>OZ024724.1:605000-925000 GCA_964016875.1 Fallopia convolvulus | reverse complement strand
AAATAGCACAAAGAACCATGGACTCTGAATGTTACTTCCAATCAATATTTAGATACAGGGTATATATTATAAACTCCAAGCTTGAAGAAATTCACAGAACATCAGCAGGTGAATACACCCTAAATGTACAATGCCCTGAATGTACAATGCACATGGCAACGCAAATTACAACAGACTGCATACAGTTATACATTATGTTCAACTACCTGATAGTTAAACAACATTCGAAGTATAAAAAATCCATCCACAGAACATTAAAATGAAAATAGTCCGGTCTCACATTCACGCAAACAAAACTCAGCAAACCATGGTATCAACCCCACCCTGAATGTACAATGCACATGGCAACACAAATTAGAACAACAGACTACTTTACATTATGTTTTGAAGTCTAAAAAATCCATCCACAGAACATTAAAAGGAAAACAGTTCGGTCTCACATTCATGCAAACAATACTCAGCAAACCACGGTATCAACCCGGCAGAAGATACTTCCTTCCTACCACTAAACTTAAACATATATAGATAGACAGAAAGAAAGAGGGAAAAGGGGAGCAGATACACATACCAGTACCATTGGGCCCTAAGATGCAGCAAAAACAACAAGTTAGGATATCTTGTTCATTATTTGGAAACTTATACATCAGTGCAGCAAAAAAGAGCTCCTTCTCAGCATCACTCTCATTTTTAGGTCGAGCAGTAAAGTTGCAGTGATAGATGAATGGAGCTCGGACTCGCATACATCCTAGTGCATCGACAAGCTCATACTCAGGACCCTGATAAAAATTACAAAATAAAATACAGAGAAACATTAATTTAGAGAAGCAGATTTCTCATTGAAAAAGAATCAAATCAAACTCACCTGTTTGGATTGGCTTTTTTCATTCCAAAACGACAAGGCCGCCTCTACACATTCAGCGACGTCCCTTTCATGAACGAGTCTATTATTGGCATAAGATAGCTGGACACGAGGGGGTCAAGGAAAGCTTCAAACAGACCAGAGAAGCAACATAAGCCATATGAAACGGAACAGAAAAGAAAACCTAAACTGCTCTACGTTGATTCAATGACATGAGCAATTGAGAGTAAGGAGAGACAAAATCCAATTATGCACTCTAAGCAATCAATCACCTCAAAACCTAGGGTTTGGATGGAATTTCCCAGAGTAAAACAATAATCCTAACATACCAGACATCAATTAAGGTGATTATGCCATAAAAACCTATCTAAACAGACCAGAGAAAACATCAGCCATATGAAACGGAATAGAAAAGAAAACCTATCTAAAGCTGCCAAATAAACAATGAGGAATAATATTTTTTTATATGAGATGCGTGCATGATGAGACCTGAAGACTCCCATATATTGCTATGATTATGCTGATGTAAGTTGATTTGATGACAAGTGCAATTAGAAATATTGTTGAGACAGATTCCTATTATGGACTCCAGCAATCAATCACCTAAAACACCTAGGGTTAGTAAGTACTGTTATGTGGATGGAATTTGCCAGTCGATTGAGTTGAATGCATAAGCAAATCACATTTCATTAATTTGAAGAGCCACAAATCGAAGACGCAACCTAATCGCCCCAAAACCAAACACGAGTAACAATATTTCAATCCTAAAAATCTCTCATCTGTAAAGCGCAAAGTAATTGAAGATTTCGATCGGTACATAAATCGTGGAGGTTGTGAATAAACGAACTCGAGAATGTTGGGAAAAATTGGATCGATCAATAGATCCTAATCCCACAGACAATCTCAGCGGAAGCAAACAATAGTCTGTAGAACAACAAACACAACCAAGACAACAAAGCCAAGCAATCAGGCAAACCAACAACAATAATCCGGGAACCAAACCAACCACAAGCAAGCAAGCAAGCAGAAATATAAGCAAATAGCAAAGCACAAATCAACACCAAGATTTAAGTGGGAAAACCCTCAAACTAGAGGGGAAAAAACCCACTGGCGCCCGACAGAGCAAACTTCCACTAATCAACAAACGGATACAAGTGTTCTCAAATCTCACACCCGGAGAACTTCAATACAAAGGAGAATCAACTCTAGAACTCCTACATGAAGGCAAAACACTTGTAACTAGAGATTAGGTTTCCAAGGGGAGAGAAAACCTACCAACAAACAACTAGTTGTTGGATCCCGAAGCTAGAGTCGAAATAATTCCGGGCTTAGCAAGAAAGAACTCTTCTTCTTCTTCACCCAATTTTCTCCTCTCTCTTCTCCTTTCTCCCTCCTCACTTTTGTGCTCCAATTTCACTCTCAAGGAAATGGGGGCTCTCAATTTTGGTGGCTCTTGGAAAGTGAGGCTCCTCTCCTAGCTCACACATATTTGTTGTCTATAAACCCTAGCAAGACAACACTTTTGGGATGGACATTAATATTGGGCTTAGGCCCAACAACTCCCCCTCCAGCCCAAGGGGAAGACGTCCACACCGGCTCGGGATCTTCACTTGTGCACCATCTTGGCGCAGAACTGGTGCTTGTCAACAGTCACCACCTTGGTAAACATGTCAGCTGGATTCTTGTCAGTGTGAATCTTCTTTAAGCTCATTCGATGATCACTCACAGCATCTCGAATCCAATGGTATCTCACATCAATATGCTTTGTCCGGCAATGATATGTAGCATTCTTGCTCAAATCTAGAGCACTCTGACTGTCACAGTTCACCACATACTCTCCTTGCTTTAAACCCAAATCCTGCAGGAATCTTTTCACCCAGATCATCTCTTTCCCAGCTTCTGTCATGGCAATGTACTCTGCCTCAGTCGTGGACAAAGCAACACACTTCTGCAACTTGGACTGCCACGAGACAGCTCCCCCCGCAAAAGTAAACAAGTATCCTGATGTCGACTTTCTACCATCAAGATCTCATGCCATATCTGAATCTGTGAACCCCTCAAGAATAGGCTTATCTCCTCCAAAGCATAATCTCATCTTAGAAGTACCTTTCAAGTACCTGAAGATCCACTTCACTGCTTCCCAATGGTCTCTACCAGGATTGGAAAAGAATCTGCTCACAACACCAACCGCATGAGCAATATCCGGTCGGGTGCACACCATAGCATACATCAAGCTACCAATTGCTGATGAATAAGGAATGGTGTCCATCTTCTTCTTCTCTTCATTTGTGGATGGACAAGACTTCTTGCTAAGTTTGAAATGGCTAGCAAGAGGAGTACTAACCGACTTAGCACCTTCCATTTGAAACCTGCTCAGAACCTTCTCAATATACTTCTCCTATGACACCCATATCTTCTTGGCTCTTCTGTCACGAGTAATTTGCATACCCAAAATCTGGCGTTCCTGTCCCAAGTCTTTCATATCAAATGAAGTGCTCAAATCCCGCTTCAAAGCATCAACCAGGGATTTATCTTGTCCCACAATCAACATGTCATCAACATAGAGAAGAAGAATGACAAATTTACCATTTTCCTGCCGTTTGAAGTAAACACAATGATCTGCACTTGTTCTGGTGTAGCCATGATCCACCATAAAGTTGTCAAACTTCTTGTACCATTGTCTGGGAGCTTTCTTCAGCCCATATAAGCTCTTCTTTAGTTTGCAACCCAAGTGCTCTTTTCCCTTTACTTCAAACCCCTCTGGTTGCTCCATGTAAATTTCCTCATCTAAATCACCATGGAGGAATGCAGTTTTCACATCCAACTGCTCAAGTTCCAAATCCATGCTCGCAGCTAAGCCAAGGATCACTCTGATGGAACTCATCTTGACAACCGGTGAGAAGATTTCATCAAAATCAACTCCCTTCTTCTGACTGAAGCCTTTCACAACTAGTCTAGCTTTGTACTTGACTAGTTTGTCTCCATCCGTCTTTAACTTGAACACCCACTTGTTCTTCAAGGCCTTCCTCCCTTTGGGAAGTTTTACAAGCTCATATGTGTTGTTCTTTTTCAAAGAACTCAACTCCTCTTCCATGTCTTTTTCCCATTGAGCTTTTTCTTTGTGGTTTTGCACTTCTTGAAAACTTTCAGGCTCCCCCTCTTCAGTAACTGCAACATACTCAGACGAGGGATATCTTGTGGATGGACGACGCTCTCTTCTTGACCTTCTGAGCTCATCTGCTTCTTCATTTTCTACTGGCTCCCCCTGCTCAGAACCCTCACCAGTTTCAGCTTCTGGTAAGTCATCATCTAAAGCAGGAATATCATCAATGCCATTCCCTGAAGAAGACTCATCGCCAGAGTCGTTGCTTTCTGGCTGAGAAGGCAAGTAAACCGGAAGTTCGGCGGCTTCCTCTGGTGTATCAGATTCTGACAAAGTCTTGTCTTCATGAAAGATCACATCCCTGGATCTTATCACCTTCTTCCTTTCCGGATCCCACAACTTGTACCTAAAATCTGCATCTCCATATCCCAGAAAAATGCAAGTAATTGCCCTGTCATCTAACTTCTGTCTCTGTTCTTTAGGCACATGTACAAATGCCTTGCATCCAAAGACCCGCAGATGAGAGTAAGAGATATCTCTGCCAGACCAGACTCTCTCAGGAACATCAAAGTCCAAAGCTGCTGACGGAGATCTATTCATCAAATAGCAGGCAGTCATCACAGCTTCACCCCAAAATGGCTTAGGAAGATTTTCCATTTTCAGCATACATCTGACCTTTTCCAGAATGGTTTTGTTGGTTCTTTCAGCAACACCGTTGTGCTGAGGAGTACCGGGAGTCGTCTTCTCATGTCTGATGCCGTGCTCAAGACAATACTTCTGAAACTCCCTGGAAGTGTACTCGCCTCCATTATCACTCCGAAGGCACTTCAAGGAACAACCCTTCTCTTGCTCTACCTTGGCATAGAACTCCATGAAGCAATCAAGAACATGGTCTTTTGTTTTCAAAACAAACACCCAAACCTTTCGTGAAGCATCATCAATAAAAGTCAGAAAATATCTACGACCACCAAGTGTGGGCACATCAATGGGACCACAAACATCAGAATACACCAACTCAAGCAAATTCTTTTTTCTCTCAGAAGATTTGCTAAATGACACCCTAGTTTGTTTACCAAATAAACAATTATCACAAGGGCTCAAAGACATACCTTTGGCTGAAGGAATGAGGGTCTTCTTCGCCAAAATTTGCAGTCCTTTTTCACTCATATGTGCCAACCGCTTATGCCATAAATCTGGTGATGCCTCATCCTCAACTGCATTTAGGCCATCTCTTGTGACCTTCATCTGAGTCTTGTACAAAGTGTAACTAAGACTCCCTCTAGCAATCACCATTGAGCCTTTTGAAAGCTTCCACCTCTTATCACCAAAGAAACTGTGGTAGCCCTCTATATCCAAAGCATGAAGAGAAATCAAGTTCATACGCAGATCAGGTACATGTCGCACATCCTTCAATGTCATCGTGCAACCCGCATTTGTCTGAACACAAATGTCACCCATACCGACAATCTCTGCATAGCTGGTGTTCCCCATCTTCACTTTACCAAAGTCTCCAGCTTTGTAACTAGTGAAAATATCCTTCCTCGGTGTAGCGTGGTAGGATGCAGCTGAGTCGACTACCCACTCTACACGAGAATCAAGCTCGTCATTGTGATCATCCACACAAGACAGAACAACCAAACCTTCTTCCTCGTCACCACACACAACAACTGTGGTGTTCTTATCATCCTCTTTCTGATTTTTCTCTTCATTCTTGATCTTCTTCCAAGCATTGCAGTTTCTCTTCATATGCCCTTTTTCGCCACAATGAAAGCAAGTATACTTTACTTTTCCCTGAGAAGTTCCCCTGTTCTGTGACTTTCCTCTGGACTTGCCACGTCCATTCCGCTCTCTACTTCTCCCTCTGGACTTATCACCTGATGTCGTCGCCAGAGTTTGTGAAGTGCTAATACCCATGTCTTTCCTCCTAGTCTCCTCATTGTATAGACTATCAATGACGGTACTCAAGGACACAACACCATTAGGAGCAGAATTGTTGATGGAAACTACCAAAGTCTCCCAAGTATCGGGCAAAGAACTCAATAGCATCAACGCTTGTAACTCATCGTCTAGAGGCAACTTCATGGTGCTCAACTGATTTACAAGCTCTTGAAACTCACTCAGATGCTCGGCAATAGGCTTTCCATTCTTTTACTTCAGATTAACAAGCTTTCTGATCACAAAAGCTTTGGTCTGAGTTGAATTTCTCTCGTACATAGACTGAAGTTTCTTCCATAAAACCTGTGCATCTGTCTCATTGCTTATATGGTGATAGACGCTGTTGTCTACCCACTGTCTTATGGTTCCCACTGCCTTTCTGTGCGTTTTCTTCCAGTCGTTGGCATCAACTTTGTCTGGCTTCTTTGATCCCAACTCAACAGGGTCATACAAATCCTTGCAGAACAGAATATCCTCCATCTTCGACTTCCAGAGCGAATAATTGGAGGATGTCAGCTTGATCATAGTACCAACAAACTCATCTGTCTTAGTTGCCATATCTCACCCAAACTCAGACGAAGCTCAACTTGGCTCTGATACCACTTGTTGGGGAAAAATGGATCGATCAATAGCTCCTAATCCCACAGACAATCTCAGCGGAAGCAAACAATAGTCTGTAGAACAACAAACACAACCAAGACAACAAAGCCAAGCAATCAGGCAAACCAACAACAACAATCCGGGAACCAAACCAACCACAAGCAAGCAAGCAAGCAGAAATATAAGCAAATAGCAAAGCACAAATCAACACCAAGATTTAAGTGGGAAAACCCTCAAACTAGAGGGGAAAAAACCCACTGGCGCCCGACAGAGCAAAATTCCACTAATCAACAAACGGATACAAGTGTTCTCAAATCTCACACCCGGAGAACTTCAATACAAAGGAGAATCAACTCTAGAACTCCTACATGAAGGCAAAACACTTGTAACTAGAGATTAGGTTTCCAAGGGGAGAGAAAACCTACCAACAAACAACTAGTTGTTGGATCCCGAAGCTAGAGTCGAAATAATTCCGGGCTTAGCAAGAAAGAACTCTTCTTCTTCTTCACCCAATTTTCTCCTCTCTCTTCTCCTTTCTCCCTCCTCACTTTTGTGCTCCAATTTCACTCTCAAGGAAATGGGGGCTCTCAATTTTGGTGGCTCTTGGAAAGTGAGGCTCCTCTCTAGCTCACACATATTTGTTGTCTATAAACCCTAGCAAGACAACACTTTTGGGTTGGACATTAATATTGGGCTTAGGCCCAACAGAGAATTCTAAAGAAAAATACCGTGATTGTTCAGGCAGTTCCTCCTCGGTGATCCTCTTTCGATTTTCCGGTGAGGACAAACGAGCATGTTCACCCACGGGAGACGTCATTGCCGCCTTGTCGGATTTCAGCTTCAGTTAATAGACTCGAATCAGGGAAAGGGTTGGGAAGAGACGGACTAGCGTGCATGTTTTATATTAGTGTATTCAGATAGATATTTTGTAGATATCTATCCTAATCAATTAATATATCTTTTAAATTTGAAACAGTTAATGGTTATTTTATTATTAGATTTTATATTTTAGTCACCTTATTTTTAAGAGGAAATTAGGTAAATTATTTCTTTTTTTCAACCGATTTGTCCGTTAGTTGAATGTTACCTTTTAATTAGAGAGATAACCTTGTCTCACAAAAACACTGTCCGAACCTGTCTCAACTTTCTCTACGCGGGGAATTTGTCTTTTGCTTCTCGATCCATCTATCCATCGATTCGTGCTGGGCTGTCTCGATTTGGGATCGATCCAGCTTCCGAAGAAACCATTGCGACAAGAAGTGAAGGCCCAAGCGCTAGCCAAGATTCGGAAGGAGGAGCTATTGCAGAAGATATGTTGTAATGACTTGCGGGAGATACGTTATAACGGCTAAAGCCATTAATGACGATAACGAAATACCCGGATCTCTTGCCAGTAAAAGACAACGGTCGATCAAGACGAGATGAGTATAAAAGACCTAGAGAACGAAGAGAAAGGAGATCGAAGATCCATACCACCGACTGCAAATCATTCAATCTAAGTCTTCGATTACGTTTGTTGAAATAGAAGGAGCAATTGCCAGTCGATTCCTTTGTAAACTCAAAGTGACATCGTCATTGTTCGGTTGTCATAATATACATTCTAGTTACTTTTGATATTTTCGTTCATAATTGTTTCTCGTATTTTTTGCTAAATCATACATCATTTGCGAGTTTAACGCGTTTAGACTATTTCTTGGTTGAGTTTCCCTCATTATAGCAAGTAACACGTTAACGTGTTAAATCTGCCCAAAACAATTGGCGCCCACCGTTTGACCTTAGCCAAGAAGATTTGTTGAAAACTGTAAACTCCAAACTCATGAAGGATGGACAGCATCAACAACAACTACAGTCACGTCGATGATCCAGAGAACAATGAGATCACCTAAGAAGTCGGTGACCAGCAAGCTGGAAACTTGCTAGATGGAAATGAGCGTACTTCTGGGGGTAAGACCAGGGATCAGGATCCTATCACTTTCGCGGTCGCCACTGAACGCTGAACGGCAACAGAATCCGCCATCATCGTCGAATTACGCGCATCCATGCTTGTTTTCCAGAAAGATTTGAAAAACCAAAAAGAAGCCCACACCCAATTTACTGAGGTATATGAAAAAAAAATTGAAACCTTGACTAATGAAAGAAACTTGCTTCAATATCAGGTACAATCGGCACCCAAACGACAACGCGTTACGGGGACAATGGATGGCGTCGCCCTTCGATTAGATATGGACAATCCAAACAATCCAAATCTAGTAACTATGGAGGAAGACATGTAACCAAGTATCAAGTAAATGGTCACTCTCTTAGGGTTGTGCGAGAAGATGTCGAGGTAGTCCAATTATGAGAACACCTTAAGGCCTTAGAGGATCGGATTACTAAGGTCCTAGGGGCTCCACAACCGATAGTCGTAGAAAGGCGGGATGGGTATACCGAATCCCCCTTTGTACCCGTTATCGCGAGGGTATACATCTCACGAAAGTATCACGTTCCCGACGTACCAAAGTACGAAGGCGTCACAGATCCGGATCAACACATAGCCACCTTTAAACATGTAACACCCCGTCTTTTCACAGGGCGCTACTTAGAAGTAGACCTTACCAGGTACTACATAAGTGGGTTGACAACAACACTTTAGGATCTTGCAACACGGGCACGACAAGAAAACTTAATAAAAACATCCAACCTTTTTATTTAATAAAAATTACAAAACATAGTTATGCATTTATTCCCGAGAACATAAATATCCAAATCCGACAAAACACTACTAATAATGAATTATTGTAGAAATAACAATAAGGATGGCATAATACTAACTTCAGCATAATAATAAAACCAACATCCTATTATGTCATAAATAAACTAAAGTAAACCCGACCCCACTATGACATGCGCTCTTCACCGCTCCGCCCCGCTATCTGGCCTCGGTTTCTACACGGTATTGTGGTTCATACTTGGAACTGAAAAATATTCCCCGAAGGGTCAGCTACTAATCTATCAAATTAGAAAGAATGCGAAAATTGCAAGACTTTTGAAAAACATTTCTAAGGTCAGCATCCAAGTTCACAAACACACTCATAACTATAAGCGCCAATACCTAAATTAGTTTTGGTTAGTCACACATAGCCACTTGTCACATTCACAAATACAATTTTACAAAAATGCAATTCCTCCATCTTGCAATCCAACCTCCAAGGCGCTCAAACCCCTCGCCGAGTGCAGAGGCAGGCCCTCTCACACTACTTCACAATCTCCCTTCTAACCCCGGCTAAAAGCCTACACTAGAGCACTTGCCAAAACACATAGATAATATTTTTCGTTTTAAAGGGGCACGGTTTCCCTGTCACGCGGACCATCCATAAACAACTCTTCCTCCCGCCGGCTATGCGCATGGCCGTGCCGGAAACGGTACCAACACAGAAAAAGCGTTCGAAAGCATATTTCCGATAAAACCCATTTAAAAACCAATTTACACACATCAGCACAAGCAAGTCTAAAACACTTTAAAAAGATATTCGGGACTAGTTCCCAAAACCCGTCCTACAATAACGGCATAAAATCTAACATGATAGAGAAGAACCGAGCAAGTCGAAAACGACTTACCTCAAAAGGTGGGTTCGATCACCCGTCGTACAATAATGGCGCCATTTTTTATTATCTATTTTTATTAATTTTTTATGAATCACCTGAGGGACTTCGGGGAAGTGTTCGATCTTCCCCGAAGTCCCTGAGGTGATTCATCTAGTTAGCAAGGCTCATTACGCGGGCGAGCTGGAGTGGCGTTGGCTTGGCGAGCTTACTACACGGCATTGCCCTAGAGAAGGGTTTGAAGAAGGGGCCTTTGTCTTGCAGGTGAAATGGACCTTCAACTATGGCAAGGAATGGTCTTTGCAAGAATTAAAACATGCAATTTTTTATCATTCATTCCTTCTAATTGGCTCATCATAGATTGGCACGATCTTGGTTGTGCTTGCTCTTGTCCTTGAGAGTCTCAATCGTATTAAGATCTTGCATGGCTTATTGCCTGCTCACATCTCCAAACAATAACATGGATTCTTTTCACATTTTTTGTGATAAAAGATTCAACTATCATGTTTATATTCCCCACCACTTTTCATAAAGTTAGAATGTTTTTTTTTGATAAGGAAAGAGATTATGGTGGCACTAGAGTTTTGTTATTTCTTATTTTTCGGGCACATTTGCTAAGTACACTTTGTGGCTGGCTATTGTCCGTCAATACACCAGAATGTACAGACAGACCCATTACCATACAAGAAAATCTTGCATAAAAATTCTAGCCAACCTTTTTTCTGCTCATTAGCTTTCAATTCAATTCTCCTTGAAAAGCTCCCGTCCGATAATCATTCTTCTGATCTCGCTCGTGCCAGCCCCGATCTCGTATAGCTTGGCGTCTCGGAGAAAACGACCAGTCGGGTATTCGTTCACATACCCGTTTCCACCTAAGCATTGTATAGCCTGCAACAACAAAATAAAATTGTGTAAAGGCAAGAGAAGAGGTATTTTGGGTTTGTTGTCCTCTCAAAGCTGATGGACTTCTTTGCTCTAGTAGGATAACGTTTCCCGCTTCCATGTAAGGTAACTTCTTTGAAGTTTGAAAACATTGTTTTCCATAAAGAAAGATGGAAAACCCTTTGGAAAAATGTATACAAACGTACAAGGCGACATGGAAAGCAGCATTCTTCATAAATGAAGACATAGGTGGTGTGTTACCTGAAGAGCGACTTGGGTTGCTCGTTCTGCAGCGCAAAGGATTACTCCTGCACAGTCCTGCAAAAATTTTACGGTTCAGGGTAAATTTTGTTGACAAGAAAGGTTCTGATACTTCTACAGCAGATCAGAAAAGGGATTGAGTGAAAAAATTGCTAGTTGATAGTTCATAACTGAAGACATTGGAGGAAACCATGAAAATACTAAAATTTAAGGTCTCAACTTAATAAACCTATAACAGGGATTTACTGCTGAGTCAGGATACTCGACAGATAATAGCCACTTTGATTTGTTAACTAAGCAGTCCGACATCAACTTCAGCAGTATACAATCAAAGATATGGTGCCATTTTAACAACTTGAGCTTCATATATTCAATTGGGAACTAGCAAATGAAGTTAGTAAAGATTGCATAGAAAGAAATGAGCACCTTCGGGTCAACTTTTCCATTGTCACAGTCTTTTGCAACAGAGTATACATATGACCTGAGAAAACCATAGGAAGGGCCTGGGTTAAACCCTTACATAACAGTCCAACACAAGTAGACATCAAACAATAGGATAGAGTGTGTAACCTTGATGATTGAAGTGCAGTATACATGTCAGCCATCTTTCCCTGCATTAGTACGTCAAATTAACACATCAAGCTTCATAGGATAGATCTTGCAAGAAGACAGAAAGAAAGGCATATTCATAAAGAACTAATTATAGACCTGTATAAACTGGAATTCCCCAATTGGACGACCAAACTGTTCTCTCTGTTTAACATAAGGGAGAACAACATCAAGGCAAGCCTGCATAATACCAAGTGGCCCACCTGCCAATACAAGCCTCTCCAAATCGAGTCCCGACATCATAACATATACACCTGGTGAAAGAGAGAATTATATCTTCCTGAAAATTCTTTTTTCAGCATACAGAGGATATCGTTGCTTAGTGACGTAGTATACATTATTAGCTTGTTACCTTTTCCCTCTTGCCCAAGAACATTTTCCTCAGGAACAAAGCAATTCTCAAAGACGAGCTCACACCTGCAATGTTTTTTTATAATCCATTTTTAAAGCATATTCAGAGATTTGATAAGTTATTCCAATCAACATACTTCACTTGAACTAGAATAGGGTACATACGTATCGCTTCCTCGCATCCCCAGTTTGTCTAATTTCTGTGCAGTGCTGAATCTGCAATTCAGAGTAGAGAATAGGGGCAAAATGAAGTTTATTCTATCATCACGGGTAAAAATAAAATGTACACTTAACGCTAGAACGCATTCCTATTATCTTTTAAAACAAATGAATACGGCTAAAAATGTCTTCCTTCTGACACCAGATAAAATATTACAATCCGAGCAATTCTTGAAAAACATGATGTGCCAACCGATTACTAACCTTACCTCCAGGGGAGGGAACAAGAGAAGGAAAAGAAAGAAAAGGCACAAGTAACTTCTGGAAAGCATACCCGGGCATTCCTTTTTCAATGATAAATGCTGTAATTCCTTTCGAATGTGCCTTAACGTCCGTTTTTGCATAAACAACCTGTTACATCATCATCGTTATTTATTATTATTATTATTATTATTATAGACAATCAGGTTCAACACAATGGCATGGCCTAACAGATTTAGAGTATCTTAATTAATCATCAATTACCAGTGTTTCAGCAACTGGGCCATTAGTACACCACATTTTGTTCCCGTTTAGAACATAACCACCATCAACACGATCAGCTTTGCATTTCATGCTGACAACATCTGAACCAGCTGAAGAAAAAGCATAGTGTGTAGGAATTAGTAAAATTGAAATAATCCCTGCTCAAAAGCTGATTCTATGATGAATATGCTTTGGTAAATAAAGAAATAAAAATATTGCTTATCTGAGGCATACAATTTGGTTCGCTCATTGCTAGTGCACCTACATGGTCCCCACTGATGAGCTGCACACAAGCAGGACTATGAATTTTAATACAAACAGTAAAAGATAAAGACTTAAGAATTTATGAAGCGCATAACATATAAAGACTGTCTTAGACTGATGTAGAAAAGATACCATACTGCCAAGATATTATACTACAAATAGAAAATCTCTCCCAACCCTTTATATCTATAAACATTTTGATTCAAGAAAAAAGGATAAAGAAAGGTTCATTTCATGATGATAAGGAAACACAACACCAATATTTTGTCAAAAAAAAACAATATATTGTTAAATTGAAACCCAGATGCCTTCATGTTACTGAAAACTTAAGAGACCATAGCAAGCCCAAAATAAAACACTCTGTTAGCTACAGTTGAGATTAATTCCTACTACTGAAAAGTAGTTTTTTTACTCCTCTTGTGACCTTCAGAGGCCTCTGTTATCATTTTGTCTTATTAAGAAGCTTTCTTGAAGATAATATCATCTAAGCTTCTAAACGGACCATTACAGTGGGCAGTTATCATCCTAAATCTCCACACAGATAATCCATGCACTGACGAAATAGAAAACCATTTTTTCCTTTTTTAGAAATATCTAATAAGCAGATCATAGAATTGGAATGATTGAAACCTTTCGCAAATATTTCTCCTTCTGCGCGGCATTTCCATTCCGGACCTATGAAATCATCAAAACCATGTTATAATCATCAACACTAAAAGTTACAATATTAATATTGCAATTCAAAACATGACATATATATGATCTACCAGTTGATTAATGCACAGGTTAGAGTGAGCTCCATATGATAGGGCAACAGATCCTGAAGCACGACTTAACTCCTCCATTGCAATGCAGTGGTACATATAACCAAGCCCAAGTCCACCATATTCCTCTAAAAAAATAACCATGGATTATTACAATGCAAAATTTAAAATCATTTTACATGTAGCTAGAAACTGCAAAGAAGAAATGTTTTCCAGTCAAGCAGCACTCAGTTCTCACAATGGAAACTATGGACTGATAAAGTAAAATTTCAGCCACTAGAAAATGTACAAGATGATGGAGCCACTAGACATGAACAATGAGATATAAACTTCAAGTATCTAACATGTTCAATTTTTCCTAATTATTTGCTTTAAGTATCCATAATCCAGAGGCTGTAAGAGAGAAAGACTACATTATAAAGCTGACAATGATAGTACAGTTTTTCCATTTGAAATGGATTTCCACAAAATATGTAGCAATTAACAATTTGCAAGAATAAGGATGCTTTCCAAGATGCAAATTCTAGATTACAATTATTTTTAAGAAAAAAAGGGATGAGAAGACACCTGGTGCAGTGATACCATGTAGGCTGAAGTCACCCATGAGTTTCCATAAGTTCACTTCCTGAAAAACATTCAAATGTTTACATGAATGAACGAAGATTTGGATGACAAGTACGAGATAAAAACTAGAAGATAAGGAAAAAGAACATGAAGGATGCAGCTCACAACCTTTGGAAAATAGTTCGTTCTATCAATTTCTGTGGCATGAGGAGCTATATTTTCTTGAGCAAATTGGGATACACTTTCTTTGAACTGCAAATATGGCCACAAAAGTACATCAGACATTCAGAAAATCCATAGAGAGATATAGAGGCCAAAAGGTAGAGATAAAGCTCAGCAAAATTGCACTAAGTTGTAGCCTAAAAGAAGTGCAACAGCAACAACAACAACAACAAAAGAAGTGCATGAAGTTTAATGGATGAATAAAAAGCAACTTTATGAGGAATATGACTCACATCAGAACTACTTAATTATAATTACTTAGCTTTTCTTTGTGAAAATTTCCCTTGTTCCTCCAGAAATCATACCCCAAAAGAAATAATTCAGAAACGAACTAGCTTGACAGAAAGACCTCTGACAATTTTTCTGAATTATCCTACATTTGAATCAATCAGAGAGTCAAATGACACTTCTTAAATTATCAATCAGAGAATCAAATAACACCTCTTAAATAAACGAATTGTACTTTTGATCTAAAATAAATGAATTGTACTTTTGAGAAATAATAGCTCCACAGTACCATCCTTCTGTAGAAAGTTATAAGTTGGTGTATTCAAAATTCAATGAACGTTCAGAAATTGAACTGTTCCATTTATAGGAGGCAAGTAAAACCATGCCCAAATAACTTATTCGTACAACATACTAAACAAAACCGTGGATCATTATATGCACCGTTAATTTCATTTTCACTGTTTCATCCATAAATTAAACATTCCATCATCAACCTTTGCATCTACAGAAATTGGCTGAAAGATTGAACTAAAATACGATCCCAAAAGCATGTACAGAAAATTGAACTAAAATAACCAACACAAATAGGCATCGTTCAATTGTTCGCAAAATATAGCCACTGGCTTCATTTCGCATAAATTCAGAAAGGAAAAAAACGCAATCAGATATCACAGTAGGAACCGAAATTGAACATAAACCCTAAAAAAGGGAGGTCGGAGATTGGAGAGGACCTGCAATTGGGTATCATCTAAGAGAAGTGAGGTGGAGAAGGAGGCAGCGCATCGTGGATTCCTGATGAGAAGCGTGGAGGAAAGTAACTTCCTCGCTGCAAACAACCTCTGCATCTTCTCTTCTTCTTCCTCTTCTCGTGCTTGCTGGTTAACGACACAGAGTGATGATGAAATGCAGAAATGAAGATTGAATTGCTAAATTGCACCTGCAACCAAAACTAGTACAGGACACAATATTTATACTTGAAAAAGAGCAAGAGGAACTTTGTTTTTTGAGGGAAACTCTGTAAAAGAAGATGAGGGCTACACGTCATGAAAGATTTAAGCTTTTCTTCCAAATATTTGGTAATCTTAGTTTTGGACTACTTGGTTCAAATATGATCACGATTTGTTATTATAACACTAAACTCTCACCTCATACTTATCTTTCCAGCTTATGAATTTTGAGAATTTGATTTTAACATCGATAGTCATCAATTAGTTCCTCCAAAAGGGCATTCCATAACATTTTTTTAGGAATAAAATAGTATAAGTACACGCACCCTTTATGAATTCAATTAAATATAAATAGTTTATTTAAAAATAAATTAATTTAATTTTTTACTTGAATAGGAATCTACTATATACTAGTTGATGTACCCGTGCCCTGCACAGGATCTTTAATAGTTGTTTAATATACTTATTGTAAAGTACTTATTTTAAGTGAATATTAATAATTATTTTCAAATAAATCAAATGTAACTTAATGTTATTCATATAATTTAAGCTCTATATACTAAATAGAATAACCAATAAGAACATTTGTTTGAAATAACTATAAGTCTAAAATGAGAAAAATATGTTCGAAATAATGTTTGAGAAAATAAATTCATATTGTAATATTGCAACGATTTGCATTGGATATTCAAACAACGGGAAAATATTTTTACTCTTAATTTTTTCTATCTAAAACTAACATTCCACTAAATTTCATATTTGGAAAATTTTAATTCGAATTTTAATTAAAAAATAAAAAAATTAGTTTATCTTTATCCTTTTATCTATTTATGTAAAAGATTTATGTAAAAGATTGAAAAAACTATGTTAAACCAAATTTAGATAAAAAAAAGTTAAAATTTTTAAATATGTATATAATTACTTTCCTAAATTAAATTTATTACTAATAACTAAAGCCGAAGTAATTTCTGCCACCACATTACACCTTTATTATAATAATAGTTCTTTATAGTTAATTAAGCAAAAAAGTTATCTCCAAATATACATAAAGATAAAATAATATTTGTAAAAATCTATCTCCAAATAAACATAAAGATAAAATAATATTAGTATATTTTACCAATATAGATAAAAAAAAGAACATTATATTTATCATATTTGTAAAAGATAAATTAAAAAAATGTAAGAAAAATATGTACATGTGGTCACATATATATCTTTGAAATAAAAATATCGATATAAATGATAATGTCTTTGAAATATCCATCTATATATCTATAACTATATATTAAATCCAAACCTTTTCGAGCCACCAGAACAATTCTGACCCCACCTTATATTTAAAAAGTAATTTTGTATTCTTTTATTTATAATTTTTTCTTTTAAATTTTCTAACAATATATCTAATTTTTATAAAAAACCAAAATTCTAATATATTTAATAAATAATTAAAAGAAAGGAAAAATAAAACATAAGATTTTTTAATATATAATGATAGATTACTATCATAATAAGGTAGGAAGATATTTTTAATATTAAATTTTTCTATCAAAAACTAACATTACACACTAAATTTTATATTTGGAAAAAGTTAATTCGAATTTTAATTAAAAATTAAAAAATTTATTTATCTTTATCATTTTATCTATTTATGTAAAAGATTTATGTAAGAGATTAAAAAAAATATCTTAAATAAAATTTAGATAATTTTTTTTACTTTCCTAAGGAAAAAGAGCAATGTATATTATTTTATCTTAATAATATATGTTTATCTTCAATTTTAAACTTAATAATATGGATTTAATTTGTTTAATTTGATTTCAAAAACAAAATAATTTTTATACATATTATAGGCAATAAATTACTTACGTTAAATTTTATATTATATTTTTATTTATTAATATATTTTTATAATATATCTAAAAAATATAAAGTCATAGTCGTGCAAGGCACAACGGGTATAACTAGTTATAACACTAAACTCTCACCTCATACTTATCTTTCCAGCTTATGAATTTTGAGAATTTGATTTTAACATCGATAGTCATCAATTAGTTCCTCCAAAAGGGCATTCCATAACATTTTTTTAGGAATAAAATAGTATAAGTACACGCACCCTTTATGAATTCAATTAAATATAAATAGTTTATTTAAAAATAAATTAATTTAATTTTTTACGTGAATAGGAATCTACTATATATATATATAAGCAATAAGATTTGGAGCCTCCACGTTGCGCCACATCAGTTTTTTCTACATGTCGTTCTATTATTAATCCACATAGGATTTTGCCACGTCATTTAATCATTGCTCTATAAAAATTATATATTAATTATTCTTTCCACTTCATATTCCACATGACAAATTTTTTCCACTTAATTAAAATTTATTTATTTCCCAAATTTAGATAGTATCTTAATTTTTAGTAGGACATAATATCTTAACTAAAAAAATTAAACTAATGGTTGGATTTTTTCCTTAAAAGCCAATAAAATATATATGCTTAATCTTTTTAACATTTTAGTTGTTTTTTCTCTCTCTTATATTAAAAGATAAATATACTCAATTACATATATTATTATTAAATTAATTACTATTTTTCAAAATCTCATCTCTTCCATATTTTCAAAAAAATATCTTTTTTGCTTTATTTTCTTCATATTTTATCTCTTTCTTTTAAATTAAACCTATTTATGAAATATTGTCAAGGAAAATGAGCAATGTAGATTATTTTATCTTAATAATCTATGTTTATTCTCAATTTTAAACTTAATAATCTAAATTTAATTTGTTTTATTTTATTTTAAAAAAATAATTTTTATACATATTACGGGCAACAAATTACTTACATTAAATTTTATATTATATTTTTATTTATTAATTTTTTTTATAGTATATCTAAAAAATATCGAGTCATAGTCGTGCATGGCACGACGGGACAACTAGTAGAAACTAGTATGTATTCCCGTAACTTATACGGGTTTTTCTTAAATAAAATATTAATGATAAAATATTTTTAAATATATTTATTATATGAGAAAAATAATCATGTAAATATTTAAATATAAATTTTTGTTATGATTAGTGTAAAAAGATAAGATTGGATTATAATAATAACCAAATTGGCAATGAAATTGCTAGTAATATATGGTTACAAAGATAACTATTCAATTAAGATATCTTAGTTAAAAAAACAATTCTATCTAAAAATAAAATAAATATTCTAGAATTTTTATGATAGCATAAAAAATATCCTAATGATCTTCTTATCCATCATATCCAAAAATAATAGATTATATTTAAGGGAAAAAATAGATGCCCTTGGGAAATTGAGTTAATCATCTCATATATCTTGGTTTTTCTGTACGGAGATCAAGATATTACTATTAACTATATCTCTAGAGAGTGTAATACTGTGGCCGACAAAATCGCTAAGCTGGGCCACAGTCTCCCCATTGAGTGTATTAGGAATCATGCAGAACTTAAGGTTCTCATCCGAAAGGATGCTCTAGGACGTCCTCCGTAAGGGGTACGCCCTAATTCTCACCTAATCAAAAAAAAAAATATATCCAAAAATAAAAGTTTTTTTTTAAAAAGGGGTGTGGTCCAATATAAAAGTGACATGTGTCATATAATAATATTTAACCTCCGCTTTAGGTTATAGTTATGAAAGATAGATTAATAGATTATATTTAATAAAAACTTTCCATAATGGATTAGGCTCCTAACCCAACTTGCCAAAATTTAAGATATCTAAATATAATTGCATATTAGTAATATAAGAAATATTATTGTTGTAATATAAGGATTGTAAATACTTAAATTAACAAAGGGCAAAGAGGTAAATGGAAAAATTAAAAGGCCTATGTGGCATAGTTAAGACGACGACATGTAGAATAGAAGGATTGGAATTTAGTTATAGTATATTGATGTTATCGATTATTTATATGAGATTTAATGTTCTATATATATATGATCAAAAAATGTTTGATATAGCCTACGTAATTTTTTTTGTCTTGATAATATGATAATTAATTAAGAAAATGGGTAAATAATCAAGGATGAATGAGATAAGAATGAATCCAATATTTACTTATTATTTTATAACAAGCTTATATAAAAATAAAAAAATAGATATAAATATCTTTTATTAAAATTAAGATTGAATTAATTATTTAGAGTGTCGATGATGTGGTGTCGTGTAGGCGAATTGAATATGGAGGCGACACATATGCTGAATGAACATGAGGCCAACATGTGTCAAAAATCTATTTTTTTTGGTTGAAAGATAACCCGACCCCTTACATCATCAGACAATAGAGATAAAACATGCTCAACAATCAAGAGGGTCAAACAATACATGGAATCCAACTTCAAATGAAAAAGCAACAAAAGCTAAATAGTCAGCAACTATATTAGCCTCTCTATAGATGTGCCAGAACTAGACTTTCCAGTCCCTAATAAGTAAACTTTGGCATTGAGATACCAAGTTAAAAAGAGGGTGATAACGATCCACGGTTTTAATAAGAAATAGAACCACCAATTGGGAATCTATTTCTAAGCAAATTCTCCTATACCCCTTATTCTAAGCTAAACGAAGACCCTGCAAAACACCCCAAACCTTAGCCATGGGAACAATACATAAACTAATATTGTGAACAAAACCTATTTGCCATTGACTGTCACTATCTCGAATACCTCATGTCATCGCCGCTAAGCCACCATCTCTGACTGGCCCATCCGTATTAAGCTTAATTCAACCTTCAGGCGGCCGAGTCCACTGGATAAACTGCTCCCTTGTTCTAGACCGCCCATGTTCCTCTTCCACTTGCTCATCTTGGGTCTCGTAGTCCGATAATTGCCTCAACACAAAAGTGTCGACTTCCCTGAAAGGATTCCTAGCGAAATATGAAATTATCACGCCACTTCCATAACCACCAAATAGAAATGGCAAAAGAATTCACCCATAGAAAACCTCCATCCACCATAGTGGTACATAATAAATTACTACGAATCCAAATATAAAATTTAGACTCGAAAAAAACTTCCCTAGCAATAGGAGGATGAACATCTTCCTAAAAGCGCCTTGTATTGCTACAATCACGCAAAGGGTGGATCAACGACTCCTCGATAGAACAGTTCGAGCAAAAGGCACTATCAGTGAGGTGCCGTCGAACCCGCTCTTGATTAGTAAGAATAACTGCTCTCTACAGAACACTTCGAGCAAAAGGCACTATCAGGAGAGCGAAGATCTTCCCAAAAGCGCCTTGAATGAATAAGCAGTCCCGGTAATTAGTGCAAACTCAATTTTACGAATGCGATTTTACGATTTCACGAATGCGATTTTACGATTACAATTCGAAACACGATTCCGTTCACGCGATGTGATTGTGGATGTGTGTATGAATCTAAAGAGTGCTTAATGAGAGTATCGCGTAAGTACAAGTCGAAAGTGTTGGAGTGTAAAAGAGACTCGAAATGTCAAATGTCAGTATTTAACGCGTGCAAAACTGCAAATAGGCGATATTTGATGGGCAATTTGTAAACAATTTTGTATGACTCCTTTTAAATTAGAGTATATTAATTATGTATAAAATTATTAATGGCCTTGTTTAATTAATGAACCCGAAAATGAAGATGCCCAATACATAATAGGATGAAAAACCATAGCCCCTTTTTTTTTTTTATTCCGCTATAAAAGCGTTCCCTCAAATGAATGAAAGACATGTTGAGTTATCTTCTATGTTAAACTTGTTCTTACTTTCTTTTTGTTAAATCTATACCCCTTCGGCCCTAATATTTTGTGTAGAAATAGTAACCTCCTTAGTTATTAAGGATAAATTGGTATAAGATTGTCAAGATATGCAAAATTACAGTTTAAAATAAAATAAAATCAGACTATAATGACAATTATTTCTGAACGGAATGTTCAAAAAAGAGTATATTGTTTTCCTGAAAGTTGTTGCACAAAAATAATGGATGACAATAACTCGGCAATGTAGTTGCACAAAGGATAAAAACGTTCTTGCCAAATGAATTTTGAGGGGCATTTTGTCCCTCTACACCATGTAACTAGTTGTGCTCCTTTTAAATCACGAGCCATGATCCAGTTACTCAAAATGGCATCCTCTTTTTTTACATACTAAAGTTTGAGGACATGTATAACCAAAAATATCAAATCAAATGAATCAAACTTGAACCAAACTCACTCATAACAAGTTTGTCATGATCTGTTGGAGGTGCGACGAGAGGAGAAACCATTCAGAACAAACCCATATAACAAAAACAAAAACCCATGACAAAGCAAAACAAAAGGACACTTAATGTAGTCATCCTTCATCCGGGTAAACCTTGTTGGCATGAGATGGGCTAGCTTCTTCGGGAGTGGCCGAGAGGAAGCTCAGAGCAGTCACGACGTCGCTCATTAGAGGGCGAGCTGTCTCTTCTTCTTGAAGGCACATTGATGCAATGGCCACCACTTGGTTTAAGCTCTTCACCGGGAATTGCCCTCCAAGACTCGAATCAGCCAGGTCTGGAAACCGCTTTGGCTCCCTAAACACCGGTTGTGCCTAGATTCAACAAAGCGGATGAACACAACTCATTAATCTTTTTGTTCAAATTTTGCACGAATCTAGCACACATTTTGTGACCATCATTCATTAGTCAAAATTAGGATCGCGAGCAAAGATGAAGTTTTGATCAATGTATAATGATAGCAAAGTGGACAAGATATTTTCCATGTCTTGATCTTTTTCCCTAGGTTGAAACCAAACGGGTCCATGTTTTGAAAAATATAGAGTATGAAACAAGAATCGAAAACTTACCCAAGAGACCAAATTTTGCTCTTCCTTTGGTTTTGTGGTGTCAATGACTCTTCGGCCAGTAATCAACTCCAACATAACGACTCCAAAACTATAAACATCAGACTTTACAGTGAGATGACCGGTTCTTTGATACTCCGGTGCACAATATCCATCTGCACCCATCACCTTGGAAGGAACATGTGTTTTGTCACCAAGAGGTCCAAGCTTTGCCAACCCGAAATCAGATAGCTTGGCATTGAAA
Source organism: Fallopia convolvulus (assembly GCA_964016875.1). Classification (NCBI taxonomy): domain Eukaryota; kingdom Viridiplantae; phylum Streptophyta; class Magnoliopsida; order Caryophyllales; family Polygonaceae; genus Fallopia; species Fallopia convolvulus. The sequence goes on along the minus strand of OZ024724.1, from coordinate 902,080 downwards.
TGCTCATCTAGCAAAATGTTGGTGGATTTGAGGTCACGGTAAATGATCGGTGGATTGGCCTTATCGTGTAGATATTGCAAGCCTTGGGCAGCTCCTAGAGCTATTTTCATTCTTGTGTACCAATCTAGTGGCTTTTGACCTGGTGAGAGATCTGCTCAATCAACACGTATCACAAATTAGGCGCAATTCAGCAAGAAATTAAGATACAAGAATTGGAAATCGAGCACATGTGTAAGCCCTCTACTGGGTTCCACACTAAAACTAATTGACAGTTCCGACTTGGAATTATATATAAACAGATGATGAACATAGGATGTATCATATATTACCAAAGACATGGTTGTCAAGAGATCCGGAAGGTATAAACTCGTAAACTAGAAGTCTTTGTTCTCCATCCGCGCAATACCCGATTAGATTTACTAGGTTTGGATGATTGGCTTGGCTCAATGTCGCAACCTCCGTGGTAAATTCCTTGTTTCCTTGCAATCCATTTCTATCAAGCTGCTTAATAGTTACAATCTAGATATGAAACAAAATGATCCAATGTCAACATAACATCTTGGAGCTCACTTCAAACTGATATTGCTTGATTAAATTACCTGGCCAGTTTTTTCAAGTTGCCCTTTATAGACTCTTCCAAAGCTACCTTCACCTATCAAACAATCTTGCTTGAAGTTGTTGGTGGCGGTGGCGAGCTCCTTGAAGGTGAAGGTTTGGGCCTCAATATTATTGTTGGTTGCAGGCTCTTTAGGCACATTTCCTATTGGAACTGATTCCTTATCTGTGCACAAAAAGAATTAAAGAACATATCTTTTCCAATAAGGGGGGGGGCTCATTCTAACTATAAATGAACAACAACAAAAGATGAGTTCTTCAACAAATGATGATGAACTATAAATAAGAAAAACATGATCAAATCAATACCCACTAATTTGATCAATTCATGAATTAAATGAAAGGTGAAGCTTAAAATTATGTGTATTTTACCAGGGTTTGCTTGTGAGGTGGTTGTGGAAGTAGCCACAGAAGGAGCGATTTCTCTATTGCTATCGGTCCTTTCTTGAGGTGTCTTCCCGCGGGATCCAAAGCAAGGAAAGCAACTCATGTCTCTGATCTATTCTATAAGACTTCCAAAGGATCAATCACCCTAGAAGAAACCGAGTTTCGGCCAGCTCAGAAGGATTTGATTTTGGTTCCAAGATGTTTTTTTTGCAAATTGTGATGAAAAGAACAAGTTGTGATTGCACAATGCAACTGTCTCCTACAGCACACTTTTGATGATTTTGAAAAAGGATAAAGGAAACCCAGAAGTGAAATTTGTACAAAAATTCAAATTGAGTGTTTTTGAATGGTTGAGAGGAAGATGGAGGTCTTGAATGAAGGGATGTTTGTGTGAAGTGGGTGCCAAATACTGGTGTTTTGGCAGAAGAGGATGATGGTTGTGCAGAGTAATGCAACTAATTGAACTGGTACTAGCTGGCATTTGTTGTGACTTTAATTGAGTTTTTGTTTGAAAATTATACTACATTTTTTGTATTGTTTATCTTATAATATGCATTTTTTAATACACAATTTGTACATGGTGGCCACTCTCTTTGCTGGTGGCCACAACGTTCTTGATGTTATCAAATTTCAATGCTTTGAGGGTTGGAGGGATCAAATCTTGATTATATTCCTTAATCAGAGAATTAAATAACATATGTAGAAGTGAGTACCAGGCTGCAAAACATTGTATTCAGTTTTTGAACTGTATTTACAATGGTCTCTTAAAGCCCAATTCCACAAAAAATGGTGGGCAAAAGCCCATTATCTTTATAGCCATGGCCCATAGTTTTGAATGAACCAGTTTATTGATATGAAGTTCAGAATTAATGGAGCAGTTGCCCGTTTTATATGAAAGTGAGAAATTACCGACCAGGATTACGTATTATGATCTGTTTAAGAACACAAAAATTCAATAAAGTAAGAATTGTGCAAAATTTTCATATAATCAGTCAGCAATTAATGGCAAGTTTCTCCTTTGTTGCAAAAAATTGTCACACACAATGAAAACTGCAATTTTAGTGTTCGTTTCATGGAACATCCTTATTCCCCAATAACCTCTCATTTAGTTTCTTCGAAAGACAAATCTATGAACAACTCATTTACTTGATCAATTATACAAGTAAATATTAACATAAAATTTAAACTATATGGTTTGAGAAACACCATAAAAACTATGTAATTTAACATAAATTATATATAATATATATTATAGCTTATTCATGAACGTATAATCTAGTTTTTTATGAGTGTATAATTCAGTTTGCTCATGAGCAAATGAGCCGGGTTATCTTGTGCTCAAACTCAGTTCATTTATCATTCGAGGATTAAAATTTTACTAAAGCTCGGTTCATTTACAAACCGAGCCGAACACGAATAAGATTTAACCGAACCGAACACCAAAATTCTCACAAACGGTTCTGTTCATTTACAGCCCTAACGAAAATATGATAGAAGAAAGGACGGGAGCTTAGTTGTCGGATTTATCTCCAATGTTCAAGTTAGGATTGTGAATATTTGAATTGAATAAATATCTTATCATAAAAGATATCGGGCATATTCGATAAATAATATTTTCTACTTTGCAAGTTTAACCCTAGTTGCACTTTCTTACCTTCACAACTAATATAAAAAAAACTTTGTGGTGCCAAACAAGCTCTAAGTTTGTTGCTCAACATGGAGGTGGTGTGAATGGAACAAGTCTTGATTAACGTAACCCATAGCTGCTCTTCTTGTAGCATAATCCTCTCTCACCGAAGCTATAATAAATATTTCAAAATCTTAAGATAATTTTCAATTCAATTAACAAAAGAAATGTAAAGATGATATTGGGTGCTTTTGAATCACATCATTTAATTTAAAATAATGCATTGAATTTTATATGGAGATCAAATGCACCTATTAAGAGTTTGTATGGCATGTATTAATTCACATTAAAATACATTATCTTTATTATAATGTAAAATTTTATATAAAAACACATGATCATGTGTGATCCAAACGTAATTTAAATTCCGTCTAAATTTGGGCTTGTGTTTTTCTTCTGGGGGCGATTAATATATATGTTAAATCTTGACCAATTGTTTGTTTGTTATCGTGAAACGGGTTTGTGTGGGTGAACGGGTTAGTAGGTTACTAACACGTTTTTCTTAAGGAAATGATTGGAACTAAAATACTTAGGACATGTATGGTTCAGATTCCGTTTTCAATTTTAAAGTTGTTTTAAATTTGGATACCGATTTTGAATTATACTTATGCTGTGTAATAATGTTAGGGCAGAAAAGGGGTAAGAGTTCAACATGAAAAAAGAACAAATCTAGGTGAAAAAAATCAATGTCTTTCTCATGCATTAGAGGCAGCTTTAAGAGCAAGTGCTTATGGCTTAACGGTTGAACCTTTTGCCAATGTGCATGAGGACATGAGGTCTCAGGTTCGAGCATCCAGGGGGGACGGTTTGCCCTTCTTTCTTAGAATTAGTTAGTAAACTAGTTCTCTCCCGTTTACGAGTGTTCTACACTAGTCCAAATAGTATTTAGGCTACCCAAATAGTACTTGGGCCTTTTAAAATGTCGGGCCTTTAATCGCATTGAAGCCCGTAATTCATTCATTTCTTAGTTATTAATTAAATCTTAAAAATTCATTTACAATACATTAACTTGAAAATTTTGGGTTAACAATTTTAAAATTTAATCTTACTACAATTGTAATATACTCCGTAAAAATTACTCTCTCCGTTTATCAATCATTGTCAATTTGTCATTTTAGGGTGAATTTGTAGTTCATAAATTATTATCGCTTCACATATTTTTTCAATTTTTTTCATTATAATGTTAAATAAATTAAAGTAAATATTATAAGTACATGAAAATTTTCAAAACAACAATGATTAATTAATGGAGTGACTATAAAAAAAATACATAAAAATTGGAAACTAGCAATGATATCAAGCAAGATCTTTACAAAATTCGTGTCGGAATGTTTATTATATGTGATTGTCGTTGCATGCAAAAGTTAGGAGGATCCAAGTAGAATTTGGGTGATCAAAATCTGTGTCACAAAACTGTGTGTTTTGTGGTGCAAATAGTGTGATTATATATTCCTTCTTTGTGTGTGTTGAGAAGTCAATACTCTGAGAGAGCTCAAAAGATTTTTGATTGATTTGGTGAAAAGAATTTGGAGGGAGAAGAAACAGAGGATGTAGACACACACCCAACTTTGCTCTTAAATGAGTGAAGCTTCTTTCACCTCATTAAAAGTTGTGGGTCCCCTCTCTTATCAATTGGCTGTTTCACACTTCACTATTTGAAAATGATTGGCAATTAAATAAATCAAATAAATTCTGGAATGAGCAAGTAAAAATCCATGAGAGTGACTTGTCCTTTCCCAATTGGCTCAACAGGAACAAAGACCTCACATCTTGATAAGCTTAGAGTTGACAAAGTGAAAGCCCTCAATTAGAAAGGTTTCCTTTTTTATTGTTACAACTTTTGGGTTGGTCCTCTCAAGCATAGATTAAGAATTTTTAGAGGTAATTATACCTAAAAAAACCAATTAATTAATTAAAACAACTCAAAATAAGTTAAACCTAAGAATACTTAGGTTATACCATAAGGAGTAAGGGCATATGTTTCTTTAACTTCTTTAGATAAGTTGAGATCAACAACCAGATTTATTATTGTTATTTTTGTTGCCTATTGGTTTCCCAAAGTTTCGTCTTAGCTACGTCCAACTCAATTCGGATCTTGCACCTGACTTTGACGGGTGAGTCCTTTTGAACATGCAGGAAGCTTAAACAAATTAATGAAAAAGGTTTAAAAAGAAAAAGGACATTTGAACTTTTTTTCCCTTTAAATTAAGATTTTTTTTAGCATGATATTAAGGTTTTTAAGATCTCCTAATCACCTTTATTATGGTGCTAATAAAAAATTGTGTTTTATGTCACCTTCCTTATTTAGGAAGTCAAATTATTTGCAAGCATACCATCTTGGGATTTTTTAAGAGCTCAATTGCTCAAAGGCACGATTCATACAAAATTTAACACTTTTTTTTTCATGATTCACCTGTACAAATGTGATACAAGTAGCCTATTAGCTCAAATGAAAGAGCGGTGTGCTTATGCGCAAACATGAAGGTTAGACTCCTACATAGGTTAATTTAATTTCTTACACAAATTAATTTCTTAAGGCACACATTCTCAGCTAACTAGTTAGGTACTAAAAAAATTATATCTTACCTTTCTGCTACAAACAACTAATCAACTACCATTTTTCGAAGAAGTTCATAATCAAATTAGCTTTTATGGGATTCGAACTCACATCTCTGTGCATAAGCACATTGCTCTTCTCGATCTATTTGAGTTAATAAGCTTATCTTATATTATTCCTTCAAGTCTATAATGCACTTTTGCTACTTTAGTATGTACTTTAGAACCCAAGAACACATAAAAACTATTCATGAATTTCTTAAACATGATTACAATATGTAATTTAAGATTACACTTTTTTGCTACTTTAGAATGCACTTTTAATACTTCTGAATGCACTTTGGAGTTCAATTGACTACTTTGGAGTTCAGAATGCATTGTAGATTCTAAAGATACACAACAAACTATTCATAAATTTCTTCTACTAGATGCACTACAGCACTTTAGAAATGCACTTTGTTTATGTTATAATGGAAGTTTACTACTTCTGAGTGCACTTTTACAACACTGAATAAAGAAGAGACTGTAGAGATATTTATGAATATATACACGTCATTTACAACTAACACCCTCACCTTTCTCTCTTCCACTGCATTGTAAATCCCACAAATGCAATATGAAACTTAGATATACTACAAATAACTCTCCTCCACCCAATATTTAATAAATAAGAAGCAATTTTTAGCACCGGTGCCTTGAAGGTTTTATTAACCAATTCAGAAACTAGAACTTATAAGTATCAACCAACTACACTTTTCTCCTTTTGTCTCATCCAAAGCTATGTTTAAGAGTGTCATTCTCTTTCATAGTTTTTTCCAGGACCAAGTTGCTATTAGTGTGTATTATATGTAATATATGTATTTATGTATTTTATGCTCTTTTCTTGTTTAGAGGTTTAGGGTTTTGTCTTTAGAAGCTTGTATATAAACTCTTTTATGGTTAATGAGAAATCAGGTTTCCATGCCACAATATTCTTTATGGTATTAGAGTGACGGAAATATAATCGATCCAAACCCTAGTCGGGGCTGCCGCTTTCACGCTGCTCACCCCTCACCGGAATTCCACCGGTTCTTCTCATCATCACTCAAAATTTCTAGTCCTTCTTCTCGCTTTGCAATCATGCCGGGAAAGGACGAGAATCTCAAACCAAATTCGCCATATTATCTTCACCCGTCGGATCATCCCGGGATGAAAATCTGTCTCGTGGTGCTTAAGGGAGACAACTACCAAGAGTGGGAGTTGTGCATCCGCAACGCGTTCAAAGCAAAGGGGAAGATCGGATTCATAGACGGCACAATCACAAAGCCGGACGACTTGGTGGAATTGGAAGACCGGTGGAACGTCAACTCCATGCTCGTCGGGTGGATCATCCAATCCATCGAGGAGTCCTTTCGGTCTACTATCACCTACTACGACTCCGTTAAACAGTTGTGGGATGACTTGAAACAAAGATTTTCCGCTGGCAATGGACCGAGAGTCCATCAACTACGATCTGACTTGGCACGCTGCACCCAAGGAGGCAAAAGTGTGGCGACGTACTTCGGATCCTTGAAGAAACTCTGGGATGAACTTGCTCATCATCAAAGCAATAGGCGCTGCAGTTGCGGGAAATGCGATTGCACATGGGCCAACGATCTGATGAAGGAGCGGGAAGATGAACAGATCCATCAGTTCTTGATGGGTCTTGATGATGTGTTTGCAGCGGTTCGGTCCCATATACTCGCTTGGGAGCCAATGCCAAATCTGAGTCGTGCCTATGCCCTAGTTATTTCTGAGGAGAGACAGCATATGGTGACTTCGGGTCGTGACAGCAGTCGTGATGCCCCTGCTGACGGCGCAACATTCACAATGCAAGGGCGAGGATCATCGCGTCAGGAGAAGCGCCTTGACACGGCTGAGCGCGGGTTTGGATCTGGGCGTGATTCTGGTGTAGGGCGAGGGGACAGCAAGCGCCGCCTGGGTGAACACCCTTATTGCACCCACTGCGAGTAGATTGGGCACGAGGGCCGCACCTGTTATCAAGTGGTCGGATTTCCCGACTGGTGGAGCGATGATCGAATCGCTAATTACAAGGCTCGGTTGGCTGCGAGGTCATCTGCTGTGTTGGGTGACAGATCAAAGACATGCGTCGGGCGCCGCGGGCGTGCCAACGCTGCCCAAGGCGGAGATGCTTCATCGTCTGGTTCGGGGGATCTTGATGCGCTAACAGCGGCGGATCGTGCTGGTACAAGGTTATCAGATTCCCAATTTGCGTAGTTGGTTAATTTAATGAAATTAAATAATGGTTCGTCAAGCAATAATAAGGGTATGTGTTCTAACTGGATCTTGGATACCGGGGCATCGTTTCATATGACCGGGAATTCCTCATTGCTTAGTGATTTGAGAAATGTTACGAAATCTACTATTTTGTTGCCTAATGGCTCGACCACCATTGCTTGTCGTGCCGTAGTTGTTCGCTTTAGCGATCGACTTATTATTCGGGATGTACTTTTGGTCCCTGAGTTGACTTGTAATCTAATAATATGCGCTCAATTGTTGAAGTATCAAAATTGCATTGTGTCAGTGACTGATAAGCTATGCATATTACATGATCGTACCACGATGACCTTGATTGGAGCGGGTGAGGAGCGAAATGGGGTCTACTGGCTACATGCCGCAACGACAATAACTCTTGCTTCACGGATTGAGGCCGATTCTGCAGTCCTTTGGCATTCCCGTGTTGATCATCCTTCCCTTTTTGTACTTCAGCAGTCACCTAATGTTAAAAAAAATGTCACTTAGACTTGTGTGATAGTTGTCATAGGGCTAAGCAAACTAGATCTGTTTTTCCTATTAGCCAGTCAAATGCTTCAAACTGTTTTGATATTGTTCATTGTGATGTATGGGGCCCTTATCGGACCCCTACTGCTACTGGTGCTCATATTTTTTTAACATTGGTTGATGATTTTTCTAGAGGAGTTTGGATTCATCTTATGGTTGATAAAAGTGAAGTTGCTTCTTTGCTTGCTAATTTTTGTGCCATGACTCTTCGTCAATTTAATAAACAAGTTAAATGTTTTCGTAGTGACAACGACACTGAATTTACTTGCATGCGTTCCTTTTTTGATCAAAATGGAATTAAATTTCAAACATCCTGTGTCGGAACCCCCCAACAAAATGGTAGAGCGGAACGTAAGCATAGGTATATTTTAAATATTGTTAGGGCACTTCGTTTTCATGCTCATTTACCAATGGAATTTTGGGGTGACTGCGTTTTGACTTCATCTTATTTAATTAAGGCGAATTTGCATAATTGCCCCTAAAAAAGTTGGTAATTAAATATTTATCCTTTTCTAGCTTAATTAGCAAGAGGGGTCCTTTTAGGCATTTTTGCTATAAAAACTTGTATTTCTAAGTTTATTTTAAATTAGGAAAAAAACTTTAAATAATGGAGTACAAATTATCAATAAACCAAAACTATAAATCAAAAATAACAACCCAACATTCCGACGACAATTTCGATGAACTTGATAACATGCACACTAGAAATTTGATTTGACTAACATCCATATTCCAGTTTTTAACTACAGATAAATCATAGAAACAAGAAAAAGAAAAATTGAAAAAGTAAAAGAAAAGAAGAGCTTTTATTTTCTTCACCATTCTTATCCCAAATCTAATTTGAACAAGTATCTCACTTCATCTTCTTCCTTGAAAATTTCTCTTTCATTATCCACGCAGATCCAAATGGATTTTTTTTAAATAATTGATAGCTAAAGGAAGTTAAATCTTATTCAAGTTTCGATTTTTTCAACCCTAAATTAAAATCGATTATGAAACCTAATTACTACTCCTTATCAACCACATCCTAATTTCAACTTTAATCCATCAATGTATAAAGTGCGAATCGTTATTTCCTTCAAAAAAGTGCGAACGGCTAATTGTTGCAACAGAGATCGAAGCCGCCTCCGTCACGGTTGCCTCCTCGCCCAAACTCCAAATCTCCATTCTTATTCTTGTCCATATTTGACCTAAACCAGAATGTCAATGTCATCTTATATTTCCGTCCATAATATATTCAACCGGAAGCATCCCAAAATTTATCGTATTCCAGATCTATTATGATTGAAAGTGGTAATTTTAGGGGATGTGTGGTAGACTTAAAATCTAGGGTTTTGCAAGAGAGATTTTAGAAAGATAGAGGGGTAAAATTAGAGGATGAAGACTGGATCTGAATAGAGGCAACAACAACATCTTGGCAGAGAGGTGGGGGAAAAGTTTACTATAGTAATTAGTAAAACATATAAGAAGAACGATGTAGATTGTAAAAGAAGATCAAAGATGTTTTTTTTTGTTTTTATTTTAATGTAATTCAAAATGATTTTGGGCATCAGTGCAATTAATTTGGACATTATCTTTAATTATTTGGATATTAATGCAAATTTTTAAAAATGAGGGCATTTTTACAATTAGTAACTTATTTTGGGGCATAAACTACTATAAACACTTTAATCAATCGCACTCCAACTCCTCTACTTCACAATAAAACTCCGTTTGAAATTCTTCATGGTCGACGTCCTTGCTATGATCGTTTACGTGTTTTTGGTTGTTTATGTTATGCATCCATTATTCCTCGAAATTCTGATAAATTTGCATCTAGGTCTAGAAAATGCATTTTTGTAGGTTATCCCAAAGGTAAAAAAGGCTGGAAAGTTTATGATTTAGAGACCAATGAATGTTTTGTATCTATTGATGTTGCATTTTATGAAACACATTTTCCCTTTCAAGCCCTTTTAGAACCTGTTGCACACTCCAGCGCAGAGCCACATCCGTCAATTTTTGATATATCCCATAACCCTAATTCCCATTCGCAGATGGACGACAGGGGGAGTGGGGTTCAATCTCCTTGTCTTCGTTCAAGAACATGTCCTTAACTCCACAAATGTCCCAACGTAAATAGATGTTAGGGGGAGTGAGGTTCAATCTCCCTCTGACTCTGTTCAAGTCAATTTTGCTCCTAGCTCCTCATTAGCCCCAACGCAGACAACTGATGGGGGAGGTGTGGTTCAATCCTCTCCTGTCGCTACTCAAGAAATGCCTCGTCGTTCTACCCGTGATCGGACTCCTTCTGTGAAGTTAAAAGGCTATATTTGCAACACCGTGCGTGGCTTTGTAACTCCATCGTCTCTTTCATCTCAACCGTCTGGGTCGTCAGGTACATCCTATCCTATAGCTAATTACGTTAACTGTTCACGGTTTTCGCCTCCACATGTTGCTTTCATTGTTGTTGTTCAGTTTATTCCAGAGTCTACTTCTTTTGCTGCTGCTGCTTCTGATTAACTTTGGCAGGACGCCATGCAGGCTGAGATTGACGCTTTAAAGCGTAATGGGACTTGGACACTTTCTGATCTTCCACCTGGTAAGAAACCCATCGGATGTAAGTGGGTTTATCGGGTTAAATACAAGTCTGATGGTACCGTTGAGAGGTACAAGGCTCGGCTGGTTATTCTAGGAAATAATCAGAAGGCCGACATTGATTACAAAGAAACTTTTGCTTTAGTCGCCAAGATGGTTTCCGTTCGGATTTTTCTTGCTGTTGATGCTATTCGGAATTGGGAATTGCAATAGATGGATGTTCACAATGCATTTCTGCATGGAGATTTGCATGAGGAAGTTTATATGAGACCTCCGCCTAGTTTTGCTAGCACTTCTGGCAAATTTTGTCATCTCAACCGTTCCTTGTATGGTCTCCGTCAAGCACCTCGGAACTGGTTTGCCAAACTGGCAACTGCTCTGCGCAGGTTAGGGTTTACTCAATCCCGGGTTGATTATTCTCTGTTTTCTTACACTCGTCCTGGTGTATGTCTTCATGTTCTGGTTTATGTTGATGATCTCATTATTGCCGGGAATGATTCTACTGCCATTGCTAAATTTAAAGAACAATTGAGTTCTTGTTTTCATATGAAGGATCTTGGTCTGCTTAAGTACTTTCTCGGCATTGAGATAGCCCGTTCTGCTGAGGGTTTGTTTCTGTCTCAGCGGAAATACACTCTTGATATTCTGACTGAGGCTGGTATGCTTGGTAGTAAGCCATGTGAGTTCCCTATGGAGCAAAATCACAAGCTTGCTCTTTCAGCTGGCCAACTGTTTGAGGCCCTTGACAAGTATAGGAGGTTGGTTGGGCGTCTGATTTACCTGACCATTACCCGTCCTGAGATTTGTTTTGTTGTTCATACTCTTGCTTAGTTTATGCAAGAACCTACTATGGATCATTGGGATGCTGTTGTTCGAGTTCTCCGGTATCTTAAGAGTCATCCGGGTCAGGGTGTCTTTTTTATCTTCCAGTGGGAGTTTGTCTTTGACTGCATATTGTGACTCTAATTATGCGACGTGTCCTCTAACACGTCGATTTGTTACTACCTACTTTGTCCCAGCTTGGCTCTTCACCGGTTTCTTGGAAAACTAAGAAACAACACACAGTCTTCAGGTCTTCTGCAGAAGCTGAATATCGTGCCATGGACAGCGCTTGTTGTGAGCTTCTTTGGTTGAAAGAGTTGATGCGTTCGCTTGGCATCTCTCATTCTGCTCCTATGCGCTTGTATTGTGATAGTCAAGCAACGCTCCATATTGCCGCTAATCCGGTTTTCCATGATCGGACTAAGCACATAGAGGTAGACTATCACTTTATTCGGGATCTCCTTCTTGCCGGCACTGTTCGTACATCTCATATTGGTACTCATTCTCAGCCGGCTGATATACTCACTAAGGCCCTTAGATCTCAACAGTTTCATCATTTATTGGGCAAGTTGGGCATTCGGGATCCCCATGCTCCAACTTGAGGGGGAGTATTAGTGTGTATTATATGTAATATATGTATTTATGTATTTTATGCTCTTTCCTTGTTTAGAGGTTTAGGGTTTTGTCTTTAGAAGCTTGTATATAAACTCTTTTATGGTTAATGAGAAATCAGGTTTCCATGCCACAATATTCTTTAGTTGCATCCATTGTATCTAAATATGGATAGATTACAATAAGATTTAGAAGTTGTGATATGTGATGTATGCGATGCGTTGAAATAATTAATAGGAGAATCATTGGCAAAATACAATTGTAGGTGCCTAAAGAGAAACTTCACAAGGGCAATTTCACAAGCAGGTTGTGGTCCAAAAAATCACACAACACAACACACAAAGAAAATCTCACAAATCCACAAAACAAAATCTAGAGTTTCGATGTCACCTTTTTATCTAATTCTTGTAAATTTCACAAACATGTTGACTAACTAGCATAACTTGAACTAATTTGAAATATTAAACTACTTGTTTGTAATAGTAAAATTAATTGTGCATCCTTAAGTACTTAAAGTGCATATATAAGTGTTTAAAGTGCATAGTATTTATTGGACAATTATTCTTGAATTTGTTCCTAAAAGAGTTTTGCAACCCTCTTCCCCACCTAAGCTCGTTATGGACTCACTAACTTACCAAATCAATTTCTAAACCTACCTAATCTCTCACTAACGATCCTTTTCAACAACAGAAAAGTAAAAAATTTAGGCAAAACCCTAATTTCCGAGAGCGTAAAAAAACAATCGGCTTTAGATCATGAAAAATGAACAATTAATCAACAACTAAAATAATTATTAGAAGATGATTTATGTTATCGTTCAAGCTTCTTTTTAGTGATTATGACAGAAGAAGAGATGGCAGAAGAGAGGCGAAAGAGAGCATGCGTTGGAGCGAGTTTCACAAAATAAGATGGTCGGTATATTTTTAGTTACAAGAGAGGTGTGTATTTTGAGTTATTTACAAGTTTACCACCGTCCCTTATTACTTTCTTTTTTCGTTAAAGTCCAACTTCTAATCTAAAGCCTTCATTTATTCCATCCAACGACTCATGTCACTCTTTATTTTTTGGATAAGGCCCCTCCTTACTAGAAACCTACTCTTAGTCTTCATTACATTGATATTGGGATTTAAAAAACAAACTTTTCAGCTTATAGTATTAATATTAATTTATGTACATCATCATAATTATATATAACAACTTCGTCACATATGTTGAAGGTACTTATTCTCTTGCCTCATTCATCATGCTTCCAAGATATGGATTCAATCATGACCATCATGAACTGATCATTCCAAATAGGCAATTGCTTAATGAGGGAGAGTTTGTCTCAAAATGGTACGAGTTTTTTTTTAATACGTTTAATATATAAATGAACATATGAAATTATAATAACTTTATAATTTTTCATTACAAACCATTTATTGTTGCATACAAACTCAAATGAAAAATTATTAATATCGAGATTTCTTTATTTGTGCACAAAAACTATGGAGTATAATTCTATACTTAGAAACATGAAAAGCAAAAAATAGAGGGTAATACAATTGCAGAAACAACTTATTTAACTTCTATGTTTTTGTAAATATATAATTAGTAGTTTTATCTTTTTTATTAATTGATTGCTAAATGAGTGAAAATATAAACATTGAATTGCATAGCTCTTAGTAGTCATCAATCGTGTATATACCTAAACTAAAATATGTAGCTTATTTTCTTTAATTAATGAACAAATAATGGACAAATAAGATTAGTTTAATGAACAAAAAAGGTTATATTAATGAACAAATAGGAGTATATTCATGAACAAATAGGGTATATCAATGAACAAACAATGGTATACCAATTAATGAACAAAAAAGAGTATATCAATGAATAAATAATAGTATACCAATGAACAAATAAAGGTATATCAATGAACAAAAAAGGTTATATCAATGAACAAATATTGGGTATATCAAAACCAATTATATGTGCATAAAAAACAAGATAATATTGTATTCATACGCACAAATAAGGTTAAAAAATAAAATAAAAAAAGTTTGGAATCTATGAACAATGCTATCAAAAACTCGATGCATAATTAGTTAGTATTGATGAACAATTGGTCAATATTGCTGAACAAACTGGGCGCATCTCATAAAAACGTATTTTTCAAAAAATACGTCAATAATATGAGAAAAATTCGTCCGTGCCGTATTTTATTGAAAAATACGCGAATAATACGGGAAAAATTCGCCCGTGCCGTATTTTATTTTTAAATGAATGTTTAATCAGGGGTGTTGAATTTTTGGAAGAAACGAGCGAGATTTATTGTTATTTCTTACTTGGGCGCTCGAGTAAGGTTAAAATAAAACAACTCCTTATCCTATAAAATAAGGAGTGTTTCGAGCCCTTGGATCACCTTGATCCAAAGGCTGATGTTCTATTCCTTTTAGGGACGCGATGACATTTTGGTAATTTCTCAAAAATTACAAAAGTGCATCGCTATCGTGAAAAAGTGCATTAGTAAGGTAAAAAAGTGCAAGAAAAAATGAAGTAGGGCTGGGATATTTCGGTTTTTGGTTTTTTTTTAGCCTACCCGCAGGGTAATTTTTTTTTTTACGGTTCGGTTCCTAGATATTTTAGTGAAGAACCGTAATAACCGAACCCGAACTTTGATCGGTTCCTAACTACGGTTATTTCGGTTAACCGAAATACAGAAATGGCCCATAAATTTCGGTTCTTCGGTTACCCGAAATATGGTTCGGTTCCTATGTTTAATTCGGTTCTTGTTAAAAAAATCGGTATTTTTATCTATTTTTCAGTTCTTCGGTTAAAAAATCGGTTTTTTTATATATTTTTCGGTTCTTTGGTTCTTCGGTTACCCGAAATTATATATTTTTATATATTATTAATATATAACGGTTATTCGGTTTTTTTTGGTTTTTTTTTTGTAAAACCGAACCGAACCTGAAGTTTTTTTACAAGAACCGAACCGAAAAATTTACCCAAACAAATTATCATTAACCGAACCGAACCGAAATGAGCGGTTCGGTTCGGTTCTTCGGTTCCACGGGTATAAAGTCCCATCCCTAAAGTGAAGCCATCAGGGTACGTGCTCCATGTTCGGTTCACTGTAAAAGTGCATCGTTATGGTGGAAATGTGCATTGCGATTACCGAAAATTGCATTACTAAACCAAAAAGTGCATCATTTTGGGCGTCCAATTGATTCGATTCTGATTGAACTCAGTTAACCAAAATATTTGGGTTTAGTGATGCACTTTTTGTATATGGTAATGCACTTTTTTTTTTATCATAATGATGCCCTTTTGTAATTTAAGAAAAAATTCGAAAATGTCATCGCATTCCTAATTTCCGAGAATATCAGCCATTGGATCAAGGAGATCCAAAAATTCTAAATACTCTTTATTTTATAGGATAATAAGTTGTTTTATTTCGATCAAACTCATAAACTTAATCAACTGCTCTTTCTCTTACTATTTTGTAAATACTACACGATGAATCTAATTACAAACGTGGATGGCCTTGATTGTTTTACCAAGTCTCTCAATCGGATCTATCCCAATTACCGTCTTTTTACAAGTTGGGTATCTTTTACATAGCAATCAATCGTGTATCATTAATATGATTGTTTTATAAAAATATTTCCTCTTTCCCACTTTTGTCCCAGTCTTAATTGTCTATCAAATCACATCTCAAATCAATCTTTTATTACCCATTAAAATATATCAAAGTTTGTTATTAAATTATATACTAGTTTTATCATTTTGAACTAAAATCATTCAAACCATTCGAATTAAAACTTGCAAAATGGTAAACAAATCACTACAAAACATATAAAATGGGATTTAGGGTTAGGTCCTTACATGGGTAAGGCTTAATAAGGGTATTTTTTAATTTTTATATTAAATAGATTGGTTTATCCGAACCGAACCGAGACCGAACTGAAAACCGAACTAGCCAAAATCTTAAATTGCGGATCGAACCGAAGTACCTTAAATTGGTTCGATTCGATTTTCAGGTAAAAATCGAATTACCCGAACCAACGAAGAACCCTACTCTAATCTCTCCATGACTCCATGTCATACTACCAATTAACCACCCACCTCCACTGGGCAAATAGTTAGATTTAGATTTAATCTTGAACCACATAAAGCGGGAATCACATAAATTCCTCTTTCTCTTCTTCTGATCTTGAACCATCCATCAAAATAAATCATAACTATAACCTAAAGTGGAGGTTAAAAAAATTATTAAATACCGTCACTTTTACATTGGACTACACCAACCTTTTTTTTAAATATACTCTTTTATTTTTAGATATGATAAATTCTTATCCATGCTTTTAGAATATAGGATAGAAAATTTCATTATTAAACAATCTTTTTATTTTTAGATATGATAGATAGGAAGATCATTAGGATATTTTAATGCTATCATACAAATTCTAGAATATTTATTTTATTTTTAGATAGAATCGTTTTTTTAACTATGAAGATATCTTCATTGAATAGTTATCTTTGTAACAGTATATTATTTGCAATCTTCTTACCAATTTGATTATTATTATAATCCAATCTTTTGTTACCTTATATGAAAAAATTGTGATTAGTTATATGATAATTGTCTTATCTTTTTACGCAGATCATAACAAAAAATTATATTTAGGCATTTACATAATTATTTTACTCGGATAATAAATATATCTTAAAATATTTTATTATTAAAATTTTATTTAAGAAAATCCACACAACGTACGAGAATATATACTAGTTTCAATCTAAAGTGCGTGAAGCTTATTTAGAAAATCTATTAGAATTTCAATCTAAAATTTTAATAGTTATATGTAGTTTAAGGCAAATAGTTAGATTTAATAGATTAAATGTTTATAAAGATTTTCATGAATTGAAATATCTCGTAGAAGTAAAAACAATAATTTTTTGATTGGGGATGAATGAATCAATGAACCTAGATGAATGGAGAAAGCAGGGGATTGTTGTTGGTAGTGTGTGTGGCGCCGATGTCGGAGAGAGCAAGGTGTTAAAAGGTAGAGTTTTGATGGTTTTAAAGTCAGTGATTTCGAGTTTGTAAGTCGAGTCGGCGACTTGGCAAAGTCACTAACATGACCAGCTGGAGAAGTAATCTATTTAAGGAGGAATGCACAGTGTGTGTACGCGTATTTGGAGACAGCTGCGTCGTTCTATTTTAGGAGAAGATCATCATAAAAGAATGCTAAAATCAAGATAAAGACGATTTGATTCTCCTAGAATATTTCATTGTATGCGTTTATGTATATTTGGAAAGATATGTAAGAGATTGAGTGTGTATCATTTCCCTAATCGAGTGGGAGTTGATGCACACGAGATCTCTCTTACCCTAGCTTAAATATATCATAGTGTTTAGGATCGTGGTAAGTCTTCTAAGCATCATTTCATTATTTGTGTAAGAAACAAAGAATGAACTTGTGCGTAAGATTTGTACAAATGGTGAGTCAAGTGTTCTTAGGCATAGCGTGAGATTGAGAGTGTAAGTACAAAGATAGAGCGTGGTTCAAGGGTGTGAGATTCATTCTTGTACACGGGAGAGCTTTGTAAACACTCAAGAAATCAATAGAGTGAGTCTAAGGACTCTTGAAATCCGACCAAGTGAGAAGCTTGAAAGAGAGTGGTTTTTCTCTGAATAAACTGTAACACCCCGATAATTTATAAGGAATTGAGGTGCTCCCCATGTCAACAAGAGATCTTCCTTTTTCTGAGTTCGAGTGAGGACAAAGAACTCAAAAGTTAAGCGTGCAAGGGCGAGAGTAGTACCAGGATGGGTGACCTCCTGGGAAGTTCTCGGGTTGGCATGGGATAGCGCTTCTAAGGCTTCAGGCCTTACAAATGGTATTAGAGCCAGGTTCTAGGTTACGAGTTGGCTTGGCCCAGTGGGCGGTAACTCGACTTGGAGGGCGGTCTGTGGGCCTTGACGAGGACGTCAAGCGCTTAAGTGGGGGAGATTGTAACACCCCGATAATTTATAAGGAATTGAGGTGCTCCCCATGTCAACAAGAGCTCTTCCTTTTTCTGAGTTTGAGTGAGCACAAAGAACTCAAAAGTTAAGCGTGCAAGGGCGAGAGTAGTACCAGGATGGGTGACCTCCTGGGAAGTTCTCGGGTTGGCATGAGATAGTGCTTCTAAGGCTTCGGGCCTTGCATAAACTAGTTGGTTTACAAAGAGTTTCCACTATACATCACTTGTCGTTGACCGTTTGGTAACGCTCGTTTTTCGTGCTTAAATTTTCCGTTGCTTTATTACTCAAAGTCGACGAATTCGCAGGAGTCGCCGACTCATTAAGTACTAACGATCCTACAATTGGTATCAGAGTCAAGGCTCTAGATTGTGTTTTAGTACTTTTTGTTATAGGAAAATGTCGTCTACCAACACTTCTGTGAATTACTCTTTCTGGAAGCCTCCAATTTTCATGGTCGAGAGTATAATTGGTGGGTTGAACAGATGAAGAACCACATCTGCTCTCTTGATGGCCAACTGTGGAAAGTGATAGAGGTTGGTCTGGAAACCTTTGCACTTGGTAAAGATGGAAAGACTGAAATGTCCACGACTGAGTACGATGATGTTGACTTCAAAAATCTTGAAAAGAATGCTAGAGCGAAGAAGGTTCTACATGCAAGTTTGAAGGAAGACAAGGAGAAGTCCTTCGAAGACAACTCGGCCTTTGAGGTATGTGTAGATGGCTTGAACTTTTTCGTGGTGTTCACATTTAGAGCCTTTGGTGATTGTTTGTGGTTTGATGCTCGGGCCGTGAGGCTTAGGAGAGCTTTTTTTTTTTTTGATGTGTAGGTGGTGATGTCTCACACCTAGTTTTGTGTTGATATTTTGCACATGTTTGCCCTTGTGAGTTGTACATAGGGCAGCCAGGTAATACTCGGGTTTTGCATATATTTATAGGCTTTTGTCTATAGGTTGGGGATGGGGTCCTAGACCTGTTTTTGTTAGGCCCGTAGGGCATTTTTGACCGGATCTGCGTATCCGAGGTTGGGGTTGCACTTTTTCACCTTGACTTTTTATGGTCAAGCGTGTTTTGTATATTCCTTCTCTTTCTATATATATTCACCACGTTTCGAGAAGAAGGTTCTACATCATGCTCTCACAGACAGTGACCTCAAAAAGGTTATCGGATACTCGACTACCAAGAAAATATGGGATGCTCTCAAGAGACTTCATCAAGGAAATGATTATGTAAAGAAGGACAAAATTATAAGTCTTGAAATGGAGTATGATAACATCTTTCATGAAAAGGGAGAATCTCTCCATGATTATCACTCCAGATTTCAAATGATTGTGAATCAATGTGAGGAGATTCCTCAATGGAAACAAACCAACAAGCTGATCTCATGATTGAACTAGAGTTGGGACAACATCGCTTCGTCTCTACTCACTCAAAAAGAAACCAAGTCGCTGACCTTGGAAGATCTTGTTGGACAACTCACCATGTATGGAGGGATTCAACAAAGAAGAGTAGAAAGACTTGAATCAGAGAAAGTCAAGAACATTGCTCTTAAAGTTGAAAGAGCTTTTGTCGTGGCTCAAGGAGACGATGATACTGAAGGAACAGATGAGGATGTTGCTCTCATCTCTAAGGCTATGAAGAGATTGTGGAATCGCAACAAAGTTCTTGTCAAGGCTCCTGAATCAAGTAAGGAAGGGAAGGATATGAAGGATGTCATATGTTATCAATGTCAGGCTAGATGACACTTTGCCAAGCAATGTCCAAAAAGAAAAAGTGGAGAAGCTGGTAAAGGAATGATTGCAAGTTGCATGTCTGATGATGATGATGAAGTGGCGCCGGCGAGAGGAAATTGGTGCATGGCCATTGAAGACAAATTGTCCCAAGAGGTAAATGACTCTGAACTTTCTTCTCTTTTGGCTAGAAAATCTAGAGAACAGTTGATTGCTATCATCGAAAAGCTTGGAGCTCAGGTCACTAAGTTAAGAGAAAAAGCGGAAGAAAATGAAGAAACAATTACAAATCTTTTTGATGATAACTCTGGCCCTCTAAGGCTATTGAATTAAAGACTTCGTCTCCTAAGTCAATGACTTGTGAGTCTGATCAGACTTAAAAAACCAAGTCATCGATTTGCAAAAACAAGTTGATGACCTGGAAAAACAAGTCACTGATCTAGAAGTTGAAAGGCTCAGCTTAGGCTCAGTAATGCTAAGTTATCTAAAGAATTAGAAATCAAAAGATTGATGATGAGACTAAAAGAAAAAAATGGTTAGATGAGTTTGTTGCTGAAAAGGCTTAGGAGGTCAGAAATGACTATAAAAGAAATTTGTGAAGGATCTTGATAGGTTTGGGATTGGATATGCTCGTGCACCTAACACTCGGGGTACCAAACATGCTTCCCTTTTGTCTTAAGGTAAAGACCCTATGGGTAGTGACAATGCAAGTTGTTCTACACATGTGGTGGCCAAGCAAGACAAAGGGAAACGACAGTGGTATCATGATCAAAAGGTGCACAAAATATGGCAGAAACAAACCCAGAACTCAGCTCCCTCACAAATTGACTTTCAATCTCGCATCAACAACAAACCCATCTATCCGGGCTACAACAAGTATGTTGCCCTAAAGTCTCACATGACATGTTGGTATTGTGGCAAGCATGGCCATTACCAACATGATTGTCATAAAAAAGCAAGAGATGATGAAAATGCAAGGTCACAGACTCTGAATGACAGTTCTGGCAGATCCACTGTCACTAACTGTCCTCCAAGATCTGTGTGTGCTAATTGTGACAAATGTTGCCCTAGAAACTACTATGTTGCCAAACCCAGAGGAGTTAGACAAGTCTGGGTTTGTAAGAACTAATTTTTTCAATGCAGCTTGATGTGGGTGACAAGGAGCCCTGGTGTATTGATAGTGCGTGCTCAGCTCATATGTCGGAAAACCCCAATTCTTCTGAAAGGGGTGTGTGAAAACAATCTTTACAAGGTGGACCCCTGTTTCGAACTTGAAGAAAAACTTTGTCTTAGAACAATTGCAGAATGCGCCGACCTCTGGCACAAAAGGTTTGGTCATGCAAGCTTTCAACTTCTTGACAAACTTCATAGACAAGAGCTGGTTAGAGGGCTACCGAAGATAGATCCAAGCAAGCATGCAGTTCGTGAAACGTGCGTAAGAGGTAAGCAAGTAAAATCATCCTTCAAATCCAAGAAGGAGGTAAGTACCACTAAACCTTTAGAGTTGACTCATATTGATTTATGTGGTCCCATGAGAATCCAAAGTCGTGGAGGAAATAGCTATATTTTTGCCATTGTTGATGACTTTTCACGGTATACTTGGACAATTTTTTTGTCCTCTAAAGATCGGGTCTTTAAAGAATTTGAAGCATGGGTAAAAGCTGTCGAGAAAAAGCTTGGAGTTGTTCTTATGTCTATCAGGTCAGATCATGGAAACGGAATTTGACAACTCTGAGTTTCTGGTATTCTGCAAGAAGAATGGCATAAGTCACAACTTCTCAATGCCAAGAACTCCTCAACAAAATTGCGTGGTAGAAAGGAAGAATCGTGCCTTGGAGAACATGTCACAGACCATGCTTATCTCAAGTGGTCTTCCAAGAAATTTCTGGGGTGAAGCCATTAATGTATCTTGGTATGTGATGAATCGAGCAATGCTTCGTCCACTTCTAGGAAAAACTCCATATGAATTGCTAAGAGGAGTCAAAATGTTGAACAAGCGTTGATTGAGGATCTTGATGTAGCACTTGCAACCAAATGTGCTAAGAGCAATGTTGTGTTCGATGAGAACACGATGGGAGGCTCAATGATTGAGGATCTTGATGATGGTGATCAAGGATTCTATCTGGTTCAAGAGGATCTACTTCCAACTTATGCAATATAGAAAGATTCAATAGTCAGTGACAATGTTGGTATCGCCGACTCAGACAGTTCAGGGGGGAGTAATCAGAGTCAAAGTTCAGGTAACAATGAGTCAGGAAATGAGAGAGCGCCAGAGGAGTTCAAGTCTGGAAGATTTTGATGAAGAGTCAGGAAGAACACCACAGACTCAAGTCGACGACTTGACAGAATTACTGATCAGGAATTATCAACAGAAAAGTGCTCACCCAGTCACCAACATCCTCACCGATTTTTCAAAGGGTGTGCAAACCAGTTCTTCACTGAACAACTTCTTTGCTTTCATCACAATGTTGGAGCCTAAAAATGTTGAACAAGCGTTGAAAGATTCAGATTGGATCAACGCCATGCAAGAGGAACTTCATCAGTTTGAAAGAAATAAGGTTTGGCTTTTGGTCCCAAGGCCAAAGGGAAGATCTATGATTAGAACACGATGGGTGTTCAGAAATAAACTGGATGATGAAGGAAATGTTGTCAGAATCAAAGCAAGACTGGTAGTTAAGGGATACAATCAAAATGAGGGCATTGACTATGATGAAATGTTTGCTCCAATGCCTCGTCTTGAGGCTATTCGGTTACTCATTGCCTATTTTGCTCATCATGGGTTCAAACTAGAGGTTTCCAAACTCGGTTAACCGAAATCTCGGTTAATCGAAGTTCGGTTAACCATGGTTTCGGTTAGTTAAAATCATGAACCAAAACCAAACCATGAATCCCGGTTAACTGTAGTTTGGTTAACCAATTTTCTGGTTCGGTTTTCTCGGTTAACTGATAACCGTTTATATAATTTTACCTTAAATAATTAAGACTAAAGTAATAAATTTTGAATAAAAAATGATGAAGCAAGACTTTTATTTTAAAAATGTACTTATATCATATTGTGTTTGGTTGTTGTAAGCAAATATCAAGAGTATATACTATATTGTGTGGAATCAAATATTGTGTGTATTAATTTTTATCCCATCAAATTTAATAAGCGACTCTAATATCATTGTGACGTGGAATAATAGTGTGTAAATTGTTAGAATTGAAGAAGGGAAAACTCAAACTACATTAACACCTTGAATATCATACAGTTTAACCACTAAATAAATCAAATATAACTAATATTTAAATAAAATATTAATATTTTTTCGTTTTTTGGTTAACCGTTATATGTAAAGTCGTGAACCTAAACCGAACCGATAAACCGAAAATATTTTCGGTTCGGTTAACCAAACCGAAATGTCAAAAAAAGTCGGTTTGGTTAACCTAAAAAATAATCGGTTTTTCGGTTCCGGTTTTTCCGGGACACCCCTAGTTCAAACTACAACAAATGGACGTCAAAACTGCATTTCTAAATGGATATCTGAAGGAGGAAGTGTATGTTGAAGAAACTCCTGGTTTTGAAGATATCGCCCACCCAGATCATGACTACAAACTAGACAAAGCTCTTTATGGATTGAAGCAAGCACCGCGTGCTTGGTATGATCGTTTATCTCAGTTCTTGATTCAAAATGGATTTGTTCGAGGAGAGGTTGACAAGACTCTGTCCTTGTTGAAAGAAGAAATTCATACACTGGTTGTTCAGGTCTACGTCGATGACATCATCTTTTGTTCAACAGATGATAAGTTAGTAAAGAAGTTCGTTGACCTCATGTCTAGTGAGTTTGAAATGAGCATGGTCGGTGAGCTCAAGTTCTTTTTAGGACCTCATGTTATGCAAGGTGAGGATGGGACACGAGTTCATCAACAGAAGTATCTCAGAGAATGTGTTAAAAAGTTTGGGCTCGAAAATGCTAAACCTTTTGATACTCCCATGTCGTCGACTACCTCACTTGGAAAAGATGACAAAGATCCAGAAGTCAATGCTACTATGTACAGGGGTATCATTGGATCATTACTCTATCTCATAGCGAGTAGACATGATATTGTGTTTGGAGTATGTCTATGTGCTAGATATCAAGCTGATCCAAGAGAGTCCCACTTGAAAGTTGTTAAAAGAATCATTCGTTATCTTAAGGGGACTCACGATTTGTGTTTATGGTATCCAAGAGGATTTGATTTTGAACTTGTCGGCTACACAGATGTTGATTTTGCCGGAAATCGTGTTGATAGAAAAAGCACTTCAGGGATGGCTCAAATTCTTGGGCCTTGCCTTGTATCATGGGGATCTAGAAAGCAAAATTTTCTAGCTCTATCAATAGCGGAAGCAAAGTATATTGCAGCTGCAGTGTGTTGCTCTCAACTCTTATGGATTAAGTAACAAGTCAGTGACTATGGTGTGAAGTGTGGGTCAGTGCCCATACTATGTGACAACACTAGTGCAATCAACATCTCAAAGAATCCGGTGCAACATTCAAAGACAAAGTATATCGAGTTAAGGCACCACTTTCTTCGAGATTGTGTGGAGAAAGGTATGGTCACAATGGAATTCTGTAGAACAAGTGATCAAAGAGCAGACATCTTCAGAAAGGCCTTAAATCGTGAACCCTTTGAACAACTCCGCATGGAACTAGGTATGATCTCTCTTCAATGATCTATTTCCCTACTTGAATTCCCTCGGTGATTGGCTAGAATTGATTGCTTTGCATATGTTTTGAAATCATGCTTTTATGGTATAATTCTTATCATTCTTGATAGACTTCATATTTAGAAAACCCCATGCATTTGACTTGTCGATGACTTTTACTTCATTCAGTATGTATGCAACCTTTTTGAGCTCTTTGTTTTAGCCCAAAAGAATCCAACCTGATGATTTTAACACTCATTACAAGCCCAAATGATGGTTGATTCTAATGCTTGTCCCTAACCTATCATGTTTTGAGAGTCTCTATAAGCTTGTTTTGAATTTCCTTATGAATCGGAGACTTATCATCATGATCGACAAATCCTCAAAATAATGCTTTATACTTGGTTTGCTTTGGCACTCCCTGTGCAACCCCAACGCCAAGTAAGTTCTTTAAGAGAAAGTCATGGAATGTGCAAAAGTTATGGAAATTTGAGATGAGCAGTTTTATGATAGAAGTTACCGACTTTATCAAGGTCAGTGACTGTATGTTTTGGCGCGAGAACAAGATCATGGCTTAACGGTATCTTTTGAACTTGGAAAGTTTTTTTTTCTTTTTTTTTTCAAAAAGAAGGAAAGAGAAGATCTTGTGATTTAACAATTTCCTTACTGATGGAAGTGCACTTCTTTATTATGCCCCAACCGTCAAACACAAAAGGTACACTTTCTCAAATCTCTATTTCTCTCTCTCGAACTCAAACCCTCAAACATGCAAACCTCTCCAATGGCGTCTTCTTCCAACAATTCAAACCTCCCCCTTCTCCCAAAACACAAACTGAGAGTCCAGAATCGGCGAAGAAGAAGATTCTCGCCCTTTTCGGTGATGATTTTCTTCGTGCACTTCTTTCTGGGCACTCGTCTCCCTCAACTGCTCTCCCAACTGCCATTGAAAACCCATCTCTGAACCCATCATCTTCACAAGAGCAAAATCCAAACCCTTCTCCTCCAAATTCAACTCCCTCGTCTCCCATTCCCACTGAAAAATCCCAAAACCCTCCATCCCCACAAAACGAAACCAAAACCCTAACCCTCTTATCGGAATTTGGAATATCGCGCCAAATGGCGCAACCGGTGGCTATTCCAGAAACCGGTGACTCATCTACACCCAAACCCTCAAAGCGAGATAATGTAGAGGAAGAGAGAGTGAAAACTCCTAATTTGGAGTTGATGGAGTTTGAGGAAACAGAAACAGATGGTTGGGTCATTTGAGGAAAAGAAGAAGAAAAAGCCTCGGAGGTTGGAGTGGAAGGCACACATGAGCAGACTGGAACAGAGGAGAACCAATGGGTATCTCCTAAAGAGCAAACAATGGTTGTCAATGACTCTTCCAAAGTCACTGACACAGACACTAATGTGGAGAAGGATGCCAGGGTCTTTGACAAGGATGTTACTCAGAAGGAACAAGTTGAAACATCTGAAGAAGGTACTCATTCTGACCCAATCTTGGTCTCTAGAAAATCTAAATACGCTGATTCTGTTAAGAGAAATCTAGAGAAAGATTTGTTTGGAGTTGCTCAAAGATGATGAAATTGAAATGCCTCCTCCTTTTGCCCTAAGACTAGATCTGCAAGTGCTAGAGCCACAACTGTGGCTCTTAAAGCCAAAAAGGGCAAGGGGATGGAAACCCCTGAGGCTGCCTCAAAGGGCGGTGACTCTTCTTTCTCTGAGAAGGTCACAAGGAAGAAAAGGGGGAGATCACCAAAATCTATTGTTGGTTCTAGCAAGAAGAAGTCGAGTATGATTGCTGACATGACCTCTAGGAAGTTTACCAAGAATTTACTGTGGGAGAAAAGTTTCTTAAGAGAGTTCAAACTGTCTAAGGTTATTGATACCCTGAAAAAGCAAAAATGGGATAAATTGGTGCAAGGGGAGCATGATTACAACCCTCATATGGTTAAGATGTTTTATGAGTCTTTAGTGATTGAGGACACATGGAACATGACTATAGGGAGATACATGGTTGACAAGAAGATGTACTCTTTCACTAGCAAGGATGTTAGTGACGTCTTGGAGATACCACATGAAGGTTTTGCTGAGTATTTCAAAGGAGCTTGGCTAAAGGTGTTGATGAGCGTAAGATTATCAGAACCATCACTGACGATGATGATAATTTCACCAGTCCCTATCTGGTCAACAAAATGGGAATTGAGAAGAAGGTGATGTTCAATTACCTTATTAACAACTTGCTTCCGAGAGAACTCAAAAGGAATGGTGCCTCCATTCAAGATCTGATGGTTATGGACAAGATTATCAAGGGAAATTAAGAAGGTGAACATGCCCCGTTTGATGATGCTTCACATGAAGCATGTGCTTGCAACTACTAAGCATGCGCTTCCTTATGGCATGTGTGATTGCTTTGATGATGGCTGAACATAAAGTAAATGTGGATGGTGGTGACGTCCTCAACACCAGGGTTCTGAACAAGGAAATGATCAGGAAGTTTGGTTGGAACTGGGTTAATGGACAATGGGTGTCAAAGACTTGAGAGGTCAGTGACAAGGATCACCAGGAAGAGGGAAGGAAATCTGCTCAAGCGAACGATGAACTGAAAGATCTCAGGGAGCAGAATATGATTCTAAAGGGGATGCTCGAGAAACTTCAGATCATGGTTGGCAATGTTCTTACAAAGATCACTGCAATAGAGGATCGGCTCAATGATTTTGGAGCCTGGTGTTAGTGACTATGGCACACTCATGGCCTTCTCTACCCCTCTCTTTCTACCCTTACCACATTATCCCTGCAGTTTAAAGGACTTCTCTTTTTAGTTCAATATGGTTGTAATGCATTTTTGAATTGTTTGTGTTTGCATCGTACTTCTCTTTTGCCATGGTGGATGACTTTTTATGACTGTTTTGATATTATGCATTAAGTTTCTATATTTGCCTCTGATTTCTTTACTTGTTTTAGCAATCTTTTTGATGATGCCAAAAGAGGGAATTAACCGGGGGAATAGATTTATTAGAGGGATCAAAATACTGAAATCATGTGGTTACTAAGCTTAGGGGGGAATTTTTATGGTTTTTGTGCTTTGCTTTTTTTTTTTTTTTATTATTGTGATTGTGTTTTGTATGCTGCAATTTATATCAAAACAGGTTGTTTGTCACCATCAAAAAGGAGGAATTTGTTAGAAGATAGAGTTTTGATGGTTCCAGAGTTAGTGACTTTGAGTTTGCAAGTCGAGTCGGCGACTTGGCAAAGTCACTGACATGACCAGCTGGCGAAGTAATCTATTTAAGGAAGGAACACATAGTGTGTGTGCGTGAGATTTGTGCGTGAGATTTGTACAAGTGGTGAGTCAAGTGTTCTTAGGCATAGCGTGAGATTGAGAGTGTGAGTGCAAAGGTAGAGCGTGGTTCAAGGGTGTGGGATTCATTCTTGTACACGGGAGAGCTTTGTAAACACTCAATAAATCAATAGAGCGATTCTAAGGACTCTTGAAATCCGACCAAGTGAGAAGCTTGGAAGGGAGTGGTTTTTCTCTGAGTAAACTAGTTGGTTTACGAAGAGTTTCCACTATACATCGCTTGTCATTGACCGTTTGGTAACGTTCGTTTTTCGTGCTTAAATTTTCCGCTGCTTAATTACTCAAAGTCGACGACTTCGTAGGAGTTGCCGACTTGTTAAATACTAATGATCCTACACAAGGAGAGGTGGTGGTGGCACAAAACTGGTAATAGTTGAGAGTTGAGAGTGGTTGAAAATAATGACGTTGTTGAAGTTCTATTGCAAGTTGAGAGGGGAAGACATGATATTTTTTTTATAATTCTTAATAAATAAAAAAGTACCAATTATTCTATAAATCGTTGCACAATAATTCTATAATTTAACCTTGAAAGCAATAAAAATAAATATTCATAGAAAAATAACTATTCATCACAAAAGAATTTGGACTGATGAGGACTAGTTCTAGTGGAGTTGGTAAAAATAATCAATGAATGTGTTTAAACAATCTTGATTCTTAAATCAAAAGTAAATATATGAGATTATATTCTTCTTTTTTTTATATCAATTTATTATTTTATTATTTTTATTTATTTTACCTAATTCACTAATTTATTATAAAATTTTAAAACTTCACTTATATAATTTTTGATAAACTCCATGAAAATGGAATTGGAATTGATGGGCATTGAACTCTAGACATGTTGCAGTTACAACAAAGATCAACTTCTAGACCAAGCTATCCAAAATTTTAATTATATCCTTTCGAAAACTATAAAGAGCTTTAAAAATTTTAAGGACCTTATTGTAAAGAATGGGTTGCATCAGTTGATGGAGCGTTGCTCTTATAATAAGACTAAGTGGTATCATGTCAACTATCATATCTTATCTTTTTATTAATTATAAAGGACAACTTACTCCGATCAAAATAATTGTCGTTCTAGTTTTAAATAAAAAATTTAAAAAATGTATTAACTAGACTCAAAAACTTAATTTGTTAAATTTTTTTTACCACTGATCACCTTTCTTAAGCAATAAATGAATAACATTAGTCAATAAAAACACATTTCAATAATAATTTTCATAACTCTCTCTAATTAACTGCCAGGAAAATATAAAATGACACACAAACTGTATCAAACTTAAAAACTAAAATAGCCCTTAATTTATATCGAATGTACTTTTTGGAAATAGCCCTTAATTTATATCGAATGTACTTTTTGGCTAAGCTAAAAATATGCTAATGCTATAAAATTCTTGGATAAATGGGTTGAACATCTAATTTTAAAATAAAATTCAATATTTAATTTGGAATTAAAACTAATTAAATAATTTATAAAAATATATAATCAATTCAATTATATTTTTTACAATTTTATTATTTTAATCTGTACATCAAAATATATATTAGGAAAAAATAGTTACTACTTTGTATCTTTCTTGTAAGAATATGCTGAAAAGACAATAGCAAATAGCAAGTGAATCTGAATTTAGGAGATGAAGATAAGTGGGTGGGACCTTATAATTGAAATCCCAGCTGTCTGCCAAATAGCAAACACGTCACGCTAATTTTTTGCCACGTCTGCTCGTATTACTGTGCACAAATCATCAATTATTCGGGTATGGTTCTCTGCTACAATAGGCTAATACTTTATTATATCATATGATGATTTAACCAATTTATTTTCAGTAATTGAAATTGGAATGGCTATTAAAAAAATGGTTCCATGCCTTTTTATTGCTTTTAGTATCCAGAACTTCTTTTTTGGGTGGTGTCATGAACTCTTCGGATCCGTTAAGGTTGCCATAACTCGTCCCTCTCTGCAGGTTTTCCACTGGATTCCATTTTCCTAAGTTTTAATATTTTCACTGAATTCTTTTATATTTAGTTGAGACTTAAAAATATCCACATATTAGGGTCTTGTTTCTAATTGTGTTAAAAATTTATTAATAGATTACTAAATCTCTTATAAAAATAGATTACCAAATCTCTTAAAAAAATATAAACAATAATGGGAGAGATAAAGAATAAATTTCAATTCTTTATTTGTTAATTAATGATTAAGATTTTTCAAACTATACCTAGAATAATTCCACCTTAACTAAATCTATAAACTATTAGGTAATTTTTTATATTTTATAATGACGCAGTGGTGACACATACAAATTACAAATTACAAGTCAAACTTTTAACTTTGTAACTTTTGGGGCTGAATTGCAAATCCCCAATTAAAAATTTGGGAGATAAACAAAATATTATATAAAGTCAATTTTAGTGAAAATATATCTTAAAATGAAAATTGTGAACAATGTGGTCTATTAGATGAAACAGATCAAATGCCGTAATTAAAAGGTTAAAAATGACCTGTCAAAACATGACCCGATCCGACAACCCGACCCAAATTTCCCGATTTTTTCTGGGTTCAAACCCGAAAATTTAAACCCGAAATAAACCGAACCCGCTAAACCCGAAAATTTTTGGGTTAGGGTCGGGTTCAACCCGCCGGGTCAAATTTAATTGCAATGCTGTCATAATTTGTCATACTATGTAACAATTGTCATTGCATATTTCATTGCGCTAATTCCCGAATCTGTATAATAGCGGGAAATGAAAACTTATTCCTGCTAAAAAGACCCTAGAACTTATAGTTTAATACTGTATAGTTTAAATATTGGTTTAGAAAAATTATTCTGAATTATATTTTAAAATATCAATTAATACAATTTTTTATTTTTAAATTAATATTTTAGACCTATTTATATTATTATTTAAACTTATTTTAGTAGTAATTGAAAATAAAAATTATGTTATTGACCCACTGGTCAACCCGAACCCGCCCGATAACCTGCCATGACCTGACCCGATTTAACCGGTAACCCGATTGACCCGAACCCGTTTAAACCCAAACCCGAAATAATCGAACCCGAACCCGACCGACCCGACCCGATCGACAGGTCTAGCGTGCGGGCATATTAACAAGAAATTTGTGGCATTTTTGTAATAAAGTGTAAAAATGAATTGCTCGAGCGTAAAATAACTCAATGACGGTTGCAACTTTCATTCACGCTTAAACGCTTTACTATTTCTTATTCATATGCAAAAATCATCATTGGAGGAAAATTGAGAATTATAGATCCTCCCATACACAAACACGTGTAAAAGATCTCCAAACTTGCTGTCTGAATAATCCATGGCAAACGAAGAACATAAATCATCAACAAGTGGTTCGATTGAAGATAAGAAATAAGATTTGCATAAAAATCTAGGGTTTTGTTATTATTTCGATTTTAGAATCCGAGTTTAGAATTAAAAATGTTTGAATTAGAGTTTTAAATTTGGATATAAGTTTTGTTTTGATGTTATAATTAAGGACCACAGGTCATCGAGCCAAAGGGCGTCACCTAGGCCATCTAAGGATTCTTAAAGTCGTATCCCCATCTAGGATGTATGATGCTAGAATGCTAAGGTAGAGGCCATTATACTCGTGATGGCAGAAGCACCAAAATCGTTCTCATGACAACTTTTGGAGAGTATGTGGTTTAAGAGGAGGAGAAACCACAAGTTTAATTTGATGCTTTGGATAACATCTATGATACATCACTAAATGAAGACGTGGAGGCTTCTAAGCTCGAATGCAAACCAATGTCCAATGTCTGGTGAAGCATTCAAGAGATTACGACCAAGATCTGAAATTGTCTTGTTGGTCTTATCGAAAGCACGTTTTCACCCTTTCATATACTAGGGGATTTCACTCTTATTTTTAAATTGAATTTGAAATTTGTGGAGAAGTTTGCCTTGCACGCTGAGCCCATCGTTCAATCAACCCAAAGGAGACCATTTTCCATATACGTTGCTGCATTAATGGTAAGGTTTGTAGTGTTATTATTGATCATGGCTCTGGTTGCAATTTAATCAATCAAGAAGTAGTTGAACGCTTTAATCTTCCTACTTTTGATAGGCCTACTTCGTATGACTTGAATTAGCTTGTTTCTATTGGCTATGTTTTTGTTCAAAAGTACGTGAAGGTTGAATTTTCCATAGGGGATTACAATAATGTAGTCCTTTGTGATGTGCTTCCTTTAGATGCTTGTCATTTGCTTTTAGGAAGCCCATGACAATATGATAAAAAAGGCTATTCATGATGGGTATTCTAACTAAATTTACTTTAACCTTCATGGTCATCGTGTTACTTTGTTTCCTACATCTACCTAAGAATGTTTAAGAGATCATGCTGAAAGGAAACAACGACATCTCATATACGCTGAGGAGGAGAAGAAATACAACATTAAAATGGGGCACAATGTTCATCTTAAGAAGAAGAATGCCCCGATTGACGATCAAAGTCCGAATCACCTTTTCCTAGCCCGAGTCGGAGAGGTGTCTAGTGCCTTAAAGGGAAGTAACTCGTGCTTCTTACTCTTATTCAAAGAGTCTTGTGCAATTTTGGATTCTATGCAAGATTTACCTCCACATATTGCTTCTATTTTACAAGAATTCAAGGATTATTTTCCCGATGACATTTCGGTGAGTCTACCTCCTTTGCATAGCGTTGAACATCAAATAAACTTCATCATAAGAGCCACAGTTCCTAACAAAGTTGCCTACAGGACCAGCCTTGATGAAACAAAGGAGGTGCAAGTTCAAGTCTAGGCATTGTTCGACAAAGGATATGCCCGGGAGAGTCTTATCCCTTGTGCCATCCCGATCATTTTGGTGCCTAAGAAGGATGGGTCGTGGCACATGTGTGTTGATTGCAGGACTTTCGACAAAATCAAAGTTAAGTATCGCCATCCTATTCCTAGATTATATGATATGCTTGACGAATTGCATGGTTCTACCATTTTTTTTTCTAAAACTGATTTACGTAGTAGTTACCATCAAATCTGTATGTGGGAAGGGATGAGTGAAAATTTGCATTTAAGACTAAATACGACCTATATGAGTAGTTAGTCATGCCATTTGAGTTAACTAATGCTCCCTTTTCTTTTATGCGCTTGATGAATCATGTTCTAAGGGCTTATTTAGGAAAATTTGTAGTTGTATACTTTGATGAAATCCTTGTTTATATTAAGCATTATAAGTATCTTTGCCTTTTGTTGCATGTTCTTAGGAAAGAGCACCTTTATGATAATATTAAGAAATGCCATTTTTATTTGGAGTCTACTATGTTTCTTGGTTTTGTTGTGAGTAGGGATGGTTTGACTGTTGACGAGAGCAAGGTTGATGCAATTATAGACTTGCCACATCCAACTTCGGTTTTACAAATTCGGAGTTTCTTAGGGCTTGCTAGTTTCTACTGGTGTTTCATGAGAAATTTTAGCACCATTCCTCACCCTTGACTGAGCTCATTTGCAAGAATGCAACATTTTTATGGGGTCTTGCGCAAGATAGAGCCTTTCAAGAACTTAAGGGTCACCTTACTTATGCAACACTTTTGAATTTGCTTGACTTTATGAAGACGTTCGAGGTGGAGTGAGACACCTTGGGCATTGGGATTAGAGGTGTCCTTCTTCAAGGAGGCTACCCGGTTGCTTATTTCAATGAGAAGTTGAGCAGTTATGAGCTCAACTATTCTACCTATGACAAGGAGATCTTTGCTCTTGTTTGGGTTTTTTGCACTTGGCATCATTATCTATGGCCCAAGGAGTTTGTGATTCACACCGATGACGAGGCCTTGAAGCATTTGAAGTGCCAAGGAACGTTAAACAAGCGACATGCTCGGTGGGTCAATTTTATTAAGACCTTCCCTTATGTTATCAAGCTTAAACAGGGAAAGGATAATATTGTTGTTGATGTGTTACCCTGAAGGTATGTCTTTCTTGCTTCTTTAGATGCTCATTTACTTGGAATTTCCTTGGTATATGAGTTATATACTTCTTTTGCTAATTTTAAGGACATTTATGTTAATGTGTGTCTAAAGGTTGCATGAACCAATACTTTATTGAAAAGGGATACTTGTTTAAAGTTGCTAAATTATGTATTCCTAGGAGTTCTATTTAATTATTGTTGGTTCAAGAGGCTCATTGTGGAGGTTTAATGGGTCGCTTTGGCATGGAGAAGATTGTATGCATGCTTGAAGAACATTTTTACTGGCCTAAGATGAAAAGAGGTGTGTGCTGATTTTGTGCTTCTTGTTTTCTTTGTTAGAAAGCTAAATCAAAATTAAACCCTCATGGCCTATACTCCCTTGCCTATTCCTAGTCTTCCTTAAGAAGATCTTAGCATAGAGTTTGTTGTTGGCTTGCCTAGGACTAAGAAAGTGAGAGATTCAATTTTTGTGGTTGTTGACTGTTTTAGTAAGATGGCTCACTTCATTGCGTGTAATAAAACTGATAATGCTTCTAATGTTGCTAAACTATTTTTTGAGCATGTTGTGAGATCGCATCGTATTCTGCATACTATTGTGTCTAATAGGGATGCTAAATTTCTTAGTTATTTTTGAAAAACCTTGTGGGCTAAATTGGGGATTGAATTATTGTTTTTACTAGTTGTCATACCAAACTGATGATCAAACTGAGGTTGTAATCGTACTTTGGGCATATTGTTGCATTCCATGTTAATAATAACCTTAAATATTGGGAAGAGTGTTTTCTTTTTGTAGAGTTTGCTATAACATGTCTATTCACAAAGAGGAGTCCTTTTGAAGTTGTTTATAGGCGTAATCCTCATGCTCCATTGGATCTTGCCCCTCACCCGCTCAAGAAGAAGGAGTCCTTTGAAGGCAACACTCATGCTGATTTTGTTCGATAGATTCATGAGAGGACACACTTATTACTACAATGTCATTTTAATCTATATGCTAGACAACACAACAAAGGTCGTCGAGAGCTAATCGTCTAACCCGATGATCTTGTGTGGGTTCACTTCTGAAAGGAGCACTTTCGCACCTGACGTCAGTCCAAGTTTGGTCCTAGAGGTGATGGTCCTTTTGAGGTTGTCAAGAGGATCAACAACAATGCTTATTAGATTGATTTTCTTGGCAATTATGGCATTTATGCGACTTTCAATGTTGTCAATCTATATTCGTTCATTGATGATGAGATTGTATCTTTCAAATATGATTCATGTAACACCCCTATTTTGCGACGATGGGTATTACCGTCAGTGACCTCGGATTTTACCGTCTAAAGTCAGTACACAAGGCTTTATAAGGTATTAAATTTAAATAAAATGCGGAAATTTAACGATAATACATATTATAAAAGGTGCTCAAACTTGAGACTTCAAGTGTAATCATTACATCCTTAAAATTGTTTAAAAATAACAAGATGCAAAAGAGATAAGTAGCGGAATTAACCAAACATTGTTTTTGTAAAGCGTAGCGAAACCAAAGTACGGGAGAAAACACCTTCAAGAATGACCCGACCTTCCTTCCTTCAGCTCTTGATTCTTCGTCTTTAAACCTTCGAGTGAAGTTTCCTAGAATCTGGCCTTTGTCGCAAAGGGCGAGAAATACCAAGCAAAAATGTGGAATATAATCGGAATTAGTCTAAGGAGACTAAGTGAGTGAGAATGGAAATTCTCAAGGGTAGTATGGAAAATTTATTATCTCATCAAGAAAATTAAAGGAAGAAGTACTTGAAAATTATAATCACTTTGTGGAGCTTATAAGGATGAAATTTAGTTGATCTTGAAAAGAGATTAACTTGGATTCGAAAAGAACGGAACCACGAGATTGAAGTTCCTCTTACAGTACAATTGTTGTTGGGAACGTTTTAGGCCACATCAAGTTTCTAGAAAACCTCTCGCACCCTTTTTGGACCGAGAGTCGGGTCGGTCTTACACGTGGTGCTAAACCGGCCCGATTTTAATTCATTTTAATGTGCACTAGCACTTATATTTATTACGTGTCAAAACATTTCATATTATTTATAAATTTTAAGGGTGTGGAGGCTGTGAAAGAGCCGAGTCCACTTAAAGGAAATGAAGGAATTTCAAGCCTCTTTCATCCTAACTGTGCAAGCCTCATTCATCCTGAGTGTGCATGCCTCTTTCATCCTGAGTGTGCATGCCTCTTTCATCCTGAGGATACCGGACCTCTTTCATCCCGAGTATATAGGTCTCTTTCACCCTATAGGCATCTAGCTAGTGCATAATATCGCCTATGCTAATCCATAACGAATCTCGAAAAGAGATTTAAAAAAACAAGGCCACAAATCACCAGTACTAAAGTTTAGTACTAGCGTAGTACAAATCATAAAGACAATATGTCGTTATTTCTAAGTAAATGAATGAACCTATTAAGTTAATTCATCTTAACAAACATGTAGTTCCCAACATAGAAGAATTTCCTTAACGAAGACGAAATATATATATGAAAAGGTTACAAGGGAGAATATCCACTTGCC
This sequence comes from Fallopia convolvulus, assembly GCA_964016875.1. NCBI lineage: Eukaryota > Viridiplantae > Streptophyta > Magnoliopsida > Caryophyllales > Polygonaceae > Fallopia > Fallopia convolvulus. The sequence goes on along the minus strand of OZ024724.1, from coordinate 865,754 downwards.
TTGAATTTCTTTCGAAAGTATACGACACTCGAAAATCTAGAATGACTTAGCGTGGTTCGTACGATTCGACCTAGTCATTCGAAAAATGACGAACGAAATATATTAAAATCCATATTTTAATCTCAAGTAATCATTTCTCTTATTTTTCCTCTTCTAAGAGAAGGAATGGTAATCTAAATTATTTAGCTTAATAATTTAGATAGGAAAATATGAAATAATAATTCTTTTATTATTATTTTCAAGGTAATACTTTGTAGGAGTTTTATAACTTAAAAATACTTATTTTAAGAAAAGAAATGCAAGGCTTCAATTATGCAAATGAAAACCTTTTTGACCCACCACATGCAAAATATATATTTTAAAATAAATTATATAAATGGTTTACATGCTTTATTATTTTTATGCAAGGCTATTTAAAATATATTCTCTTGATAAAAATCCTACAAGCCATGATTTACTTATTATCAATTGTATTAAAATCTAAGATAGTCATGCATTGATGCGTCCCTGCCCTAGCTCGGACCCAGCTCCGACGGACCCGAGACGGCCTAGACCTTGGAGACCCCCTTGGTGTAGGACTTAGTCTCATATTATGCTATTATTTATATTTTCGTCATTTATTTCCGTCATTTCCATTTTAGGCGTGTGTTCCATTCTTGTAGAATGGGCTAGCCTTGTTATTTCCCTTTTTAGATAGTTTCTATATTTATTATGTCGCTATTATTAGTATATTGGGCTTGGATGTTGGGTCTAGCATGTTGCTAACCCTAATCCACTCCCAACTAGCATCTAGGGTTTTGTGTGGCCTCCTCTATATAAAGGAGCCACGCCCCCTTATAATAATCACGTCAATATGAATTAAGCCAAAGTTATAGTCGAGTGTGAATCCTCCTAGCCTTGGCCCGACGTCACCCCGATTCCATTGTCGAGTCCAAAGACCGACGTTCTAGTCTTTTCCCTCGCCCCACCCTCGTTCCGTCGAGCATTAGAGGCCCGCGAGTCCACTTTTGTGGTCTCGTATTTATCCGGTTACCCTTGTCGGAGAAGATCCGGACGTTTCGAGCCTAGATCCGCCCCTTGCCGAGCGAGGGTCACATCAATTGGTATCAGAGCTTCGGCGGTTCGAACAGTTCCTTCTCCGTTTTCACAAAAAAAAAAACGTCGATTCTGCCCAGATTTCGGCCAAAACAAAATTTATTTTTCTGCAAATTTTTTCCATATTACTGTAGGTCTTTATAATTCATCCAAATCGGACGTCGTTTGCCCCTCCAAAAGGCCGAAATACCAACAAGACGCGCGAGTCCGGCGCCCAGCCAGCGTCAGCGTGCCAGGATTCGCACCCCGGCGCAGGATCGCTGCAGCAGTCGCGCGCCGACCAGCGTGCCAGGATCCGAGTCCCGGCACAGTCCCGGCGCAGCAGCAGCAGCGTGCCAGACCCGAGTCTTGGCGCAGTCTCGGCGCTGCAGCACCGCACCAGCAGTGCGCCATCAACGCGCCGATCCGCAGCAGCCTCGTGCCAGCCCCGTGCCGAATCCAGAAACCCTAGATTTCAAGATCTTTTGGGTTATTTTCGGATGCATATCTTTATTTATTTTATTTTATTTTATTTGTTTTGATTTTATTCCTTTTTGTAAAAGATCTTAATTATAAAAGATCTTCTAGTTATTTTTAGGATAGATTTTATTATTTCCGTTTTTAACGGGATCTTTCGGTTTGTGGAAGATCTCGTAATATTGTAAAAAAAAAACCGAGAGCCAAGCCATGTCTTGGACTTGCTCGGTCGTATGGGACGACTCGGACTCTTGGGATCGGCCTCGTCGACGAGTCAACACTCGTCCCTAAAGGCCGCTTCCGAGGGACGATCCAGATTGGATCCCACCATATAGACTCCCGGAGAATCGGGCCCGCTATTACGACGAAATTCCAAAACCCCGACGTCGATCATACGTTGAACGGGATTGGAGTCCGCCACCTCGGCGTCCGAAACCCCGATACGAAGAGCGGGATTGGAGTCCGCCACCTCGGCGCACGCGTACCCGATACGACGAGCGGGATTTGAGTCCGCCACCTCGGCGACCACGTCCCCGAGATCGAACCCCGGAGGCCCCGAGGTCTCCCCCGGCCCGCGCTCAAGCCCTTCATTTGAGTCGTGGACCGCCGATACCGACCCCGAGCAACACACCGCCGACTCCTCCATGGGTCGCCCGGATCGCAGAGCTCGAGTGCCTTCTCGCCGAGGCCAACCGAGAGTCTCAACCATGGCCGGCACCCCACGTGCCGAGACACGAGTCGAGCCCAGCGACGTCGGCACCCATCCCTAGCGAGGTCCCTAGCGAGGTCCTCCTCGAGGTCCTTTCCGAGGTCCTTTCCGAGGTCCTTTCCGAGGTTCTTCCCGAGGTTCTTCCCGAGGTCCTTCCCGAGGTTCTTCCCGAGGTCCTCCCCGAGTCCAACGCTGACATCGAGCCCAAGCTCGCGCCTGCCCCTGTGTCGACACCATATTTACTCTAGGCTTCACATGTCGATGGCAAGGCCTTGTTGAGACCGACGCCTTCTTCCCTTGTTCGACCCACGTCGAAGCGAGGACGCTTCGAAGCTAAGCGGGGGAGAATGATGCGTCCCTGCCCTAGCTCGGACCCAGCTCCGACGGACCCGAGACGGCCTAGACCTTGGAGACCCCCTGGCGTAGGACTTAGTCTCATATTATGCTATTATTTATATTTCCGTCATTTCCATTTTAGGCGTGTGTTCCATTCTTGTAGAATGGGCTAGCCTTTCTATATTTAGTATGTCGCTATTATTAGTATATTGGGCTTGGATGTTGGGCCTAGCATGTTGCTAACCCTAATCCACTCCCAACTTGCATCTAGGGTTTTGTGTGGCCTCCTCTATATAAAGGAGCCACGCCCCCTTATAATAATCACGTCAATATGAATTAAGCCAAAGTTATAGTCGAGTGTGAATCCTCCTAGCCTTGGCCCGACGTCACCCCGGTTCCATTGTCGAGTCCAAAGACCGACGTTCTAGTCTTTTCCCTCGCCCCACCCTCGTTCCGACGAGCATTAGAGGCCCGCGAGTCCACTTTTGTGGTCTCGTATTTATCCGGTTACCCTTGTCGGAGAAGATCCGGAAGTTTCGAGCCTAGATCCGCCCCTTGCCGAGCGAGGGTCACATCATGCATGCATTTAAAACTTTAAAAGCACACATTTTAATCTTACATGCAACACTTTAGTTTATTAAATATAGTTTAAACTTATCAACCTAATCATCCTCTTACTAAGAAAGCTAACAAGTTTCAATTCAACACTTTGCTAGTTCTTTAACATACATGCAAGGTTAGATTTAGTCCACAATTTTATGGAAATTCACATGCATAAACTTATTATCTTTATAACTATATTTTTAGTCCTAGAAGATCATCCATAGCTTATACCAAACTCTTCTTATCTTAAATTAAAACGCAAGAGAGTGTAAACTGATAAAGAGTCCATTTACGGACATGCAATAACTTATTAGTTTGTTTAGTAGAGATATTTTTATCTAAAGTTTCAAAACTAGGACATGCAAAGGTGACAAGTACAATAGTAATCATTTTTATTAACATGCAAGGACTTATATGAAATAATCGACACCTTTAATCTTATACTTCTTTCTCTTATCAAGATTATTTAAAGGAAAACATTCTCAAGTTTATAAGTTAGAGAAAGAGACATGCAACTAAGTTGATCTCATGAAAACTCACTTAAACTTACACACAAGAACATTTTAACTTAGTTGATCAAAGTTTGTCCTTATGAAAATCATATAAAATCTTTTCAAAGTCTTAAGAAAGACATGCATGTGGGTTTTATGCATAACTAAAACATTTTATAAATTTCTCAAGTATTTATCTACATTAATCAAGGATTTTTGGTAGAAAAAATGAACAAAGTTTGGGTATTTGATAATAAAGATAAAAATCAGAATTTTTAAGGCTCAAAAATTCACTTGTTCATCTTAAGAAGTTCAAAATTTCATTTATAAGCTTATACGACAATTTTCTTCTAAAAATCTTGCATGCATGTCATTTACCAAAGGTAATATGAACACAAATGGTACTTTATAAAATCTGAAATTTTAATCTCTTTAAACCAAGATAACCTCCTAAAAATGCTTGGAATCAAACTAGGAAATACTTAATTTCTTTTGAGAGATTACCCTTTAAATGTGTCTTGTGTTCTTGTAGGAAGAACAACACAAGGGGAGCAAGGGGAGGAGGGCCGACAATAACTCGGTAGTGGCCTGGTGGCCACTGGTGGCGCGACCTGGTGGCAACCAAAGGAGGGGTCGGTGGTGTGGTGGCTAGGGAGTGCCAAGGGAGGAGTCTAGATGTGTTTGCATGTGAATCAACCTTTAAAGACAAAGATATGACTGATTTTTCTCTTGTTCTTAAGGAGAGAAAGGAGAGTGTTTAAATGTAGAAAAGAGAGTGTTTGAAGGATGAAAAGGAGTGTAGAGAAATGGTGTGTCTTTGAATGAGCAAGAAGGCTTTAAAAGCCAACTACACTAGTAAGTGGAGTACCATCCTAATCATGATCAAAATCTTGATCATGTGAGTGGGATATGGAAGAAAATTGACTTTAATAAAATAGTCAAATAAGTGAGTGGGAAATCTCTACCCAAATCTCACTAAATCGCCTTATTTAAATGATCCGACGCGTTTGCAAACGGACCGAAAGTCGGTTTGAAATGCACGTCGGAACGACCGGGTTTTACGAATAGAATTTTCATTAGTTACGAATTTATTAAGTTCCGTCTCTAATAAATTCATTTACTCAAATAAATATTTTATAATAATATTATAATTTATTTATTTTAGAAAAATAGATTTTTGAAAGAAAGGGCCTTTTATGAGATTATTTTATTTAAAAAAAATTATCTTAAAAATAGCGGCTATTACAATTCGGTGATAAATCAAGAGAAAGAAAGGGAAAATCAAATGACCATGAGAACCACCATTGAGCTCGACAAATTCCAATACAACATCAAGCTTTATTGAGATGGATCAATCACTTGGTCTAAGTAAAAGAAGATGTTGAATGCTTTGTTCTCAATCATAAGAGATATCTCAGCACCCTGAACCAAAATAAGGAGGACCCAAGGTTGTAACTTTGCTCACCTTTAAAGGAACAAGCGCTTAGACCACAAGCTCGATAGAGAAAAGCGCGGTTAGAAGCACCACATAGCTTCTACCAGTGCTTTGTGGGCAGAGCAAAGCACGGCCAAAAACACTGTCGAGCTTCTGCTAACGCTTAGAGGATAGAGCAAAGCTTGAATATAAGCACCATCGAGCTTCTACCAGCGCTTTGGGGCCAGAGTAATGTTCGGTTAGAAGCGCCCAATGAATGCTTCGCTTGGCTCTTTTTGCTTGTTCCGCACACTTATCTTATGCCTTGTTTATTTTTGGACGTTTCATTACAAATAGGATTTTTATTAAATTATTTTTATCTATTAATTTTAGAGGTTATTTTATTAGGGTAGTTAGTTATTTAAAGTCTTGTAGTCCTAGAGATAAATCAAATCAGTTTTACTTGAAAGAGAAAACACGTTGTGTTCTTGAGAGCGAAAAGCTTCATTCTAAGGATCATGAGAAGCAACACTAAATCGTTTTCAAGTTCATGAGATTCGTTCTTTGATCGGTTCTCTTGAGAGAATTTCGACATGTGAGATTCGGATCGAAAAACTCAATCCATTCGATTTGGGATTGGATTCCAAGGCGTTTGAGAGTTCTATTCTAACTACCAATGATCAGACCGACGCTTTAACGTGCGATCCGTCATCATACTCCATATGGTGTGTTCTTCTACCTTATTTATTTATTTCTTATAAAAGAAAAAACGCAAATAAAATCTCAAAGGTTAGAATTTGCATGACATCGTATAATATTTGAAATGTCAAGTATATGCTTGTCATGTTATATTTGTGATCAATTTTCAAGAATAGTCTCTACAATTATATCATAGTCTTACTCATAAATGGAATATTCCTCGCAAGATTTTAAATATTATTCAAGATATTAGTTCATTTTTCTTAACTTTAAAGACATCAAATTCTTTCATTGTTTCAGGAAATATAGCTTTGTTACAATTTTTGTTTACCTATATATAGATGTGAATAAACCTCAAGTTTGAATTAGTAGCCTTTCTTATTTCACTCAAACCTCAAATTTTGATTTTATTCAGGAGTTGGAACTACGACCTTTTTTTAAAGATTATATGCTTTTATTTTTTTTACGATGGACCCACTTTTAATTGTAAATTCCGAGTTTGTGAACTAGCCAACAAAGCACATGAACCAAGTAAATCGACTTGTGCCGATCAACTCGACCCATTTGAAGAAAGAATGGTGAAATTTGGTTTTTCACATAAGTAAAAGGGTGGAGGCAATGATTGAACTAGAGACTTCCAAACATCTCTCGTTCCTCCTACCACTAGGTCACCTATGTAATATAGATTATCTGCTTTCATGTTTTAGGTTGATCTTATAATATATAAATGAATTACCTATTACTTGTCTTGTTTTATACTAAAAAACAAAACTACTCTTCAACAATAGAGATTTGTGTTTAATTTTTTTTTTTTTAAAGATAGGCTTCAAGAGAAACTTTGTAATTCTATCTTGTTGGTGCTAAAGAAACTCCATTTTTAATACTTGTATACTATACTCCCTCCATTAATATTATAAATTATTAATAAAGAACATTTATATAAAAAAAAAAGACAATATATACTCTTTTTTTCATTTTTAATTGTCTTTTTAGAGTTTGACATAAACATATTAAGAAAACTTTAAATTGTGCCAAAATATTCTTAATTAAATATTTACTTTTTTGCATTGGAAAAGAAAAATAGAACAAATTTAGTTTATCTATTAAATTAAATGTAAGTTAAAGTGCAAAATTTAAGTCCAACAAATGTAGAAAGACAAATTTTTATTAACAAAATATAAAGTTGAAAGGACAATAAAAAAAATGAACGGTTAGTTTACAAATTTCACCAATAAACCATAATTAAGCTACAATTCCAAAAAATACAACCAAATTTGAAACTAAAATGATAAGAAGAAAGATAGTAGTACTGTATTAAGAAGTGTGGGAAATGAATCTGAACACACCGATGGTGTGTCGGTTCGAACCGGAAAAAATCGGTGGTTTCGAAATCGGATTTGGAATCGAATCGGAATCGGAGGTCGGCTGGTTCCCATCCTAGTTCCACGTTCCTTGGAGTTGGAGAACCGGCGGTTCCGGAACAGCCGGTTCCACGATCGCGGCTCCAAACTGAAATTGCAATCTTGCATTTTCAACGTTTATTTTTATTTTTTAAAGGTACGGAACTGACCACTCCGAAACCGGAAAAAAATCGTAACCGAACCAAAGAACCAGGGGTTCCTGATTCCGGTTCCATGGTTCGGTGGAACCGGAACGGCCGGTTCCGAAATCGAAGTCGAACACCCCTCTAACCCAGAAAAGAAAAAATAAATAAAAAATCATGTACGTTAGTAGAAAAAATATGATGGGGAAAATAAAAAATTGAAAAGTAGGCATTTAAGGTGAAAGTGACAGAAAGGAAGCCGTTCAACCTCCAATCATAATTTGGTCCCTACCCTACCCGCCCCACTCCAAACGTCTCCTTACCATTTTAATTCCATAATTTATATATTCGCGGACTCCATTAATATTATTGGTTAATATTGGCCAAACGTCTCCTTACCAAATTGGTATTAAAAAAGTCACCTTTTGATATTTGGGTATTGAAAAAAATTATTTAAACATATGGGTATTAACAAAAATTTATTTGGACATTTGGGTATTAAAAAACCAAAAAACTGTCAATTAAGTACTTTTTCATTAAAAAATTCAGTTTATGTATACAAAATCCATTTTAATCGGGTTTTTATATTCCTTTATAATTAATAAGTACTCATATTTCGTTTAAAAATTTCAAAATTGAAAATTTATAAATTGAAGCATTTACATTTCGTTAAAAAATACTCACATATTAGTAAAAAAATTAAAATAAAATTCTTAATTAAGGACATGCTCACACATTTGCTCAAAAATCTGAAAAAATAAAATTATAGATGAAATCACAGATTATATTTGCTTTAAAGTGTAATTCGGTTATCTCGTCACTGTAAATGTACAAGTTATTTTCAATGGAGAATAACATGTTTCATATTGCTACTAAAATTTAGATAGGTGGTGAACATATATATGGTGACGATATAACTAAATTGCGCTTTGAAACAAACTAATGTAAATTGTATTTTCATCGAGAAATTTTAGTTGTTTAACTTCTGAACAAACTTGGGTCTGTCTTCTTTAAAAAAAACAATTTTTATTTTTTAACAAAATGTAAATGCTTCGGTTGCAAATTTTCAATTTTGAATTTTTTAATCGAAATGTGAGTACTTATTAATTATAAAGGAATATAAAAATCCGGTTCAAAATGGATTTTGTCTACATAAATTGCATTTTTGAATAAAAAATACTTAATTGGCAGTTTTTTGATTTTTTAATACCCAAATGTCCAAATTTATCTTTATTAATACCCATATGTCCAAATAATATTTTTTAATACCCAAATGTCAAGAGGGGACGTTTTTTAATACCAATTTGGTATTTCGGCCGGTTAATATTCTCTCCCAAAAACAAAGAAGTCATTCGAGATCGGTTGTTCTTCTTTCATCCTACATAATTATATAGGTAGAGTTACTAAATTCGGAAAAGATTATCATTCTAGCCATTTAATTTTATTAAGAAATCTTTATCATTTTAGAGTAGCAAATATTAATTTAGAAATGAGTTATAAAATTTATTATTAAAATTTACAAATCAGATGGAATCTTGATGATGAGAAAACAATTAAATTCTAGCAAGACCAAAGGGTAAGTGTCACTCAGGCGGTTGCAAACTATTTGATTAACATCAACATATGGAACATATAACTGAAACATGTCTTGCACAAAGAGGACATAGCCAAAGTAATCGACACACCAATACCCGTGGACACAATCCACGACCGATTATACTGAGGGCATCAACTCCGGAGTAAAAATGATTATGGAGAAAAAGAGAATAACTAAAATGGACCTAAAATGAATTTGTTCTTTGTTGGTGACGTTTTCATCCCCTTTTCGGCATTTCTTTGGTGGATCGTTGGCTATGTTGTCTTCAAACCTACCTCAATGGTATCTCTTAGGCTTTGGTGCTTGAGGATCTTTCTATCAATTGATTAATGGGGCGTTTACCTTGTTCAATGTTACATGCACCCACACAATACCTCGCTCCCTAAGGACATCCCATATCTTCATTATCAATTGATTAATAGGGTGTAAAAAAATCAGAAACTCATGGAAAACATTATAAGTGCTTCAAAATGGGTTACTATTGTAATTTGAGAATAAATAGGATGCCTAACAGCTTGGGATGTACATTTAACTCATGGGGACCGAGATCTACGAGGTTAGGGGCGGGGATTCCCTGACTTAGCGAGGAGTGGGGCGGGAATGGGGAACGGGTTTTTATCCCTGGCTGGGGATAATATAAAATAATAGAGTTAGGTTAGAGTAACTCTTATTCTATGCTTTGAATTATATTGATTTTCTTTGTTCTTAATGTTGAATGAACGTTGTTGATTTCTTTTGGCTTGATCAACTAGTTGATGTTGCTATTTTTCTATTGCTAGGGTTTAGTTTTCTGGTTGAAAGCTTAATCCAAAATAGAAAACTCTTTAACTTAGGGATGATTGAGCTAAGTTATTAAGAAGAGAGTTAATTGTATGTTGAATATTGACTTGGTGTTTGATATTGTATGTATCTTATTTAATCTTTATTCCTAATGCTATTGTTGAATTGAATTGTGATTGTTTCATGTTTATTTGATGATATAATTATCAAGGCTGGTTGACTTGTTGATTTACATAAGATCGAGATAGGAATAAGCAAAGGTAATAAAAGAATTTGAGAAGAGTTCAATGATCAACAAACCAAATTAAAGGTGGATACTTGTGGATGAGATTGATTTCTCATACTTAATTCATCAAAACTTACTTGCTTATTCAATTGTTTGTTTCTTTGTCTTGTTTTAGAATTAGTAAATCATTCAAAAAAAATCCCTTTTCTATTCTTAGTTGGTAAAATCACTTGTTTAAAAATATAAGATTCTCTTGGGTTTGACCCCGACTTATTGACTATACTTAGTGAAGTAATTATGGATTTATTTTTTATAAGGCATAAACGATTTTCAACCTATCAATAATCTTGATGATCTTATCCATTCAGATGTCTTAGGACTATCGAAGTTTCAATAAGTCATCCCTCTAATTTCTTTCCACGTGTTCTTTTTTTAATTATTAGTATGGAGTGTTATATTTACATTCTATTGAAATTTGTGTTAGGCCCAAAAATCCATCGGCCCATCTGGCAAGTCGAGCCCATGAATACACGAAGAAATCATTGACCGAGCTAAGCGAGAAGAGATCTTGGAATAGGAAAATCTCCAGTCATTCGACGGAAGGGAGAAAGCATCCGTCACAAAACGGAAATGATCGTCCAGAAGACGCAGGAGAGAGCGATCTAAGCCTCCGATACATGCGGGAAGTGGGAAGTTAGTTATTAGTCGTGTCCTAAAGATCCGGAGATCGTGATACTTATGAAATAACTGTTGCAATGTAAACATATATACCAGAATTAATTATTTTTGTAAGGCTAAGCTAACATCGGAACATACGAGATAACAAATTCCTTGAGGAGACCATTTCTCTTTGTTCTTGTGAATCTCACGCTCACTCGAGTTAGATTACTTCTTTTGATTTCGATCGTGCCCCAATCTAGGGCAAATGTTTGGCAATCAAATTTCTGTCCAAAAACATTTGGCGCCCACCGTGGGACCAACGATCGGAAAAAGGTTCAATTTAGTACATCGGAAAGAGTTCTGGAGGATCATCATGAGTAACCCTCACGAAGATGGTCAAGGATTAGGTGTCGAGGAGGAGGGGGCACACGCCAGGACGCATCAGCAGCCCTTCGTCTCGAGTTGTCCGAATTTGCCCAAAGGCTCCAACCTTTGGAAAAAGAGTTGTCGGATCAGCGTGCTTGCAACGAGAAGCACAAAGCAAGCATTGAGTAGCTAACCGCCGGTAACGACGGTTTGCGTTCTCAACTTCGATCCGTATCCTCTGTCGGCCCGTGTGTCAGAATGACGGATCGAACTTGGGGCAACGGGGCTGAAGGTTCCTCTGGGAATCATACTGGCCGCCGTGGAGGAAATCCTGGCCTGGAATTCGTCACCCCACCAGCAATGATCCCCGAAGCACCATCATTTACCCCCGCTCAGGGGAACCCTAATAGTGAAGGAATGAGGGCACCCATAACGCCTACGATCGGCGCGAGAAGTTAGCCTCCGACGCTTGGAAGATGAGACCATGGACGATGACGAGGACTAGGATCACCGTCGTCCCTGAGACCTCGAGGATATCGTTCGGAACCAATTCAAGATGTTCACCGAGCAGTTGTCGAAGATACCAGGGGTCCCGCGGCCCATAGAGAAGGAGGCGGTTGACGGTTATGACGAGTCGCCTTTCGCTCCCCACATCGCCCAAGTCGAAATACCAAATAAGTTCTCGGTGCCCAGCATGACTTCTTACGACGGCACGGGAGACCCTGACGAACATGTGGCCATATTTAAACAGAAAATGATGACCAGTGCGGTACCATACCATTCCCACAAAGCATTGATGTGCAAGGGGTTCGGAGCCGCCCTCGCGGGATCGGCCCTGAAATGGTTTGTTAATCTCCCAAGGGGAAGTATCCGTTCTTTCACCGAATTAATGGACTCGTTTCGGGTGAAGTTCGCCAGTAGTCAGAGGTTTGAGAAGCAGTCTAGTGACTTGTATCGGGTTATCCAGAAGCCGGAAGAATCCACTCGGGAGTACCTGGACCGGTTTAACCGAGAGAAGATTTCCATCTCGCACTGTGCCATGCCAACGGCGATGGAAGCCTTCCGTCAGGGGATAAACCAAAACAGGGATCTCTATAAAGAGCTCACTAGACACCCTTGTCACATCTTTGAGGGTAGATAAGACCACCGCCGAGAACGTCGTGACCAACCATACCGACGCCCTCATCTCGACGCAGTGAAGGTAAACATTGTTGAAGCCAAACCGGCCAAACCGCTGCCACCAAATTACGACAAGTTCAACCTGGGTATATCCCCTGAAGACCTCGTGAAGAAGATAGCTCTGACGATACGGGGCGTTAGGTGGCCAAAGAGGAATGAAAAACCGAATCCGAACAAGGATATGAGTAGGTGGTGTGATTTCCATGACGATTACGGCCACGTGACCAAGGAGTGCGTAGCCCTGAGGAGAGAGATTGCTTACCTCGTCTCTCGAGGAAGGATTACAGAAGTCTCACCAAACGCACAAGTCCCCCCAGATGTTGTGGAAGCCTCGCGTGCGGGAAGGCCAGCGTCGCCAGTACCGACAAAAGTCGTAAATGTGATCACCGGGGGGTCGAGGGTGTGCGGACTCACTTACTCAGCAGCCAAGAGGAATGCGCGAGAAAGCACCCTTCCTCGCTCAGCGTGAGAGAAGAGTGACGTCTTCAATCTTGCGATACACTTTGGCGAGGACGACATCAGCGGTCTTGACGAACCTCACCACGACGGCCTCGTGATTTCTCTGTCAATTGGAAACGTCTTAATGAAGCGAGTCCTCATCGACATCGGAAGCTCAACTAATCTCATTACGCTGGAAGCCTTGAGAGAAATGGGTCTGAGCGAGAAGGACGTGGATAGAAACCCTATAGCACTCGTAGGCTTTAGCGGAGAAGTGAAGCACACAGTAGGAGATATCATCCTTCCCACATACGCAAAGGGTGTGAACATCCAGGTTAGGTATTCTGTTATGGATTGCCCTTCATGTTATAATGTAATTATGGGAAGACCATGGCTCCATGACATGAGAGCCGTTCCTTCTACTTACCACCAAACGGTAAAGTTCCCAACTCCGTGGGGGGTTCAAGAGATCCGTGGTGATCAAAGAACGTCCCGGGAATGTTACAAATCGGCGTTGAAACCAGCTGCCAATCAGAAGTCCACCTAGTAGTTAAAGAAGGCCACTAACCCTACCTCTCTAAAAGAAAAAGAAAAGGAAGATGATCAGGTAGAGGAGGTGGCCCTAGACCAATCTGACCTCAATCGGTCCGTGAAGATTGGAAAAGATTTGGAGCCAGTTATCAAAAGTGGATCCTAGTCACCCTCCGGTAAAAGACTCGGAGTGTTTTGCTTGGTCCCACGAGGATATGCCGGGAATCGATCCGGATGTCATCACGCACCGATTAAATGTGGATCCTAGTCATCCTCCGGTAAAAGAAAAGAGGAGGAAGTTCGCCGCTGAGAGAAATAAGATAGTGGACGAGGAAGTAAGGAAGTTGATGGAGACTGGAAAGATTAAAGAAGTCAAGTATCCGGAGTGGTTGGCAAATGTAGTTGTCGTTCCCAAGAAAAATGGGAAATGGAGGATGTGCGTTGATTTCACGGATTTGAACAAGGCTTGTTCCAAGGATTCATTCCCGTTGCCTCACATAAACGCATTGGTAGATGCCACAGCGGGTCATGAGCTGCTGACTTTTATGGATGCTTTCAACGGATATAACCAGATTCGGATGGAAGAAAGCGATCAGGAGAAGACATCCATCATCACCAGTAAGGGAACGTACTGCTACAAAGTGATGCCCTTTGGGCTGCGGAACACTGGGGCCACATATCAGAGGTTGGTGAACAAAATGTTCCAAGACCAGATTGGAGAAACTATGGAGGTATACATAGACGATATGCTCGTCAAATCAAAGAAAGCGGTAGACCATAGAAGTCATCTAGAGAAAGCTTTCGATATCTTGAAGAAATTCAACATGAAGTTAAACCCACAGAAATGTACGTTCGGCGTGAAGTCAGGAAAATTCCTAGGGTATCTAGTCACCCAGAGAGGGATAGAAGCTAGCCCTGAACAGGTTCGAGCAATAACCACGCTGAAATCCCCTAGGTGTGTCAAAGACGTCCAAAAACTCACAGGGCAGATCGCCGCCCTGAACAGGTTCATATCTAAGTCAGCAGACCGATGTCGTCTCTTCTACGAGGTCCTTAGAAAGAATAAGTGCTTCTAGTGGACTCCCAGACATGAAGAAGCTTTCCACAAATTGAAGAGCTACTTCTCTAATCCTTTGATCCTGGCCAAACCCGAAGTAGGAGAAACCCTGCCTTTGTATCTCGCGGTCATGGAAAAGCCATCACCGGGGTGTTGGTCCGAGAGCAAGATGGGAAGCAACAACACGTGTACTATGTCAGTAGAACTCTTCTGTCAGTCAAGACCCGGTACTCTTCCTTAGAGAAGTTGGTCCTTGCCTTAGTCATGTGCTCCAACAAACTTCGCCCATACTTCGAGGCCCACCCGATAATGGTAAGAACTACACATCCATTGAAAACAATAATGCACAAGCCTGAGTTCAAGGGGAGAATGGCCAAGTGGGTGATTCACTTGAGCGGTTTCGATATCAAGTACGAGCCTAGAACGACAGTGAAGTCTCAGGCACTGGCCGATTTTGTGGTTGATTTTTTGCCCTACGATAGAAGAAGGATCTGATCCAACAGAGGTGATGACGCTAGAAGCTAAGTCTCCATTCCAATGGACGCTTCACACGGATGGCGCCTCTAATGCTGGGGGAACAGGGATAAGAGTAGTCCTAAAATCAACACAGGGGGATAGGGTGGCACAATCCGTAAGGTGTACGTTCTAGGCCACGAATAATGAAGTGGAGTATGAAGCCCTGATCTTTGGGCTAACCCTCGCCGAGGACCTAAACATACGACAGATAGAGGTCAAGTGCGACTCGTTACTGATAGTCAACCAAGTGTTGGGGTTGTACGAGGCAAGGGATGAGAGGATGGCAGCTTATCTGGAGGAAGTCAAAAATCTAATTCCTCGTTTCGAGAAGATCTCCTTTGCACAGATCCCAAGGGAGTAGAATGCTCAAGCAGATTCCCTTCCCCGCCTAGCGTCAGCCATTGATCCTGACGAGTACCCTGTAATCCCGATGGTTCACATCACGGTTCCCGCCATAAAGAGAGCTCACATTTGCTTTCAATTTTTTAGTCCTACTCATGCAAGAAGAGAAAATAAGGATAAACATGCAAAGATGAGTTAATGCCATTCATTCGATAAAGCAAACCAGAGCATATAAATCACACAACAAAGAGTCTTCACATAAATAAGCTAAACACACCAAGAAAGATGAACTTAAACAAAAGCAAGATAACAAACTACGGACTGATGACCTCTAGTGTCTGGACTATCTGGTGTTGAGAGTCTTCTGCTGAAGATTTGGGGAGGTCTTCGCTCTGATAAAAGGAGTTCTCCCTTAGAAGTGATACTTCTTCAAATGCAGTGCGTTATAGCTCCTGGGGACGGGTTCTCCGTCCTTTGATCTAGCTGGTAAGCACCTTCCCAACGACCCCTATTATCTTATAGGGTCCTTCTCAGGTCGGGGCTAGTTTCCCCGATTTGGTTTCATGGGTATTCTGAAAGACTCGTCATAGTACCCAGTCACCGACCCGGAAAGTCCGGATCCTGACGTTCTGGTTTTAGCTCCGGGAAACCTGCTGCTGGTGTCTTGCCAGTCGTAACCGGGCTTGGTCGCGAAGTTCGCCAGAAGTATCTAAGTCAGCCGACAACTCTTGACGATTACGCTCTTCAGTCATGAAGCTAGTACGAGCGGTTGGGATGAGAATTTCGGCGGGAATGACCACTTCGCATCCGTGTGTTAAGGAGAAAGAAGACTGACCAGTTGCGACCTTCAGCGTCGTGCAATCAGCCCAAAGAACGTACGGGAGCTCATCAGCCCAGTTTCCTTTGGCCTTCGCGAGCCTCTTCTTCAAGTTATTTATGATCACCTTGTTACTAGCCTTGGCTTGTCCATTTGACTGGGGATAACGAGGGTTGAAGTGACCAGGTTAATCTTCCAGTGACTACAGAAGTCTCTGGTTCTCTAGCTTATGAATTGAGAGCCATTGTCGCATACGATATCCGCAGGTACCCCGAAACGACAAAGAAGCCTGAGAGCCTGTAATATCCGCGATATTCCAAGCTTTTTATAATATAATATTTATTATCAATTATTTTCTCTAATTAAAAAGGAGAATTTCTTAGTATCAAATTAACATCTACTATTTTTCTTTTGAAAGAGTTTATCAAGAAGATTAAAAATTCAATAAAATGACTTGAGGGGCATAGATTAATAAAGTGAGGTAAATTAATAAAAAGAGCATTAGATAAAAATAAGGTCCTTTAGAAATTGAATTTATTTCCTAACATAGATTACACAAAGGCCTAAAAATATCCAATTTAGAAGCTTTGTAAAAAGAATGCAAGAGCCGGGATTTGAACTCGAGACCTCTTGCAAATCTCTACACACGCCCCTCCCCTCTTTCGCTAGACCAATGTGACTTCCTTACTCATAATCCCCCTCTTTTATTAAAATACTCTACTATTCTTCTTCTTCTTCAAACAAGTCAAAGTGATTTGACGCTTCACCATTGCATGCTCCTCTTCTTTCTCCTTGGCTTGCAAGACTAAGCTTCTTGCATCATCCTTCCATCACCACCAACTAGCACACCATTGACCAATGCTAGAACACTTCCTTCTCCCTCATTGGGCATCCACCATTGGCATGGATTGCCAAGCTCTCCAACCTTGCCTATAAAAGGGCCTCTCATCCACCCTTTTCACTCACACATTCATTCATCTTCTTCCTCTCCTAGCAATTGCTCTCCTTGAGTTCAAAAGTCAGCCACCTTCCAAGCCTTATTCCTCCATTAAAACACCACAAAAACACCATCAAAATTCCTCTTCTCTTCCTTGGAGCCCCGCCGGACCACCCTTGGAGCCCAACCGGACCGCCATGCCGCCGTCGGTGCCACCGAGCCCTCGCTGCCGTCCCTGTTCCGCTTCACCGTGAGCCGCCGACCTCCCTTGCTCTCTTCTCCAGTGTTCTGTAAACACAGAACTAGAAAGTATAGTCTAAATCCCAATTTCTTATTTATTTAAATTATGTATTTATAAAATATTAGAGTCTTTTATGGATTAATAGAAGTTAAATATGAAATATATGGAATAAAAATATTGAGTAGAGAATCTTGTTAGTTGAAGGATGGAAACAAACTAGAATTACCATGGTAACTTAAGCCTATAAAATAAATAGATAGATTTTATGGTATTTATGCTCCATTCATAATATAGATAGTTCTTATGAAATAACTATAGACTACAAAATTAATAGTTAATATTATTATCTTTATTATAAGAGAAAATAGGATTTCTAGAACACATGAATTGTTGCATGTCTTCAATTATAGAAGATATCATATTATATACATTTTTTTCAATTTGGGATATAAGAAAAAAATTCATTATTTAATTAAAGATAAAAGTTAGCATACCTCAAGGTGTAAAAGTTACCACAAGATATGAACTTTCACTATAAAATGATAAATGTGACTATAGAGTAAACTAGGTTATTATATGATTCAAGTTTAATATATGATAGTGATGATATAATATCTAAGGCATGGTATAATGATAATAAAAGGTAGAGAAATCTTATAAAAGAATTACTATTCAAAACTTGTAGACATAGATTATAGTTTGACCTTGGATATTGACTTTATGGGGGTGTAATATTATTAATAATTATAGTACTAAGGTTGTCATATGAGTAAAATATTAATTTTTTAATCACTAAAGTGTAGAGAATTATTACAAAACATAAGTCTAGGTTATATACAAGAAGTATGATCTTACAAAGAGTCTATGATATTATATAACATAAGGTTGACTTGTATGGAGAGAAACCATATAGATATAGAAAGGATATTATTTTATAACCTACAAATATTATAATAGTGGACTATAAATATGAAGTAGGATACTTATAAGCCATGATTATATTTTATAAGCCATGACCCTACTTTAAAAGATTATGACCATAGATATTTTTATAAGTCATATAATGTGAAAGGAGTTATAGAAATATAATAACTAAGATTAAATCTAAATTTTAAAGTATTTTAGGCAAGTTACCTTATAAGGAAAAGTAGGAACTTCTAATTAAGGAAACTTCCTTGTAAAGGGACTATAGACATTATTCTAGGGTCACCCAAGAAGAATCGGAAATTCGAGAGTAATAGTTTATTTAACTTAATTAAGTAAAAAGGATTTTTTAATAATTATTTTTAATAAAGGTTTTTCGGAATAATAAGGATATTACAAAATCAAAATAATAATAAAGGAATATTATTATTTTAAGGAAAATAACTTTCTAAATTATTATTATAATTTAGAAACTCAAACCCTCTTATAAAAATATTATAAGAGGTATTCCGAACTCGAGAAGGAAAATCGTGTTTTGAGCCTTTTCGTAAATCCCTTATCAATAGGTCGGAATCCTCGTTCGTAGCAAGGAATCGCTTAAGTTTCGTCAAAGCTCGTTTGCTAGAACTCGTTGCGCTAAGGCAAGTGGAATTTCCCCTTGTGCCTCTTTTATATCCGTCTTTATGATGTCTCTCGATGTTGGGAACTTCTTGTATGCTTAATAAAAATGAACCTAGGAAATATCGATTGCTAGAAATAACGACCCTTGTTAGCATAGTAAATATTATATTCCTTGCTAGGATTATATTTGCTAGTGTGTGTACTCTTGATTGATTGCAATCTCGTTCAGAGATTTGAATTGAATAAACTAGTGTGTGTACCAATTGACAATAGGATGAATAATTCAAGTGCCTATATATTAGACAAGTTTTTATCAATTTTTTGATGTGAGATAGTATTTTCTTTCACATGTCTCCTCAAGTGCAATTGCTTGGCCGCACACATGTCAATTTTACTTGACGTCATGTCGACTAGCCCATTAATAGACTTAGAATTGAATCTAATGACCGACCGAATTGAACCGTTCTTGTTAGTGCACAAAAATTCGCCTTTAATGCACTGTTGATTACTCCCTTCTTCGACCACCTTCCGTTCCAACTACCTCTTTAACCTAAAACCTGCAAAACAAATAGACAAAGGGGGCAGAGATCCCCTAATCCACCTCCGATGCCTAACAGCCTAAATCAGAAGAGCAATTGTCGATTGAACGTCGAGGTAAAAGAAAAGACTTGCGTGCAAGCTCAGCGAATATAAGGTGCTCATCATACATGGAGAATACATGTATTTATAATGGAGGGGAGAGGGTAGAGGGGCCGAAAATTCTACCCCCTAGGGTCAACCAATGGTGTCTTGTCACCAAAACAAGCAATATCTTACTTCCCACTCCAAGCGGAAATTCTCTCTTTCGACTAAGATAGAATCCTCTATCTAAACGAATAACCACCGTATTTTATTTTATATTAAAATACTTAAAGATAGAAAAAGCATAATAAATAAAACTACATTTATGGCAGATAATAACGAAAATAATTACGACGATTAATTTTACCCGCTCACAGTTCTAATCGATACCATGATAAATTCTATCTCCTTATAAAATTAAAAACAACATATAAATTTATCAATATCCAAATAAGAAAATAAAAGTTATTTAAAATCGGATGTAGTACAATTTTAGAAATGGAGTTTTTATATTTAATTAGTTAAGTTTTATAATAAGTTAAATCATGACGACTAACTTATCCTATCAACAACCCACCACCACGAACACCTTTTCTAGCTCTCTTTATTAAGCTCCTCCTTCAAATGTCATCTCCTCTTCATAATTTCATCCTTTGTCGATCATCATATCCGAACTTAACTCAAGCAGGCAAGGACTGAGGCAGCAGAGTCGTTGACTTATAAGCACATGATGTAAGTACACGTACATCTATATATAACAATAAAAAGTTGTGTACGAAGTGTATTTATTGCACATGTCATATATCTTATTCATATTAAGTTAATTGTTTTACAAATCATGATTAACTCTTTAGCTCAATGGTTGAGTCCATGTCATTTGTATTGGAAGTCTAAGGTTCAAATCTCAAGCTACTTACTTTTTTGGGTATTTTTTAAATTATGTAAAAATTCCCATATTATTATTAATGTAGTTAATCTATTATTTTTTCAATTTCAAAATCTCCTAAATATTGAATTTGAAAAAAAAACAATATTTTTACAAATGTTAAAATACTATGTGTCAATCCCGTGGATATATGGAACGAAGACAAATATCAATAGGTGTTTCTTTTCCTTATGAAGAAGATTTTTCAACAAAATAAAAAATTTTGAAAAAAAATTGTTAAATGTAGAATTTATAATGTAAAATAAAAAAATTTCAACACTATGTGGATTGATCAATATAAAGTTAATAATAATTTTCAAACTAAATGTTACCATTAATTATTTTCAAGCAACCGTTAAGCATATATGGATAACGAAGACAACGTAATAATGGCGGGCAATTCAAGAATCGGTCATTCTAAAATAATTTTATATGCCAATTTATTTACATTTACATAATTACATAATTATTGGTTATCAACTCCCAAAACGTTACACCTATTAAAAATTTTAGGGTTACATGCCTAATCAACTCTCAATCGTTACATATCTATTAAAAGTTCTTTATGATTAAAGATTATCATGTCATCTACCGGCCATATAAAGCTTGGTTGAAGATCATCCATTTCTCTTCGCATTGTGCTTTTCTATGATCGAGATTCAAAATCACGTAATCTATTTGCTTTTTTATGATGAATTGTGTTACTATATGTGATCTCATGTGATGTCCATAACAGGGTGAGCTGGAAATACCTGAGTTATTAATATCTTAATACATTGTGTAAATCGTCTTATTGATTATTTTTCTTTCCAATTAGGCTTTTGATCTGAAGAAGAATGGGAATGTCTAAGTCAAACTTGAAACCTTACAACGCAAGCAAGGGGCTGGACTGTCTGAGTCTTCAGGTAGTATTCCTCATTTCCTTGCAATCATGCTGCTGAGTCTTCCAGTGTGGTTCTTGAAGAGAAAACATTTGAAGAAACTGGGATCCATGACGAAGAACAACCACTTATTCAAAATATAAAATGTCGTATTTGCCAGGAGGAGGACAACATAAAAAAAACTGGAGGCTCCTATCCTTTTTAAACATTTGAATAACGGGTTGTCAATAGTTTTTCAGCATAAAGGATGTTATTACTTATTACACGTGTTTCCAATATCATTAGACATGATAGCATATTGATTTTTGTGGTTGAAATGTTCTCTTTTCTTTGGTCGTTATATTATTTTCATAGTTTTAGGGATAGTGCAGTTATAAATTCATGAGTTTACTAATGAGGTGAATAATGCCCACACACTCACCGAGTATGCCAAAAAATAAACCCCAATTTCAACCAAATTCTTAACCATACTGATACAAGAAACAAACTACCCCGACAAGTCATTAGTGAGATAAGGCAACAACTAACCGGAAAAGAATTCAATGATCTTGCAGTATGCTGGTGGGGAATCTAGCATCAACGGAACAAGCTTGTTTTCCAGCAAGCTCCGAATGACTTCATTCCAGATTTGGCTCAATACATCAAAATGCAAATACAGGCATGGGAAACTGCAAAACAATGGACGGAAGATGAAACTAAAATAGTACAAGCTCACCAAAGAAGACGTAAACCAAAGGAAAAGACTTGGAAGAAACCACCTCTAGGTTTTTGTAAGCTAAACTTTGATGGATCTAAGTTATCAAACGGATCTACAACGTCTGGAACAGTAATTCGAGGACATAATGCTGAGGTCGTTGATATATCTACATCTAAACATGGTAACATTTCAGTTAATAAAGTGGAAGCTTTGGCTCTACAAAATGGTTTATCAAGGGCCAAAACGTTAGGAATTAAGCACTTGGAAATTGAGGGAGACAATCTAATTATTTTAAATGCGATTAGGAAACTAGGGCAATGCCCGTGGGACACTGACATGGTCGTGTCTGATATTTCAGCTTCGCTTGCGTGGTTCGACTCTATTCGTATAAACCATGTCAATCGAAACTGTAATGTTGTGGCTGATAAGATTGCTAAGTTGGGCCACAACTTCCCAATGGTTTCCATTTTAAATCATCAAGAACTTCTAGTTCTCATCCGCAAGGATGCTCTAGGACAACCTCCGTAAGGAGGTTCTCCTAATTCTTACCTTATCAAAAAAAAATCATGAGTTAGTAGGAAGGTACAGATTCTTATATTCTTCTATTAATGGTGTAACAATTGATTATTTTGACAGGCTGATTAGCTACATTTTCCCTTAATGTTCATTTTTCTTGATTTGTTTTTACGCCCTACACTTTAATGAGAATAAGGTTTTCATTAACATTCAAATTGTTGACTACTTACTTGCATATGAATCTGAAAAATCTAAATAGACTCATAAATACAAAGATGATACCAATTCAAAAAGGCTATTGCCAAAAGATTGGTCTATAATAATTCCCAAGTTGTAGCCTAAGGCAAAATCGTATTCTCATGCATGGCACATTCTCTGAATAAAGTCTTTTTGTTTGCACAAACCTTATTCTATCATGTTGTTCAATGTCTTTTTGACAAGTATTGTTAAGTATTGCACTTATTTGGCGAAAATAAGTTAATTGACCAAGGTCTCTTATGATATATACATATGGAGACTCCGATTGTGAAAAACAACTCCCAAAGCTAAGATTACGACGATCAAAATCATTTACATCAAAGAGAACAAGTGAAGAATGATAAGTACAAAGAAAATTGTATATATATAAAATCTACCCGATGACTTCTAAATATGAATAATGAATAACAAATAATTTAGTTCGTATTTGTTTATAAATTATTTATTTTTCAAAAGTATCAATTCATTAACTAATATTATTATACTATCAATTATTTCTTTGTCGTTATCTTTCTTTGTAACTTAAATTTCATATTTTAAATGTAATCATCGTTAATTATTATATTTATTAGATATATTTATAGCGTATTAATTTTTAGATAATTAGATGTCCCGATTTTCTTAATTTTTACGAACTTAACTAACAAAAATACATTATAGAAACATTAAAAATAATATGAAAATAAACATGTGTAAAATACATGCCCCGTGCGTACGTACGGGCCTGTCCACCTAGTATTGAGTAAATTTCAGGATCGTACGTGTACATGCAAATTACATTTGGAAGAGTTAATTCGGTCAAAACATACTACATTAATTAAGATCACATCGATCGACACATTAGGAGGACATGTAATCCGGTGCAATCTCGATCGGTCTCACCTTTGTAGCAACTATACTTCCAAACACAATTTTCAATCTCTATCATGCATACAATCTAAGAGTAATGTGGCCAACACTTTGGCTAGCTCACCAACCCGAAGTGTACCTACGTGATTAATATTTTTTGAAAGAACATATGTGGACACAAATTTTCTAAAACATAGGATCAATTAATTTTGATAAAGTCTGACGTGTTAATCAATAAAAACATGCATTATCTATATTTACGTGCAAATAAGATAAATCTAATATGCCAGTACTAGTAAGATTTTATCTTTAACATGTTTGAGACAATATATTTGAGAAATAAACCGGTCTAGGCGTCTAGCTAGCATATATATATATAGGGCATGGTTCCGGTGAGGACCATCCTTGTGGTAAGACATATTGTTTAAAATGAGGACCAATCTCAACCATTAGATTTACCCCTTTATTATGTATTCAATGGTCAAGATTTTTTCAATTTTTTTGCATTTTTCAATTTTTTTCAATTTTTCAATTTTTTTAATTTTTTTAATTTTTTTAATTTTTTTAATTTTTTTAATTTTTTTAATTTTTTTAATTTTTTTAATTTTTTTAATTTTTTTAATTTTTTTAATTTTTTTAATTTTTTTAATTTTTTTAATTTTTTTAATTTTTTTAATTTTTTTAATTTTTTTAATTTTTTTTTAATTTTTATTTTAATTTTTTATTTTAATTTTTTTTTAAATTTTTTAATTTTGCGAAAATCGAATTATTTGAAAAATGAACTTAAAACACATAAAAATTGAACTTATCATAGATAAAAAATGAACTCGTAGAATATAAAAATTGAACTCATACAATATTGAATATTGAACTCCTAATATAAAAAATTGAACTTCTAGTGTATAAAAATGAACTCGTAGTATATAAAAATTGAACTTTCCTATTTATCGTTTTTAAAGCTTTTTTTAATTTTTTTTAATTTTTAAATTTTTTTAATTTTTAATTTTTTTTAATTTTTAATTTTTTTAATTTTTTTAATTTTTTAAATTTTTTAAATTTTTTAAATTTTTTAAATTTTTTAAATTTTTTTAATTTTTTTAATTTTTTTAATTTTTTTAATTTTTTTAATTTTTTTAATTTTTTTAATTTTTTTAATTTTTTTAATTTTTTTAATTTTTTTAATTTTTTTAATTTTTTTAATTTTTTTAATTTTTTTAATTTTTTTTTTTTTTAATTTTTTTTTTTTTATGCTATTTTTTTAGTTTTGCGAAAATCGAATTATTTTAAAAATGAACTCAAAGCACATAAAAATTGAACTTATCATAGATTAAAAATGAACTCGTAGAATATTAAAATTGAACTCATACAATATTGAAAATTGAACTCCTAACATAAAAAATTGAACTTCTAGTGTATAAAAATGAATTCGTAGTATATAAAAATTGAACCGTCATATTAACGCTTTTAAAGCTATTTTTCAAATTTTTTCATTTTTTTCAAATTTTTATTTTTTTTAAATTTTTTTTTATTTTTTTTGTTTTGCTATTTTTTTATTTTTGCGAAAATCGAATTATTTTAAAAATGAACTCAAAACACATAAAAATTGAACTTATCATAGATAAAAAATGAACTCGTAGAATATAAAAATTGAACTCATACAATATTGAAAATTGAACTCCTAACATAAAAAAAATGAACTTCTAGTGTATGAAAATGAACTCGTAGTATATAAAAATTGAACTGTCATATTTAATATTTTTAAAGCTTTTTTTATCAAAGAATATAATATAAAAAATACGAAAAAAAATTCGAAAAAAAATAAAAATAAATAAAAATAAAAAAATAAAAAAATAAAAAAATAAAAAAATAAAAAAAATCTTGAACATCCAATATATAGTGATGATGTGAATCTAATGGTTGAGATTAGTCCTCACTTTAAGTCCAAGGTCTCACCACAAGAGTGGGTCTCACTTGAACCAAAACCTCTATATATATATATATAGGGGAGGGATCTAGAGAAACAAGTATTATAGAGAAACCATGGACGGAATTAGGATCGTAGGATTAGGCAAAATCAACGGATCTGATTATAGGAGCATGATAACAAATATGGGCATGGATATACATGATATCATGTAAAAGGAAATTTTGTGTTAACAAAATAAATAAATAAAAACTAACGTGCGTAATTTTAGGAGATTAGCATAGGGGACTTTTTTTATGGAAGTTCCTAGATTCTAGGGCAAATTTAAGGGGGCGTTTTTTTTTAAATTTGAATATTAGAACAGATTTTACGAAAAAATCAAACAAAATCTTGCACAAGTTCATAGTCATTCATTGTAAATTCGATTGTACAGCTTCAATATTCGAGTGCATAAATATCCGAATTTGTCATGTGTATGTTTGAATATGTTCTAATATTTTTTGAATATTATTCAACCGTTTTCGTATTTCTCATTTTTGAATATCTAGTCCACTTTCTTGAATGTGTATTATGTTTTGTTTTATTGGAAGTAAAATTGTGTATCGAATATACGTATAGTGAACATTGAATAAGTAATTGTAATATATTGAATATGATAAAAAAAAAAAGGGTCATTACATGTTCCCACTCCAATACCATAAATGGATAAAAATTAGAATACAATACTCGATTCACAATTCATGTCTATGAATTCAACAAACAACATATGAACATTCAAAGTAAAATGAAGCCTCTTTAGTGTTAAACGTCATCTTTGGTCTTTATCATCATTCTTTCATTCTCCTTAGGCTTTTGTATGTTCTTCAACCATCTCGATATTTGCCGACCTTTAAGACTGCATATTCAACATATAATACATTAACATTCGAAATACATTAACTATAAATTCAATTTTGCTTGTCTAACATTCACAGATTCAAATATATTGTAGTACGTGAATTTCAACCTCATATTCGATTATTAAGAATGCATATTCAGAATATCAAATTGCATATTCAGAAAACTAAATTGCATATTCAATAAAATATACTCAATATGCATATTCAATCGTTCAATATGCATATACTTTCATTCACAAATTAATCTATTCAGAATTGTATATTCACCCAAAAACACAGAAATATTCAAAGTAAAATGCCTACGAATTCAAACAATATATGCATGACAACCTCGTATTCGATTGTTAAGAATGCATATTCAGAATACCAAATTGTATATTCAAAATATCAAATTGTAGATTCAGAATATCAAATTGCATATTCAAAAACATATACACAAATTTAAATATCTAGTAATCCGTGAATTTCAATCTCATATTCGATTGTTAAGAATGCATATTCAGAATATCGAATTGCATATTCAATAAAATATAATCAATATGCATATTTAATCGTTTAATATGCGTGTTCTTTAATTCACAAATCAATCTATTCCAAATTGTATATTCAACAAAAAAAACACAAAAACAAATTGCATATTCAGAATATCAAATTGCATATTCAATAAAATATATTCAATATGCATATTTAATCTTTTAATATGCATATTTTTTATAGCACGATTGGTATTAACATGAGTAGTCTCATAAGCATGCCATTGAGCATAGTACCTTTCAACTCCAATCTCCATCGGATTCTCTAATTCGAACAGATCTACGTTGCAACAACTCTCCACATCTTCACCGTTATCATCCCGATCATCAATCATCTCCACCTCCTTCACACCTTCTACTACTTCCCATTTTTTTGTTGCTCTCTACCACTCGAACCGTCAACTTCGATTCTCCTTCAATGGCGGCCTTTGGATCTGTTCTACTAGTAGCAACAATCGATTCTTTCATTCATAAGACTCCAGATTCGTCAGTTTCGTCATCGGGGGAGTGGAAGAATGAGAGCCCATCGCCGGAATATCCAGTGTTGAAATCGACAATGGAGAAGACGGAAATTATGGAGAAAGAGGGGTGGTGTTGGAATGTAGGTTGAAGAACCGAATGATCAAGAAAGTTTTAGATTGATAATAAATCAGATGATTAAATATGGAGAGAGAGGGAGGGAGACAGATTTGTCAAATATCCTAACGAGATTTTCTCCAAATTGGATATGATCAAATGCATCACACAAATTACATTTATTTACACCTTTTTTTAATAAATCCTCACCGTTAATTAAATTAGATCCAACGGATCTGATTCCGTCCATGATTTTTCTATAAAAGTGTGTTTCTCATGATCCTTATTATATATATATATATATATATATATATATATATATATATATATATATTATTGGTGCACCAACAACAAATGTCATTAAAATTTGCAACCTATTCCACACAGCAAATGTCATAAAATTTGCAACCTATTCCACACAACAAATGTCATTAAAATATAGCTTATGCGGAAGAAATTGTTTTAACTTTTAGTCAAATGGATCATTATAAGACCCTTGTTTTTTTTAGAAATATTTTAAGTACCCATTTGGTTAAATATGGAAATTGAAATTCCTAGAATTTAATTTATAGGAAATGTAAAACCCAATGATAAAAATTAATATAAAAATATTAGAGATTATCAACGTATAGATAAAAAAAGTTATATACTTGATCCCAAATCTTGTTACAAGATAAAAAAAAAATATGCATAAAAAATATCAACATATATAGATCAAGTTATTATCTTATAAAAAATTGGATATATAGAAAGAATGATAAAATAATTATAATATTTATTTTTAAAAAATATAACATTATTTTATTCAAAGAATGTTATGTGGCGCAATTTTTTCAACAGACATGGTTTCTGCTTTATATTGTATTAGGTAGATTACTATTAGAACCCTTATTCATAAAAATTAATATTTATATCAAGAGTAAATAAGAAATTTATAATTTAAAAAGGAAAAAAGAACAAAATTTAAAATAAAAATAGAGGAATTTAATCTTAGTATATTACCCACCCCACCATGCTAATTATAATTCCCCTATTTTGGAGGAAGTGTAATTCATTGGAATTTAAGTTCCTAGATTTTTTGTTAAAATAAGCTAATTAACCAAACACTTTTTATTTAATTTTTTTTAAAGAACTGAATATGACTAAAAAATAAAATAATTTATATTATCATTACCTTTTATCTATTTTTGTAAGAGAATTTTAAAATTGAATGATTCTAAGTAAAAAAAATTATTTATATTTTTCCATAAATAAATTATCATTAAACCATCAAAATAATATTGAACCCACTTTAATGATTTTGGCTTCATCTCACATTATAACAATTGTAAAATTTTCCTAATAAATAAGTTAATTTTATTTTTTATGTTAAATTAAAATCGTATGCATTAAATAAATTAATTATTAAATCTAAGTAACCGAGTATAACACGACGAGTATAAATAATTCTTATTAAAATCCCATAATAAAAAGGCTGGAGGAGAAAAGATAATACAATAAAAATCCTAACCTTTTTTATGAAATGACAGACGACAAATAATTATACATGTACAAATGAAAAGAAGAAAGGTGATAATGTATAGCCATAAATAAAATAAACATTATCTTAAGGACAATCACAAGATGCTTGTGAAGTTTGTTTTAGGGTAAAAATGGAGATCAAATCAATCATGCAATGCAACAAGTTCCCTAAACCGCTTAGAAAGAAGAGTGATGGGTAATAAAGCCCCTGAAATCAATGGAGGGATCTGTTTATTTCGCCCCTACATGTACCCATCCAGCCGAATATCGTCAAATTTTCCATATTCCCCACACAAATTTCTCTCTGTACAGATAAGGATGAACAGTAATCTCGCTCTCCATAATAACAACAAGGCAAAATAACAGCATACCTCTCCATTTCCATTTTCAAGCTGTTGTTCGTTGTGTTACTTATTTCTGACTACTTTTCATTTAATGCTGCTGCTCTTTCTTTTTCCTCTCTGAGAGTCTTGAGTTCATATTTTTGTTACAAAAAGTAGGTAGTAGGAGTATTTTTGTTTTTTCCGTGTTGTGGATCCTGAGCAAGAAGAATTCTTCTGCTCATTTCTCTTTGTTTTCCAGCTGACCGGCAGCAAAACTTTCATTCAATTCAAGATTGACTAACGGATCGAAGTTGTAGTACCCCTGCCATTTTCAAGCAACGTCCATGAATTCTTGCTGCTTCCTGTAAGTTTCAAGTTTTAAATTCCGATTTCCGATTTCCGGTGGTTTGGAATGTTGTGGTGGTTAGTTTCTCTAACCTGATTGATAATTTGATAGGAAAATCCAGCATTAAGCGATTTTGAAGAAATGAATCACTTCGTTCCAGAGTTTAACATGGATGAAGATTATCCCCTCCCTTCCTCTTCTGGTCTGTCTAGGCAGAAGAACGTGTAATTAATTGCTCTCTTCTCTAGAGATTTCTTTTTCGTAATTTCAATTTTACTTTTTCCCTCTCTCTCGTTTTCGGAATTTTTGAATTTGATTGGAATTCGGTTCATTCAGGCAAGAGGATGAGATCGTGGAGTTGCTATGGCAGAACGGACAGGTGGTTGTGCAAACGCAGAATCCACGGTTGCACAGAAAATCTACTCCTCTGCCGCCGCCGAAATTACCGTATGACCACCAGCAAGAGCACCAGAAGCAACAACATCCACCACCACCGCCGCCCACCAGCGATTCCACCGGTCAACTCTTTATGCACGAAGATGAGATGATCTCCTGGCTCCAGTACCCGCTCGAGGATCCTCCCTTCGATCGAGACCTAACCGATCTCCTCTATCATGCTCCGGTACCGCCGTCCTCAGCCACCGCTGCCGTCGCTCTTAGGCCTCCGTCTCCTCCTCCACGGCCGCCGCATATTGCTCATCCACACCACCAAATTCCCCTTCCTTCCCTGCCGGTGGCGCCTCACACACGACTCAATTTCCCGCACTTCTCGAAAAGGATGAATCGGTTTCCCGACTCTGGACCGTCGACGAGCTCGAGGATTAACGACATCGGAGAATCGACGGTGGTGGATTCGAGCGACACGCCGGCCGTTGGCCAGAGATTCAAGGATTTTCCGCCGAGGAGTAACGCGGTGGAGGTCTCCGGCGGGGGAAATCGAGGTTGCGATAGCTTCAGCGGAGGCGGAGCCGTCGGAGGAGGCACGTCGACGGGCGGCGGTGAGACTTGCGAGCTAACGTTGACGTCATCGCCCGACGGATCTGGGGCCAGCGCCAGTGCAACGGCCACCGCCGATCTGATGATTCTTCCGCCGGCGAGTGACCGGAAACGGAAAGGGCGGGAACCAGTCGATGACGCCACCACCGACTATCAGAGCGAGGTTAGTGTAGTAAGCATTTTAAATTGATGATAATGTGCGCCGATTTTTTAAGCATGTTAGTTGCCGATTGTTCATTTCATCCAAATTCAAAGTCTGTTTTCCCCAATTAGCATCAATTTCCGATGGCACCAACGCGGCAGCCGTTAGATCGTTTCTGGCTTTGCCAAGTGGTGTTCAGGCGGTTTGGAGCCGTTGCTTTCTGCACATGTTATCACTTGTGCTAAAATAAGGGGAGGAGGATCATACCTATTTCTGACTACTTCAGCAATACTATGAAAATGGGTGCCAATTTTTGTCACTTCTGAGCTTCACTCTGTTTTATTTTGATAGAATTGTATCTTCATTCTTAGACACAAGAGAAATGTCTCCTACTACTATGCAAAAGCCAAGATATTTCTGGGAACCATGATTATCTGAATAAAGATGATGTCATGGATGACGAATCTCATAGCACTTGGTTTTGTTGTTTGAAACTTGATTACAAATTTGTTTATGGTGCTTTTAACAGGACTTGGAGATTGAATCATATGAAGCAAAGAAACAGGCCCGTGGAGGTAATACTAAGAGATCACGTGCAGCGGAGGTGCATAATCTATCAGAAAGGGTGTGTTCCTATATATTGATTTAACATAGCTTTATAGGTTTTGAACATAAGTAGTTTCTTCCCTGACATAGTTTATATTGTACGCAGAGACGTCGGGACAGGATAAACGACCGAATGAAGGCGTTACAGGAACTCATACCTAGATGCAGCAAGGTCAGCATTTTGAATCTTTTCTTTGCTGTCTTCCTTCATTCTTTGTACTGTGTGCTTTGGTTTTCATTGTTTGTTTTTTCCGTCACTGGTTACAAAATCAGACAGATAAAGCTTCAATGCTGGACGAGGCGATTGAGTACTTAAAATCACTCCAACTTCAAGTGCAGGTACATATCTAAAAATACCTTTGTACTTGTTTGATGCACCATGATTGAATGTATGATGAAGAAATTTTACAGATGATGTCCATGGGATGTGGTATGGTTCCAATGATGTTTCCGGGTGTTCAACAATACATGCCGTCGATGGGGATGGGGATGGGCATGGGGATGGGGATGGGAATGGGGATGGAGATGGGAATGAATCACCCGATGATGCCATTTCCCACTGCTCTATCAAGCTCAGGTTTACCAACACCTGGAGCACCGTCTCACATGAATCCGAGATTCCCTCTTCAAGCCTTTCCAATGCATCCTATTCAACAAGCAAGCAACCAGGGAGATGTGCCCGTCAATCCTGTTAGAATGCCGGGTCACTCTATGGTTAGGATCCCGAATTTGGCTGATCCTTACCAACAATGCATTGGTATCCAGCACACGCCAATGCAAACACCCCAGGTATTCTGAATGTTGCGAAATGCAATTTTATGTATAGATGCATTATCAAAGCATCATCTAAGTTATGAATGCTGGAATGAAGTAATTAAACATGACCTTACCCTAGGGTTTCAGTGTGTTTTACTCTGTTTTGATGTAGGGTGCTCTAGGGAGCTTTGTGTGCTCTTATAATGCAGATTTTCTTCCTTTTTTTAGTCTTCAATTTTCATTTTCGTTCCATTTCACTCTCTGTCTATGTTTTCTTTGGGTATTTCGGAAACACCCTCGCAACTAAGTGCATACAACTCGACCCTAGGCCCTGCTCTTGCAGGATATACTGGACAAAAGTTCTTCTTGTTGTATCTGAGCTTTGACTGTTGATAGTATTCTTCATGTACAGACTCAACCAAATTCTCAGCCTGACACTATCAAACCAAGTACAAGCAGAGGAGTTGAAGATAATGAAAAGCACCAAAGTGGTGAGCATTGTGCCCTAGCTCTTATATATGTATGGATAAATTTTTATGGATCAAGATCCTGAATAACTATTTTTAAATCATATTATACAGCAATTAGAGTATGGTAAATTAATTCACCAAGATAAATTTTGCCACTGTGTTTTCAGGTTAAGGATATTCATTCGATTGGAAGGAGCAAGGGAAAAGTATCTCCAGCCTGCAAATTTTGTAGTATAAGGGGAGAGATCGGACATATAACTCGTTGGAAGCAAGAGGCAGTTTCCTGCTAGAAATGGAATACTAAGTTAATTACTTAATTTAGCATTGCTAACATGTAATGTAGCTAAAGCATCACATATTAAAGATTAAAGGACAGTTGTCAGCTGTAAATTAATCCCTAAATTCGACCTACTGTTTTAACAAATTCTTTTGTTCTCATCTCATTCACTGTGATGTTTGAGCATGAATGTATAAGGTGGAGGAAAATAAGAACTGCATTTGAATCCCTCCAACTCACATGGAAGTGTAAGACTGGAATAATGATTCATGAGTACGCTCCATAATCAAGCTTTTCAAGTTATTTCTTGCATTTTGTTGTAGCTTTACTTTGACAACAGCCGAATTCCTGTCATCTCTGTCTTTTGTACAAGGCAAGGATGGCAAACAAATTTGGTAATCAAAAGCTGACAAACCATCATTAAAAACAACATAAAAAACCAGCAAGGGGGAATTGTTGCCCTTTCTAATCATCATCTTTTGTGTAGGTTGTCCTTTTTTGGAAGATTGCATACTATTGAAGGTTAGCAAAGAAGACGTAGCCAATGGATGCAACTCTACATACTAAAAATCAGCAAATCATATATTGCTGACCACAATTGAGTTTATATTACTGAAGCAGGTCTATCAAAAAACTGAATTATAAGGCCTCATACCAAAATGACATCAAAGTTTGCAGACCAAAACTTCTACCCTATACTGCTTGAGTGCAACACTAAAACTTCTTGCTGATACAAATCTACCGTTTGGCAGAAGCTAAGACCTGAAATAATCATATACAGAAAATGGTCTCTTAAAAGACCTAAAGAACATGGTATGGAAATTGCTTGCAAGAAAGAATTGTGTAAACAGGTTTACCTTATCCGTGAATAATCTGAAGTCATCCATCCCCATGGCCTTCTCAAATTCCTGCAAACAAGTATCCCTTTATTGCATCAAGCAAAAAGATAAACAAAAACTGGTTTTCAAAGAGTTAAAGAGAAGGTGCTTACTTCCTCTGCATTTTCAGAACTATCAATCATTCTGACAAGTTTCCGAAGATCATCATTCTTCAAAGCATCTCTGACTTCACTACAAGAAGCTGGATCAAAATTAGCAAAATTAGCAAACCTCATCATCTAATAGAAAACATATCTAGGATTGCATCAGAATTAACAAGTAGATACCTATGGTCTCTAGCTGAGCCTTATCCAAAACTTCACTTTGTTCATCAACATAGATTGGTTTATCAAAATTGATTGGTTTTTCTTCAAGTTCTTCAGAGATAGAAGTTGCTGAATTTGCTGCTGATAGTGACAGAGTCCAATAGAAACAAGTCACTAACTACAACAAGCTATCAAAACTTAATTCCAACAGCATCCTTAGTTACATATACATGAGAATCAATATCTTTTAAATACAGTCTCTTTTTAGTTAAACACAGACAACACAACTAAATGAAATCCACTCTGTTGACATCTAATTAGCTGCGGAGATTCTCATAATCAATCTGTATGGAAACTAATAACAGCAACCACAAACAAGTAATACATCACAAATTAGCTCTTACTTGTCTTCTCGTCAGAAGATACTGGCTTTGTGCAAGGAACTTCTGCAAAAGTCAGATGCCTATTAGCTATTCAGCTTAGCAGATACCAAGATCATTATTGCAACTATAGAATTCATGGAGCAATTCAAACAATGGAATTGAAAAACTGCTTTTGAAATCTAATCTCAAGCTCAATATAGGAAACCCTAAAAAGGTTACCTTTATGTTTTTTGAAGCAGACAAGGGAACAACTGCGCAGGAAAAATCGAAATCAACTAATGAATTTCTACGATATCGAGAGTGAAAACACTGTTAGGAGAAGAAAGAATTTGGGGGTTTTGAAGAAGCTTACTATGGAACACGGCACGATGGACATTTGTACTTGGAAGCTGCTTCATTGCAAATCTGACACGAGCGAGTTCCCATTTAGCTAGAAAGAAACTTCGTTCAAGTTCTTCGAAAATTAAAAGCGATAGCCTGTCTAGCAAATTTCAGACACAATTAAGAAAAGAAATTCAAGATTTGAATCAAGAATATAGCCGCGAGAGCAGAGTAGCAAGTAATATTCGGATCAATTGACAGAAGAAGAAAACAAAAATAAAATACCTCTGGGAGAGATGCTGGTTAGCTGAAACGGGAAGAATAGAGGAGAATGAAGACGGTGAAAAGAAGTCTGTCTGTGATGGAGGTTTTTGAAGGGACTTCGGTCAATTTCATATAACCACCTCTTATTTGCTTAATTTTTCAATTAACCACCCCTTTATATCTCTTTTTAATTAACAATTCATTATCTTAAAATCATATAAAGTAGCCACCTAATTCTATTTTCACATTAAACCACGTTAAACCTCCGTTAAGGGGTTAAAATAGATTACACCTGATAATACAAGTATACAACCATTCATTCCTGATGATACAAGTATACAACCATTCATTTCGACGACGCACCTCATACGTCGTATATTGAAGGAGATGTTCTTTCACTCCAGTAGTAATGGGCGGCCCTCTAGTGTCAGGGTGTAAGGGAGAGAGGAAGTGAAGTACTCTATGGAATATGGGTTCGAGCGAGTGACCAGGTTCCTTTGCTGTCGGTCCAGACATTGAGGGTTCAAGGTTGCTCTATACACCCTATATTGTACTCGCTCACGATCATTTGGTCTCGCAATTTCTTTCCAAAAGATCATCAATCAGCCAGTCTCGCCCAGGAGGTGAGAACAGTTGAGAACAAAGTGGCGAACGGGTGCTCTCTCA
The DNA here is from genome assembly GCA_964016875.1 of Fallopia convolvulus. Taxonomy (NCBI): domain Eukaryota; kingdom Viridiplantae; phylum Streptophyta; class Magnoliopsida; order Caryophyllales; family Polygonaceae; genus Fallopia; species Fallopia convolvulus. The sequence goes on along the minus strand of OZ024724.1, from coordinate 830,282 downwards.
AAAGAGAGACTTCTTCTTGCTCCACCAATGATGGAAGACTGAAATCGTCGGTTGGTCCAACCGAGAAAGGTTTGGGAATAAGGCTTTCTCATTCAGCGCAGTTGTCATGAATTACCGGTATAACCAGCTAAGCTAGAGAGCGGATATCCTACTCGTTTCCCTTGCTTTTCTTCTTCTTTCTATTCTTAAGTTTCCATTGCTAGAACAGACGCATGAACACAATTATTGACTAGGCGAGTCGAATTGGGCAACGAATCGACGATAAATGGGCATATTTTGGACATGGTGACCAAAGCAATTCATTGTAAAATAGTCATAAACTAATCCTAATCTTTCAATGGTTGTCCCGTGAAATTTTCCACTTCCATAAACAATCAAATGGAAGAATCGGACAATTTGAGCTCTTGTGTTGATTAATTAAGTCAACCACTACAAATTATCACGCACAATATGCAAAATTCTACCCAACAATAACATAATTTTAAAACCCTAAATTTCAATTACCTTTAGTATGTTTGAGTTTAGGCGGTAGAATCTGTACCACCGATGACGGAGATCGCCGACACTAAATCATCGTTCACGTTGATTCCCTTAATGGTTCTCGATCCTCTTCAATTTCTTCAGTTTACTTCTACTTGTTTAAGGGATATAATGGATCATCTGTCCTATTTGTCAATCTCTTAACTATGCTACATAAGCTTTTTAATTTTTCAATTTACTCCTTTACCCTTTGTAATTTATCAATTTACTCCTTTAATCAAAAAAAGGACAAAAATATTGAAATATTATACATGCAATTTTTACACAAACTTCATGCAATATATTCAAATATGATCATATTATTCATATATGTATATATATAAAGACGTCAATATTGGCTACATCATTAGATTCATGTTATCCATACACTATAGTGTGTGTCTATCAAACGACGTTCGACATTTCACACATAAAAGATACGACCTACTTATCTTTTTTATGAATTACTCCCAATCATAATACACGAAAATATCATTAGTATTCGGGTCACGGAACATAACCCCATCTTCGTTGGCAACCCAAACACACTTGCGGTGGCGACAGCGGCCCAAGAAGTCGTCGTTGGGCCAAAACACGTCACCCACGGCACGTAGGTCAGAAGAGGCCCACAAAAAATGGCACCAGAAACGCGTCGTTTTGAACAGGTTGAGGCGGAACGAGAACCCGTATTCCCCGTGAGGCCCCAGTGTGTGATCGCCTAGGTTGTCGTCCCTTGACTTGCAATGCACATTCATGAAGCTATTCTCCGGGAGCTCGTTCGTGATGCTGACGTGGAACTTTTGTAGTATCCATTGCTCCGACGAGGACTCGGTGGTGGTGACGTGGAATGTGTGGGTGATTAGGAGGATTAGTGATAGTATGAGTGAGATCTTATGGTTGATGGGATGCATGATTAATTTGTGTGTCCAAAATCAGTCAAAGTTGAATGTAGCTAGTGATTGAATGCAAGATTCTTGATTTGAAATTTTATAGTGCTAAGGTGTTACTTGTAAGGAGTGATATATGGCTGATTGGAATGCCTTATGGGATACAAATTTTATAATTCATGCATAGTTTGTGTCCGCCTTGGATTATGTAAAGTTGTTGAAAGTTGATTTAGATAGTTTGTAGAAATATTTTTTACTTCAAAACTTTGGTATTTGTTTTACAGATTTTATGGCTAAACTTGGCATGAAGCCTTTGGTATGTAGAGGAGCTAATTTTGGTTTTCATAAAACACTCAATATTTCATTCTCGTTTTGTAAAAAAAAATTTACATGTTGTCTCAACAAATTAAATGCTCAACCTACGAGAACTAATTAGAGTTAATAAAAGACCCACTCTTAAATTAATTGTCTCAATTTTGAGCCTTGGAAATGGAACAACTAGAAAAATTTATGAGGAAGTGCTTTAGCCCTTTAATCGACTTACCCGATACGATGTAGGCCGCCACTAAATGGACAAAAATAATAATTTAAATGCCCAAGTCTAACAATTACAGTAGTAAACCTACAAAAGAATGATTTTAATTTGAATACCACATCATTTACAAGCAGAAATAATCAATCTTTTCACCGATCATCTAAAAAAATTCATAGTTATGGCCCCAAAAAAAATCTTAGTTGGGCTTATTATTGGCCTAGTTCGTTTTAAACTACAAGCCAATTGTCAAGTTTTGTGGCCTATTCATCAAAAAGAAGAAAACAATGATATTATATCATATGAGTCACGCTCGGGTATAATATATCGCTATAGTGAAAAATGCGATCAAATTCCAATCGTTGGATTCAAAGAACGGACGTACAAGATTAGATAAAGTGGATTTGATTAAAAAATAAGGAAATGGGCGGGCTGATTTATAGTGGCACGCGTGGGTAAATAATTCAATTTTTTTATTCATGGACAAAATTACCCTTTAGATAAATAAATCCTAAAAAACAAAAACCAACACATATTTTCTTTCTCAACCTTCTCCCTTTCCCTCTCTTTCTCCAACCCCCTCTTACTTTTAAGATCTGAAGATGAAAATCTTCATACTTTCCCCCTTGTCTCTTTTTTAGGTGGAATTAAAAAGCTTTTGGGTGAAATCTAAAAATATGTAAATTTCTATTGTATTCTTCCTACAATGTTTTCTTTGTCTGATTAATTAAAGGTATTCATTCTCAACAAATTGGTTTGTTGAACTTCACGAGAATTATGAAAGATATTTGATTGTTCGTCTTTAATTGTTTTTCCACTTTCTATTTAAGCAAACCTAATTTTTGTTTATTTGTACATGATTCTTTTCTGCAAGTATAATTATTATTTTCTTGATTTAGGTGGTTCTTTGAAGCCAACTGAAGTGACAACTTATGGGCTCATGAGACATGTGATTTAGGTCGCTTTTTTCTATTGTGTTCATGTCATTTGGTAGCCTATTAGCTCAAATGGTAGAACAATGTGCTTGTGCACATAGATATGGGTTCAAATCCCACGTAGGCTAACTCTTCGTATGGTTTATGTCTTCTGGTTCATGGTAGTTCTTTTTTTGTTCATGTTTTTATATGCTTAGGTTCATGATAGTTTAAATTACAATTCATGTCTTGTAAGTCGTATCTTGGTTGTTATTTTGGTTCACGTCTTTTGATTCATGATATTTGTTCATTTCGTTCATGTTTTATATATAAAGACATGTGTATAATATTTCATCTCACGGTTCATGACTTTTAGTTCATAAAAGGTTGTATATTGGTTTATGTTCTTACATGGTTAGGTTCATAAAAATTATCAAAAAGTCGGTCCAGAGCGGATTTTTGTACCGGACCGGACCGAGGGTATACCGGTCCGGTCCTCGGTCCATGAATTTTAAAATTTCGGTCCTGTTCCGAACTGAATTTTTCAAAAATATAAATTTGTATACATAAATAATATTTCTTAGGTTATAAAGGCAACACCTATCGTTGCAAATCGTTGCCATAAAATTTATACTACCTCCGTTTCGCAATGTAAGTCGTTTTTTTTTTAATTTTGCACATGAATTAAGACAAGTTAAAAATGGAAAAGATGATAATTTAATGCTTGTTTTTATCACATGCACTATTAACTCTTTAACAACTAGAATTGCTTGAGTTAATGAATGTTGTTGGAATGTTGAGTAAATTAAATAGAGTAATGACCTATTTAGAAAGTTTTACATTAAATAAGGGAAGAAATGATTTACATTATGAAACACCTTCTAGAGATAAAAACGACTTACATTGCGAAACGGATGGAGTATTTTATTATTTAAGTTTCACTTTTATGTATATACTTCAAAATATTATATTTTTTCATAAATATATATAAATTTTCTCAATAAAAACATAATTTTTTCTTTAAGAAATATTTTTTAACAAATAATATACCGGTCCGAAAGTGGACCGGACCGGGACTGAGACAGGACCGGACAGGGAAATTACAGCCCAGTCCTCGGTCCAAAGATTTAGGAAACTCAGTCTCGGTCCGGTCCGGTTTTGGATTGTTGCCTACCTGTGTCATGCATGTATTCATGAATGATATTCTATTGGGTCATGTCTTTATACAGCTATGTTCATAACAATTGTCAATAAAGTTCATGAAATTTTATTCATAATATTTGTTATTTTTATCACGTAATCTAGTGCATAAACTTACTGTGTGAGTTCATGTCTTTATACAATTAGGTTCACAACAATTATTAATAAGGTTCATGAAATATAATTCACAATACATGTTACTTGTGTCATGTATTCTACTTCAATACATAGAATGTGTTCATAATTTGGTATGTTGGGTTCATAATTTATGAGCAACTGGTAAAAAAATGCTCTAAGCTTTAAATTAACCATTTGAGCATTTTCTCGAACACATGGTATACGGTTAGATGAGCATTGAACATTAACCTTTGTTTTTAATCAAAAACATGAAATTGTAAAGCAAAACATACACAATCTACACATGTTTGATTAAAATCAACAGAAATCAGTCCAAAGACACACCAAAACATGTAAATCGAAGTACCAAGATCCAAATTTTGAAAAAAATCCTAAATGTGAACTTGAAACCGTAGAAAAGAGATCTATAGCAAAATATATAAAGAGAGAACATAAATTGGGGCCAAAATAAAAAAAGTGAGCAAAATTAGAAGAAACAAGAGGGAACAAGAATGGAGAAGATTCGATCGAAAAGACCGGAAAAAAATGCACGCTCTAAAGGTTGAAGAAGACTCTTGCAGCTTTTGTTCTAATTTGATGGGTGAAAGACGGAAATACCCCTCCGTTTTAAAAATTATTAAATGACGTGTCTTGATCTTGGCCATTTAATTTACTCGATCGAACGGCTTAACCATGCTCCCATATTACATCGTAACTAAAGATTGCATCTGATCGCAATTCTTACATATATATGGGTAGTACATTAGGACTCAACAATACATTAGTACTCTATATTGAATATCGATCGACATGTGATCTATCATTTCATTTAAGGAGTATTTACTTGAAATAGATTGCAATTGTAGTTCTTAATAGACCTGTCTAAATGTAGGCTTGGGCCGGGCTATATAATTTTATTTGCCCATATAAGCGGGTCGGGCCAGAAATTTGGGCTGAAAATGGTGTCCATACTCCCCCAGAATTCCGGGCCTGGCTATCCACCGGGCCAGCCCACAAGTACATAAAATATGTGCATGTTTCTACAGTAAAGTGCGTGTAGTATATAATTGTTCACAAATTATAAAGACATTAAATTAGAAAAAAGGAAAAACTAAAAAAAGAATCAACACATTTATATGCAGTACGTATCATAAGGAAAACTAGCAAAGAGTCAAAGACCCAGAATGCTCTCTAAAGAAACCTACCCCCGACCCCAAGAACATTTAGCCCTAAATCCCAAATCTTAAACCCTAGATTGTTCAATCCAGAAATTCGGGTTGAAATCTGGCGTAAGAAATTTGATCAATCTAGACCTAATGATGGTCCTCACTCGAGAAGGGCTATAGCGCCTCGAAATTGGGCGTGGAGCGTCGTGTCTGCCTCCGCTGATGTTGGCCATGGCCCGTCATTTCCGGCTGGCCGGTTTTGGTGACGGCGCGATTCGAAATCCGGTGGCTTTGACCCCTAGAAACTCATCAAAGTATTGGTGGATTGGGAAGATCCTTCGAGAGTGGAGCCTTGTGGTTTTTCTAGATTTAAAAGTCCCTCTACAACAGGAGCCTTCGTTCGTGAGCCTAGCTCCGCCGCCGTCCTCCTCCGTCGTCGTCGGTCTGTTCACCTAGTCTATTGTCGCCCAAACTTCTGTCGTCAACTGGTCGCCAACCTCCCCCAGCTCCCGTTGGCATCATCGTCCTTCTTGGTTGCAAAATCAGAAAAAGAAAAAAAAAGAAAAATTAGAAACTAGATCCTTGGGCTGCAAGCCTTAAAAATTAATAATAATAAAATAAGTCGGTCTTTACGCTTGGGCCGCAAGTGTGAGTTTGGGGTATTAAAGAGGATATATATATTTTTTATTAGGTTTTTTTATGTTTTTTTTGCTATGCTAGTGGTCCTTTGTGTGGATCAGGATGGCTCGGGCTTTACCGTTGTACATACGTCTTAAAGAGGTGGATCTGAATTTGGTTTGGACCGAGTTGTGTTGGGTTAGGTCGTTTGGTGCCTCTGTGGCTTCTGAAGATCCTTCATCTCGGTGGAGGGAATGTCAGCTGTCCAGTTCGCACAACCCTCGATGGGTTACCTTTTGCCCTCGGCGCTTTTATCTAATGCTTTACTCACCCCGATCCCAAATTCTCCCTTGTTCCTTCTCTTTGACGTTTGTACGTTTTCGTTTTAGTCATCTTTGCTTTTATTGTGTGCTTCTTGTTTGTTGCACTTAGCCATTCATGGCTGCCGTATTTTTACGGCCTCGCGGTTCACCAAGCCTTTTTGGTGCTCGAATTCTTACCATATCAAAAAAAAAAATATGCAGTACGTATCATATGTTGTGCACATGGAATTAATTTCTTTATAATTAGTACTAATAAAAATCAAGCTTTAGAAATTTAAAAATGAAAAGAAAATAGGAACGAAAATTTAAGCAATAAAGATCTTATTGCAGACTAAGGTGAACGAAAGATATTTTTTTATATATAATATATGATCAGTGATTATATATATATTTTTAATTAAAAAATATACGGGCCGGGCCGGGCCGCGCGGCCCGGATGGGCCAAAAAGTTTGCCATGTCCGGCCCACTTTAAATATGGGCGGGTCGGGCCTGGCCTAATGGGATTAAATTTTTGTCTAAGCCCATTATTATTTTCGGGCGGGCTGGGCGGGTCAACCCGCGTTTGGACAGGTCGAGTTCTTAACTAACTCTAAATATACAGTAGTATTTATTCTCTCTCTTTCTCTACTTGAGTCAGGCCTACCTCACTTTCCCCCTATTTTCTACTGTTCTTCTCTCTCGCTCTCTAAAGAAACTCCACAAAATTAAAGGCCTCTCTCTCCCTCCAAATGGCTAGGAGGCAGTTGTAGTTCTCTCATGCCGCTTCAGCTTTTGAACAAGTAGAAGAGGCACGCTATAAAGAAGAAGCAGATGAAGACATGGCCGATCCGAATCCGGGGACTAATCATGGAGATGATCCACTATTGAGAGGTATGCACAAGTTTCCCGCCAATTCTGATTTTTCTAGTTTGTTTGACTATGTGAATCAAAAGCTATCCATAGATGTCTATAAATCCCAAATCAAGGAAAAATGTAGGAGGTTGAAAGAAAAATTCTCTAAAAATATAAAGAAAGGAAAGGATGTTGTTGATATGCCTTGAATCAGTCGTAATAAACTCTCCGAATCAGGCTATCCATAGATGTCTCTGAATCCCAAGGGTCCGAAACGGAGCCCCCCGACAGGGAGTCCGAGGGGCAGCACCCCTCGGCGGTGGTCTCGCTGTATATAAACTCTCGAAATACCTAATATTCTGTACTTTGTAATAAGCCTCCATAATAATATACACTTTCTCTGCCCGTGGTCATAGGTAACACATTGTTATAGAACCACGTACATCTTAGTGTCGATTCTGTTTATTGTTCTCCTTCAATCTCTCGTCACAACAGATGCAAATGATTTTACAAAACATGATTTGAAACTTTTTAAGCTTTCTAAGAAATTGTGAGATGATGTTATTCAAGGAATAACATAATTGTGAAGAAATTGGATGAAGAAAAGGAAGATAATGATGCAATTATAAGGAAGGAATTCGTTGTATATCGAATATCGATCGTCACGTGATCTATCTTTTTATTTAATATTTACTTGAAATAGATGCAATTGTAGTTCTAAACTAACTCTAAATATACAGTAGTAGTACTCCTTAAAAAATTATATTAAGTCTTGGAATGTGTTTTGTACGAGTGATGCCAGAAGGTTATTCGTTTCCTTATGTCTTGTGTGCCGATTCAAATTCCTTATTTTAATCTCTCTCTCTCTCTCTCTCTCTCTCTCTCTCTCTCTCTACTTAAGTCATTCTTATCTCACTTTAATTTCTCCCTATTTTCTAATGTTCTTCTCTCTTGCTCTCTAAAGAAACTATACAAAAAGCCCTCTCTCTCTCTCTCTCCCTCAAAATGGCTAGGAGGCAGTTGGAGTTCTCTCATGACGGTTCAGCTTTTGAACAAATAGAAGAGGCACGCTATGAGGAGGAAGCGGATGAAGACGTGGCCGATCCGAGTCCGAATACGGGGACTGATAATGGAGATGATCCACTCTCCCTCTCAAACCCAAAGTGGTCGTCTGAATCTGACATGGAGAGGAAATCGGAAAAAGTCCAAACCCAATCATGGAGGAAGAGAAGTGGCTGCAGAAAAAAAAAAACTTCCTCCACCTTTTACCCGGATTTTGAACGACAAAGATGAAGTTGTACTATTGAGAGGTATGCGTAAGTTTCCCGCCAATTTTTATTTTGCTAGTTTGTTTGAATATGTGAAGCAAAAGGCTATCTATAGATGTCTCCAAGTCCCAACTCAAGGAAAAATGTAGGAGGTTGAAGGAAAAATTCTCTAGAAATATCAAGAAAGGAAAGGATGCAAACGATTTTACAAACCATGATTTACACTTTTTAAGCTTTCTAAAAAAACTGTGGGGTGTTGTTGTTAGTTATACGGGGAATAACATAATTATGAAGAAATCGGTTGAAGAAAAGGAAGATAATGCCACAATTGCAAGGAAGAAATTTGTTGAGCTTTATCCTTCCTTAATTAAGTGTGTCGCTTAAGGGTGATGAGCTATCTACTTGCATGATGTCAATGGACGTTCTTACGACCATGAAAAGACGTTTAGAATTGATGGACATGTCTGTATTAGATGAGCTCGAGAGGGAATGGAAGAATCAGATTTTAAACGAGGCTCAAGTGAAGCTTAGGAGGATGGCCTTGTTGCAAAAACAAGTTATCTTTTATCTTGATTAATGTGTTTTGGAAGGAAATATTGGTAGTATATTAGGACTCAGTTGATTATATTATCCTGACTATATGACCATTTAAGTATCATATGTTTAATTTTTAATTCAACAAATTGAAAAAGTAATACAGTAATACTCCTTCCATCCCCATTTGTTTGTGCAAAGGGACGAATTTCACGGTTATTAAGAAGAGTATAAAGTAATATTGTTAAATGAAAAAGTTGGATGATAGGGGTACCAAATGAGATCAAATAGGGGTAGTTTTGTAATTTAATGTATGTAAAAAGTTGGAAAAGTGATAAAGTTGTTGATAAAGTTGGATAAAATGGGTAAAAAATGATATTGGATCGGGGTAATATAGTAAGAAAAGTGTAGTTATAAAAGGAAAGTGGACAAACAAAAGAGGACAACGGAAATGAAAAGTGGACAAATAAATGAGAACGGAGGGAATAGTATTGTATATTGAATATCGATCGACACGTCATCTATCATTTTATTTAATATTTACTTGAAATAGATGCAATTGTAGTTCTAAACTAACTCTAAATATACAATAGCAGTATTCTTTACAAATTATATTAAGTCTTGGAATGTGCTTTGTATTAGTGACGCCAGAAGCTGCTTCCTTTCCTTGTGTCCCCTGTGCCGATTCAATTTCCTTCTTATATCTTTCTCTTTATATACTTGAGTCAGGCTTATCTCACTTTAATTTCTCCCTATTTTCTACTATTCTTCTCTCTCTCTCTCCCTAAAGAAACTGCACCCTCTCTCTCCCTCCAAATGGCCAGGAGGCACTTGGAGTTTTCTCATTACGGTTCAACTTCTGAACAAGTAGAAGAGGCATGATATGAGAAAGAAGCGGATGAAGACGTGGCTAATCCGAATCCGAATCCGGGGACTGATCATGGAGATGATCCACTTTCCTTCTCAAACCCAAAGCGACCATCTGAATCTGACATGATGAGGAAATTGAAGAAGTCCAAACCCAATCATGAAGGAGAAGAAAAGGCTGCTAAAAAAACTTCCTTTAGCTTTTACCCGGATTTTCAACGAAAAAAGATGAAGTTGTACTATTGAGAGGTATGCAAAAGTTTCCGACCAATTTTTATTTTGCTAGTTTGTTTGACTATGTGAATCAAAGGTTGTCCATAGATATCTTTGAGTCCCAACTCAAGGAAAAATATAGTAGGTTGAAGGAAAAATTCACTAAAAATATCAATATAGGAAAGGATGCAAACGATTTTACAAACCATGATTCAAACTTTTTAAGCTTTCTAAAAAACTGTGGGGTGATGTTGTTAGTTATACGGGGAATAACGTAATTGTATCGGTTGAAGAAAAGGAAGATAATGCCACAATTTCAAGGAAGGAATTCGCTGAGCTTTATCCTTTTTTTAAAGTGTTGCTTAAGGGTGATGAGCTATCTACTTGCATGATGTCAATGGACGTTCTTACGACCATGAAAAGACGTTTAGAATTGATGGACATGTCTGTATTAGATGAGCTCGAGAGGGAATGGAAGAATCAGATTTTAAACGAGGCTCAAGTGAAGCTTAGGAGGATGGCCTTGTTGCAAAAACAAGTTATCTTTTATCTTGATTAATGTGTTTTGGAAGGAAATATTGGTAGTATATTAGGACTCAGTTGATTATATTATCCTGACTATATGACCATTTAAGTATCATATGTTTAATTTTTAATTCAACAAATTTAAAAAGTAATACTCCTTCCATCCCCATTTATTTGTGCAAAGGGACGAATTTCACGGTTATTAAGAAGAGTATAAAGTAATATTGTTAAATGAAAAAGTTGGATGATAGGGGTACCAAATGAGATCAAATAGGGGTAGTTTTGTAATTTAATCTATGAAAAAAGTTGGAAAAGTGATAAAAGTAGTTGATAAAGTTGGATAAAATGGGTAAAAATGATATCAAGTCGGGGTAATATAGTAAAAAAGGTGTAGTTATAAAAGGATAGTGGACAAACAAAAGAGGGCAACGGAAATGAAAAGTGGACAAACAAATGAGGACGGAGGGAATAGTATTGTATATCGAATATCGATCGACACGTGATCTATCATTTTATTTAATATTTACTTGAAATAGATGCAATTGTAGTTCTAAACTAACTCTAAATATGCAATAGTAGTACTCCTTACAAATTATATTAAGTCTTGGAATGTGTTTTGTATTAGTGACGCGAGAAGTTGGTTCCTTTTCCTTGTGTCCCCATGTGCCGATTCAATTTCCTTCTTATATCTCTCTCTTTATATACTTGAGTCAGGCTTATCTCACTTTAATTTCTCCCTATTTTCTATTGTTCTTCTCTCTCTCTCTCTAAAGAAACTACACCCTCTCTCTCCCTCCGAATGGCCAGGAGGCACTTGGAGTTTTCTCATGACGGTTCAACTTTTGAACAAGTAGAACAGGCACGCTATGAGAAAGAAGCGGATGAAGACGTGGCTAATTTGAATCCGAATACGGGGACTAATCATGGAGATAATCCACTTTCCTTCTCAAACCCAAAGCGGTCGTCTGAATCTGACATGAAGAGGAAATCGAAGAAGTCCAAACCCAATCATGAAGGAGAAGAAGAGGCTGCTGAAAAAAACGTCCTCCACCTTTTACCCGGATTTTCAACTACAAAGATGAAGTTGTACTATTGAGAGGTATGCACAAGTTTCCGACCAATTTTGATTTTGCTAGTGTGTTTGACTATGTGAAGCAAAGGTTGTCCATAGATGTCTTCGTGTCCCAACTCAAGGAAAAATGTAGTAGGTTGAAGGAAAAATTCTCTAAAAATATCAATAAAGGAAAGGATGCAAACGATTTTACAAACCATGATTTAAACTTTTTAAGCTTTCTAAAAAATTGTGGGGTGATGTTGTTAGTTATATGGGGAATAACATAATTGTGATGAAATCGGTTGAAGAAAAGGAAGATAATGCCACAATTGCAAGGAAGGAATTCGCTGAGCTTTATCTTTTCTTAAGTGTGTCGCTTAAGGGTGATGAACAATCTACTTCCATGATGTCGATGGACGTTCTCACGGCCATGAAAAGGCGTTAGAATTGATGGACAAGTCTGTATTAAATGAGCTCGAGAGCGAATGGAAGAATCAGATTTTAAACGGGGCTCAGGTGAAGCTTAAGAGGATTTCCTTGTTGCAAAAACGAGTTATGCTTTTGTCTTGATTAATGTGTTTTGAAAGGAAATTAGGGCTTTTTTGTTTATATGGTCAAATTGTTGTTGGTGGTGGTGTTGTAGTGTTTGTTGTTGTGTAGTGGAGTCAGTTTATGTATGTATCAGTCTTTAAGCAAGTTTATTTTGTATTTTGGAATGAGTGTCTTAGAAGTAGACCTATCAATCGAGTCGGGTCGTGCGGGTTCGGGTTCGGTCATTTCGGGTTCGGGTTGAGTCGGGTTCGGGTCGTTACGGGTCACGGGTTAAACCGGGTCGGGTTGATACGGGTTTTCAAGCGGGTCGGGTTGACCAACAGGTCAAAAACATAGAATTTTTTATGATTATTAAAATTAAATTTCAATTAAATAATAGTATTTAATTATAATATATTATTTTTATGTATTTTAATAATAAAATATATTATAATTTTTTAAAATAAATTATATACATTTTATAAATATACTAAATCGGCCAACCCAACGGGTTTCGGGTTTCAATCCAACGGGTTCGGGTTCTATCGAGTTCGGTTGATTTCGGGTTTCGGGTTCAAATTTTCGGATTTGGACCCTAAAATTATCGAGCGGGTCGGGTCGGGTTAGCGGGTTCGGTCAGCTTTTGACAGTTGTACTTAGAAGGATTAGGGTTTGAAATTTCAATCATTGTGGATTTTGGGATGTTAAGAACGATGTATTCTGAAATGTTTATCTTTTTATGTTAATATAACTATATTATGTTAATTTTGTGTGTATTCATAAAATAGAGCTTTTCATTTGTAAGGGCATATGGTTGAAAAACTTATACTCCCTTCGTTTAAGTCTATTTGTCCTTTAAGCATTTTACACAAATATTCAGGTAAATACTATTCTTACTAAAATACCCCTATTAAATCATCAATACATATAATTAATTCTCCTCCTTTTATTATTTCAACCAATAAAGTGAAAATTAATTGAGGGTAAAAGTGAAAATTATTGGACAAAATAGCTAGAAGGCCAAATAGAATTAGACAATTAATTGAGTCTAAAAGACCAAATAGACTTACACGGAGGGAGTATTTTTTTGTTTGCTTTCATTTGTTGTCATTATAATTTTTAGAAGATACGTATTTTTGAATACTTTTAATATGTTAAGAAAATAATTTGGTGTTTTTTTATAAATATTTTTATTTTATATAACATTATAAGTTTATCATGTGATGTTATTTGAATAAATACATAACATATAATAGTATGTAGTAGGTTTTTATGCTTTATCGTACCATTATTAGGTCCTAAATAAGACTTCTTACAATTATCCATCAAAATTATGTATACATTTATTTTCTGACATTCCCTTACAACACAATTAGAAAACTCTCACCTTTTCACATTGAAGATTACGGTGTTGTTTTAGTTGGACTTTTTTATTGCCTTTGTTTTGAGTATTGTTCTAAAAATCCCTTCTAGGCCCCACCTAGGTGCTGGAAGGTTCTAACCCGCATAACCGTCCAGACCGCCTAGGCATCCGTCTAGGACTGCCTAGGCCACCGTTCAGGCCGTCTAGACGCTAGGCGGTCCCTCTCCATCTAGCGTCCGCCTAACTTTTTTTATTGCCTTTGTTTTGAGTATGTATTATTCCCAAAGTATGTGGTTTTCCTATTTCAATTACATTTTTTTTGAAAGGTTGTTTCACTTACATGTTAGCTCTATTTAAATGTTTTACTTGTACTTTTTACATTTGTTACTCTTTAATTAGTTATGTCATTGTATACAACTCCTTAGAAGGCTTTGGAGGCCGCACGTGCAAGAGTTTTTTATTTGTAAGAATATGTGTTCCACAAACAAGAGGGAAATCTCTAATGGCAGAAACTCTTCTTCTAGACGGGTTGTTTATCTCTTTCCGTACAAATGCAGGAGGAATTACTACACTAAAGATCTTCTCTTCCTCCAGCGCAGAGATCTTCTTACCACTTTTGTTCAATACATTGTGTATTATCATCTTGTCTTCCATTACATATTTGAGTGGCTGTTGTACATGTATCATGAAGTAATTCCTTGGTAACAGATTCAATATTCACTTGCAATGTTTTTGATAAATAGCAGCATATATGATCTTGGCACCAATTCTTTACACATTTCAGTCGGTTCCAAGCTCTTTGACAAGTTCTCTAGACTATCAAATGAATCATCATTTATCAATTTTGTAACACCCTGACTTTATAACGGGGTGCTACTCGGTAGTAAACCTCACCGGATACTACTTATGCTAGTTTGACAACAAGTTTATTTGGATCTTACAACTCGAGCACGACGAGAAAACGCAATAAAATATCCAACTTTTGTTTTTTAAGGAGGATAATTGAGTTATAAATATTCTAGCAATCGATTTGGGCTTTCATTGGACCAGCGGTCTAAAAGTGTACTTCGTATTTGCATAACAACTTGTTAGCCCAATTATATATATCAGCCCAGTATCATGCTTTGTGGTCTGGTCTTACTACACTACATTGTGTTCGTGTACACCACATTGATTATAAGCTTTGACTTTTTGACCCCCAAAAAAACACTTTAATAAACAGTGACCCTGAAACTTTTAAGATTCAATACTTTTTACATACGTAACTTTTAAAATTCTAATCAAGAGAAGAATCTACTTTTATATATATAGTTTACGTTTATTATGATTCAAGTTGAAGAAGGGACATTTTCCAAAGATACGGCCGGATGATCGAACACATACACATTGAATGGACTGGTGGTGGTACACTATGATTTACCACATGTAAACAACAACATATATACTCCGTACGTGATAAAATATGCATTAAGATATATCGATCCAGCAGCTAACCATAAAGATTTTCATGGCAAATAGTGATTAATTAAGACCAAAACACAGGAACAAATATCCTTGCAACTTAACCAAACATGTACGCCTTCTTCCAACATCTACGTCAGTCAAACTACTAGCTAGCTAGCAACTACACGTACGTACTGACAATTAATTCAAATAACACACCCACAACATAATCATCGGACGGACACATGAAATTATTTCTAAGCTGTTGCTACACAACTAAACCACACGGACATTACGTTAAACTACACGTACTCAGCTCAAGGAAGACCACCCGCACCCGCACCCATTCCCGTTCCGCCACCCAAGCCTCCAAGACCACCCAAGCCTCCAAGACCGCCGAGACCTCCGCCTCCAGCACCTCCTAACCCACCCAAGCCACCAACTGGGCCGCCCAGTCCTCCAGCTCCTCCAGCACCGCCTAAGCCTCCAAGACCACCGCCTCCTCCGCCAGCGCCAGCACCGTTGAATCCACCGAGCCCCCCAAGGGCTCCTCCAACGCCACCATTGGGCCCACCCAGGCCACCAACGCCCCCTAGGCCAGCAAAGGCCCCGCCGTCTGGGGTCAAGCCTGTGGCCCCTCCGATACCGGCTCCAGCGCCGATGCCGCCTCCGGGGCCGTCGGTGTTGGCTATCCCTCCGCCGCCGCCGAGTCCGCCGTAGGCCACGAAGTTCTTCTGGTCGCCGAAGACGGCGTCGTTTGTGTTGGGGAGGCTTCTAGAAGCCGCGGAGGTGTGGCTTAAGAGGAGCACTACTACTACTACTAGCAAAGTAAGTAGTAGGAAATTAGGAAACCTAAAACTGGTCATCTTAAGCTCTCTTCTCTGTCTCTCGCTCACTCGCTCTGGAAGTTTTAATTTGTGGGTGTGAATGTGAAGTTGTGAATGCACTATATATTATTATAGACAAGAAAAGAGCAAGTGCAAGTGCAACTACGTAATAGGGTAATGGGGAGAGCTAGTGTGTGTAGAGATGGATAATTAATGAGACAGTAGAAGGTTGGGTGAAAAAGCATTAATGATCAATTCAATGGATGTTTGAAATCCATCTCACCCAATGGAATTCCAAGGTAAAAACCCTAGCTAACCCTCTGCGTTTTCAAAACCACAAATTACAACCCAGACCAAGCAAAGCATTTACTACTTATTGTCAGCTTACTGTATGTAACACGTATACCATCCCCGGTTTGGGATGAACCGCTCCTATTTACTTACAAGCATTGGCTTGATTTTTTTTCAGTGCAAAATATAAATACACTAGTAACAAAATACAGAAAGTGCTTACCACATATACGTTACTTATTTATACATATGTGGAGGAGACAAAAATAAAAGAGCACTTATTTTAGTTTAACTTCTTTTTCTTTTAGAATTTTAAGTTGGCAAAATCGTTGAAATATGCTGCAGTTGGATATATTGATCGATGAGGAACAAAAGACTTGATCTCCATCCTTAATTAACACTATATAGACGCTAAGTAGTAATTACTTGTCAAGGGAGGAGGAAGAAGGCTAGTTGATCCAAGTAATAATGTTGGTGTAAATTAAGTGAGAGTAGTTGAAGCCTGGCAGAAATATTTACCCAGCGTCGTGGAGACGGGCACTGTTAAAACTTACTCCAGCCGTTGAGGGCAAAGAGGAGGGTACGTTAGCCAATAGAGGAGGAGGAGAGAGCATTTAATGTATCAGTAGCCAGACGAAGAAGAAGCATAAATGAGTGTCGGATCCGATTCAATTGTAGCTTTTGAATTGGCTGGCTCAATACCAGTGCTACCTCATTGCTCAGACCATGTATGAATACCATTTACATTTACTACTAGCTCATTAGTTATTACAAGGCAAATATTAAATTATCCTAATATTACAAGGCCAATCTAAATCATCACAACAGATTATCTTAAAAAATCAAACAATAAAGGTTGAAGACGAAACAAATGTCTTAACCCAACTAAATAGTTATCATCCAATCGAAGATCCAAGAGAGAGGAGGAGATAGCTTGACGGAGCTGCGGAATACTAACATGTAGACCTGTCAAATGGGTCGCCTGGTCGGGTACGGGTTTAGGTCAATCTGGTTCGGTCAAAACGGGTCACGGGTCGTAAAATTTTCGGGTTCATATGGACGGGTTGTTACGGGTTTGGTACTGGTTCGGGTTGATCCAACGAGTCATGATCGTCAATTTTGTTAACCTTTATCTTTATATTTATTAAAATAATACTGTAAATATTATATTATACTCCCCCTGTTCATAATGTTTGTCCACTTTCTTTTTCCGACGTCCCAAAATGATTGTCATCATTCCCTTTCTTTTCTTTTATATCCATACTTTTCTTACAATTTTACCCATCCAATATCCAATTATACCCATTTTATCCATTTCTTTCATCTTCTTTATCTCTCCCACCTCAAATTTTGTTTGGGTAAAATTAAAACAACCCATTTTATTGTTCTAAGGCCATTTTTTTGTCCCTCATTCTCATTTTTTTTTGTTTGGGTAAAATAAAAACAACAAAAAATGGGTTGTTTGTATGGCTTTGAGGATTGTGTGGACCTCCATTGTGGTCCTCGTGAACATCCATTTTTGGACCATTTTTGGACCTCCATTGATGGGCTCATCCAATCCAAACAATGCCCCTTTTAAGCTTTGAAACCCTCGCATCCTTCATTGTTGTGCTTGCCTCTTCCTCGCAACTCTGAAACACTCTCTCCAAAACCTAGCTTGTTTGGCAGCGGATCTTGGTTTCTTCCTCCAATCTCACTATACCTCT
This sequence comes from Fallopia convolvulus, assembly GCA_964016875.1. Classification (NCBI taxonomy): domain Eukaryota; kingdom Viridiplantae; phylum Streptophyta; class Magnoliopsida; order Caryophyllales; family Polygonaceae; genus Fallopia; species Fallopia convolvulus. The sequence continues at coordinate 812,552 of OZ024724.1, read as the reverse complement.
CTCTAATCCTCACAAATCTCTTCATTTTGCACTCGAGCTCTCATCTACGGCCTCTATCTCGCTCATACACGATCGATCTCTCTAGAAATCTCCGAAAACCTCTCGATCTCGCTCGATCACTCTCGATCTGAGGCAGGTATTTCTCAATCTCTCTCGATCTCGCTCGATCTCTCACGACTATTGACTCTCCAAAACTCTAATCGAGTTATCTTGTCCCCAATTGTTCAAATGGCTTCGGAGTCCATCAATGGAGGACTTGTTTGTCCCCTGGAATCAGAGTTATCATCTTCACTCGCATGCTCAGAGGCTCCTAACTGTGAATGGGGCCCAATATGTGATGGTAATCACTCCTACAGTCCTCGTCAATCTGAAGAGACTGTTGAGGGCATTTGTGGGCTCGAAGATGAAGCTCATGTTGACCAGACGTGTCCTGTTGAGGTTGTTAGGAGTCCATTGATGGCTGATAAGGGTGAAGCTGAGGACGTGGATAATTTGGATGGATGTGTCGTCCCTGAATCTGATCTTGATGAATAGCTAAGTCTCTTTGGCCTTGCATTTTATTTTTTGTGGCATTTATGATTTGCTTGGCTATGTTTTTTTTTGATACAATGAGCAACAAGCTCATTACAGGCAAACATTAGGCTACCTTAAAAGAACAAGGCCAGCCTAAATCATCACAACGGATGATCTTTAAGAACTGTAACAATAAAGGATAACAAAAAACACTACTTCTAGAATTAGTAGTACTGGAACTTGAACTTGAGTCTTGTAGGATCTGCCGACAATGTTCAATATTGACATGTCTTTTTGCAAGGAAGTCTGCCGCAGCATTACATTCCCTAAAACAATGGAAAAAAACCACCTCCTGAAACCCAATAACCAGAGTTCTAATTTCCTTAACTAAATGTTTAATTTCCCAAGGAATCTTCCAAGTACTTCGTAAAGAATTAATTAGTGTTAAATTATCCCCTTCTATTATCAGATGTGAAATATTAAGTGATAATGCCATTTTAATCCCTTCAATCATCGCAATTGATTCAGCTTGAATAATAGAAAATTAATGCATTTCTGTTATTCCAAATATACCACCAAAGGAAACATAATATGTCTGAGTTCATATTTAATTTTAACGTTTCAAATAAATTAGTCTTAAAAGAACTTGTTATATTAGCAATTATAAAATTAATTTTTAATTTAGTTTCTAAGTTGGACATCATTTTTTGAGTAAAAGGACATAAGAAAAATAAGTGATGAAGCGATTCAGGTGCAGATTCACATAAAGAACAAGTGGCATAGACCGAGTTATAATATTGATTAATTCTATCAGTTGTAGGCAGACAGTCTGAGCATGCTTTCCATATAAAATTCTGAATTTTAGGGGGAACTCGCAATCTCCAAATTCAAGAGAAACCCGATGTAGGCAAATTTCTTAAAGATGTTATTAATTCAAATGTTGATTTAACTGTAAAAGAGCCATCCGACGACAGACTCCAAATTATGGAGTCTTGTACGTCAGAAATAGGCTGAAAAATAGAAGAAATATTAGAAATTATCCAATGAGGCAATAATGTAGAGAGTGCTACTATATCCCATGTTTTATTTGGTAAAATAAAAGAACATACTTTTAAATGAATATTGCCATTGTCAAAGTACTCCATTAAATTAGAATTTCCTACCCAAGTATTTGACCAAAATAGAATTTTTTGTCCATTTCCAACTAACCATTTAATACCCTTAGAAAACACTTCCTTAATATGTAATAATCTTCCAAATTGCCATAATGTAGCTTTGAGTGTATAATTAAATATATGTTGATTTCGTAAGTATTTTTCATTAATTATTTTTACCCATATATTCTGAGGATTAGTAATAATTTTCCATAGTAATTTCATCTGAAGAGCAGCATTATTATTATAGGCAGTTCTTAAACCTACTCCACCATTTTTCTTTGGAGAGCAAATCTTTTCCCAACTAATTAAAGGATGATGATTAGGTAAATATTTATTCCAAAAAAAAGTTCTATTAATTTTATCTATTTCATCACAAATACCTTTTGGTAGAAAGAAACTTTGCATTAAATAACTAATCTTGCCTAAGAGGTTGAACTGAATTAAAACAGTCCTGCCCGCCTGGGAGATAGAATTAGCTTTCCACTGAGTTAATTGTTGTTTAAGTTTATCTGTAATATCATTAAACATTGAGTTCTGAACACGTCCTTTTAATATAGGGATACCTAAATATTTTTCCATTGAGGTAGTAATTTGTATATTAAGGTAGCAGCTAAAGAGACAGCCATTTTCAAAAGTTTGAAAAGAGCTTTTATTGTAATTAATTGATAGTCCAGACAAAATACAAAATTTGTCCAAGAAAGATTTAATATACTGAATATTATCCAAATTCGCATTTGCAAAAATTATAGTATCATCTGCAAAGCTTAAAAAAGGAATACTAGTTCCATTCCTAACTAACTGAATTCCAATTTTAGGAGAGGTTTTAGATGATTCAGCTTGCAAAGTACGCGCTAAATATTCCATAGCTAAGATAAAAATAAAAGGGGACATTGGGTATCCTTGTCTAATTCCACATTGAGGAGTAAACTCAGGACCGGGTTCATTATTGACAAGAACCGAGGATGAAGATGTGGTAATACACGTCATTATTATATGAACCCAGTAAGAACTAAAACCAAATTTTAATAATATTTATTTGATAAAATTCCAGTTTATTTTATCATATGCTTTTTCCATGTCTATTTTAATAGTCATCCATCCCTGACGACCTTTCTTCTTTTTATGGAAAGAATTGAAAATTTCATGGGCTATTAAAATATTATCTTGGATAAGTCTACCTTTTACAAACACTCCTTGTAGCGGATGAACTAGAGTTGGAAGGATATAAGATATTCTTGCAACAATTATTTTAGTAATTATTTTATAAATTGTGTTACACAAACTAATGGGTCTATAGTGATTAATAGTTAATGGAGAATCAATTTTCGGTATTTGTGTAATGAAAGATTTATTAACAGCTTGAAGCATATGACTAGAGTGGAAAAATGAGATGATAACAGAGCAAACTGAATTCCCAACAATATGCCAATAGTGTTGGAAAAATTCTGCTGTGAAACCATCTGGACCAGGAGTTTTATCTGGACCCAAATCTTTAACTGTTGTTTTAATTTCCGTTTGGGTAGGTACTTTACGGAAATGAAAGTTGTCTTCTTGTGTAACTAGACAAGGTATAATGTTTAAATCATTTTCTTGAATAGAACACAAGGGATTAGCCAATAATCTATTCTTAATTTCAATGAAGATCGACCGGGTGATTGCCTCTTGATCAGAGACAATCAACCCTTGAGAAGTAGTAAAGTTAACAATTTTCTGTTTGAAGGATCTTATTTTAGAAACGAAATGAAAATATTTTGTATTTTTATCTAAATTTTGAAGGTGTTTTATTTTGGCACGTTGCTTCCAACAAATATTTTGAAACTGGAGAAGGGCATTATATTTATTCAAATGTAATTGTAGTTTATTCAGTATGAGGTTAGAGTTTGGACTAGTCAATAAACTATCCTGTAATTTATTTAATCAAGCCAGGGAAATTTTCAATTGTTCAAAATTATTATTGATATTAGTCTTTGCCCAAGATTTCAAATATTTTTTAAGTAGACGCATTTTAGCAGAAACTTTAAACATATAAGATCCTGTTAAGTTATATCTCCATACTTTGAGAACAAGATTCTCAAAGGCTGGTTTAGAAATCCAAGCATTCTCAAATCTAAACGGGAATTTTATAAATGATTGATAGTTATTTAAATTGATCGAAATTAAACAATGATCTGAAGTTGTAAATGGGTGGTGTAAAGTTTTGACGGACGGGTAATGTGTAACTAAAGAATGATGAATTAAAGTTCTATCTAATTTTTCAAAAGTATTATCCAAAGAATTAGAACTTTTCCTCCAAGCAAAAGGAAACCCCGAAGTAGGGAGATCAATAAGTCCTAATCTTAATTTAAGATTTTGTAGACGTATGAAACGTGATTGCGTAGGAACTGCTCCCCCTAATTTATCATTAAAAGAATTACTTTCATTTAAGTCTCCAATAATAATGAAAGGAAATCCAGAATGTAGTAAAAATTCTTCTAAAAAATCCCAATACTCGTGTTTGTCTTCATCCCTAGAAGGCGCATATACAAAAGCAATTAAGAATTTAATTGACTTATATTCATAATATAAGATTATAAGGTTTGTATCATTGTAAAACTCAGTACAATGTTGTGAAAATGAATCATTTGTCATTAAAATCTACATTCCTCCTCGAGAGCCTATGCTGGGGCTAAAAATAATTTTTTGAAATCCACATTTAGTCCAAGAGTTAATGTAAGGTAATTGGTCTGTCTTAGTTTCCGATAAACACATAATATTTAATTTATTCGTTTTTCTAATAAACCCAATTTCTTCTCCGAAATTCGGTCTACAGACACCTCTAACATTCCAATATGCGATAATCATAAAAAACCTTCTAAGTTACGAACATATAATTTGGTAAGATATATAAAGAAAAGGAAGTTAAAGGAGAGAAAGAAGCAACAAAAATAATAATCTATAGAGATTAGAGAATTTATACAAGAGTAAAATTTTTCCAGTGATACAATAATAGATGATACTGAGTGAACTAATCTTGTAGATAAACTTAGGATTAAATCTAAGAGAATAAAAGACATAATATTATTGTGATAGTGTAATAACCAAAGGATATATTGGAACAAAGGAATTATATGTTCAACCTGAAAAGAACATTTAAAACTTATCATATGAATTAAACTTTGGATAGTGATAGAGTAAATCTTTAACCTGTTTGCACTTAACTTCCATAACAATGATTTATGAAAGCTATTATAGGGCATAATATAATAATTTAAGAAGAAAAGGCAAATAAAAATTAGAAGGACACACTCATAGTAAAAACATAATAAGCATAATATTTCACATAAGCATTCACCATACAAGATAGTCCAACAACTTTCACCTTTCATGACATCAACACTACCAAACTTCAAACATAAACCAAAAAACTAGAACAACATAAGCAAGTGCTACGAGTCTCTTAGGCATAATCTCACAAACATAAGCAAAGCATAAGAAAGCAAACTTCAAAAGATATATGGGAAGATAGACAATCCCATAACACACCAAGCTTGGTAGAAGCACGAATCATTAAACATCATTTGATTTGTGAGCCCTGGATCTTTTTGGTTTCTTGGAGGTAGAGGTCACCACATCTGCCTTGTCTCCACTGTCATATTCGATCTTTCTTTTCGGGAAATCAGTAGAACTTTCACCTGCTGACTTGATTTCAACTAAATTGAGATTGTTTCTTAATAAATTGTTGGATGACTCAGTCCCATTTTCAGTGTTCATACCAGTCAACCCCATATAAGGCAACTGAGGGATAGGACTGACATGAGCTAAACATGTACCTAGCCCAGCAGTAACCATGGGAGAGGCACAAACAAAAGGAGGGATCATCATAGTCTCAGGGAAAGGGACATTCATAGTAGTAAAAGCATAAGCCATCTGCTCTCGAGCATGCATGGCAACAACAGGATCAACAAATAAAGTTGGATCAACAGCAGGATACATATCAAAGCTTGCAGCATGGTTCAAATGAGCAGCTGGAACTGGAGGAACTAGCATAGGAATACCAGTTCCAAACCCAGTCTCACCAACATCAGACATAACAGGCACAGGAGGCAGTATATTAGTAGCATACATGTTATTGACCACATTGGACCTTACATAAGTCAATGTAGTAGAAGACTTGGAGGCAACAGACTTTCCAACCAAATTAGCATGCATTTTTTTACCTTGTTTGTTGAATTAAACCAACATCAGCAGTATTTGTATCCACAATAAGCTTAATCTTTCTAGGTTGGATATTGCTTAAGGGACAATCATCAAAGACATGGTCAGGTTCAACACAACAACCACAACCAGGGGAAACAGTTTCATACCAAACATTAAGGGTAATCTCATAATTATCATGGGCAAGGATCTTAACACAACCTTTGAGGGGGACAGACACATAAGTGTTGACAAGCACTCTACAGAACTTCATCTTATTTTTTGCATTTGAGAGTTCTTCTAATCTTAAGAAATCAGCAACAAGGTTATCCTTTAGGATTAGGTTAAGAGCAGAAGGAGTAAAAAGGTAATATGGTAAAGAAGGAATCCTTGCCCATATATCAGCTTTAATAACTTCATCATTAGTAGGGTTAAACTCGGGATAAAAGGGACAAAGCGCAACAAGCTTACCCTGAACATGAAAAGGCCTTTTGCTATAGACTAAATCCCTGGACTCTCTATTAGCAAACTTGAAGAGAATCCAGAAGTTAGAGAACTCTTGGAATAGTATTTCAGCTTTAGCATAGTCTTTCCAAGCCTCTCTCATCTTCCCAATTACCAGTGTTGTAGCAACAAGTTCCTCAACCATTTTGAAAAGCAAGGTTAAGTGCATGAGCTCATGCAGATATTTCTGCACAAATGGGATAGCAGTAGGATTGGGTAGAGGGAGGGTAGAGGAGAAAATTTAGGCTGCAAGCTGATAGAGTTTGAAGGCACAAACGCAATCTCAGGAGATGGAGCTATATTGTCATCAGATTGGTGGGAGAGTGTTTCGTGACAAGAAAGGGGACCAGTAGGACTAAACTGCTCAGGCATAACAAGAGTAGGATTGATCTGATTATGAGTGAACAAAGCATTAGGAGCAACCTGTTCAATTTCCATTGATGATGGGAGAACAGGAAGGACATGAAAGTTAACTAGGGCATCAAGGTAAGTCTGAGAGTCAGACATTGAAAGGGATTGGGAGGTACTTGATATTGTAGGAAAGGAGAGGGCAGAAAGCAATAGGCTGAGATGAATAGAAAGTGACCCAGAAGTAGTCTTAAATAGACAAGTTGTTGCATAGATAAATCCAACATTTAACTTAATTAATAAAGAGTAAAAAAGGCATGCAGAAAGAATATGACATGGAAAATAAGCAATATTAAATGACAGAGGTAATCTAGGAAAGGGTAGAAGTAATTTAGTCTGTACCAGAAATAGAAAAAAACATTATTTAAGTGAAGTAAACGAGGAACAGTAACTCATGCAGCTATCGCTTGGTGTAGCATTTAATAACAGAGCACAACAGAACTCTAGCCACCAAGTGCAGTAAATAATAGTAATAGAGATATTCTCCATAGGGGCAATGATTACCATTTTAGAAATTAGATATGCAATAAATGGTAGAAGCAGAAGCAAGATCAAAAGCAAATCTTTCACAATATTTCTAAGATAGTCTCCTGTCATAGTGAAATTAAAATTTAATTCATTATAGTTATGATAATATATGTAGATCACTAGGTGGCATCTCATGAAGCAAGACAGCCAATTGTTTGGCATGCAAGATAATAAGACTAAATTAAGAAGGGAAATTAATTAAAAAGTCAACTCTTCTCAAGTAATGATGACGCCAAAATTTTAACTAGTACTTATGAGACAATTTGTAGTAAAGAACTAAGTTCATACCACATTGTAGAGTTAAACTTTGAGAAACATTATGTATAATATAACCTGTATCGAGAAAATAGTGCCTGAGGTTAAAAAATTGGGAATTAATTCCTTCTGACCATAACTTTGTAGAAAACCAAATTAAGGTGTAGGTTACATAAAATATATACCTGAGATGGAATAGTCTATTCAGAACTTGATAAATTTGGCATAGAACAAGTTCATCATTATAGTATGTAAAGCTCACCATGTGGAATGCTTCAACCCATAAAAAATCAAGATGATGTAATATAAGGAGCATAGGCACAGAATGAGCATTAACAGCTATGATAAGTATACTAAGTATACTATAATTATAGGCAACATGTATAGAATAATGAGGCATCAAAAGATAATCCAGATTCATACCAAAACTAGTAGGAAATCCAAGGAATCTAAGTCGCCAGTCATTATAAAAAAATTGGCAGCACTTGGGACCCAAATTTGATAGCCAAAGGTGTATGCTCATCATATATATAGTCAGATGGAGCAAAGTATCTCCAATCAACTGAACACTATATATCCACCAGTATAATGTTATATTTCCATTGGACCTGATCAAAGATTTTGGTAAAATAAAGTTCTTGAAGACCAAGATAAATTTGAACCAATGCTTATAAAATATCAGGAGTATATCACAAAATTTTAGACAATAACAATAGAGCTTCAAGGTTTCAATGGTGAGTTGTCTAGTCATCATATGTACAATTAGTTGAGCCAGCTCAACCTCAAAAGAAAGATCACTGTCTTTCAATATCAGGAACCAGAACAAAATTTCATACATATGATGGAAAGTTTGGAGATAGGGTTTAGAGGTGTTGATATACCTGTATGTAAGCATTACAAAGAATGAGCATCCCATAGCAGAAAGAACAGAGAATACCATAGCCATAAGAGCCCAAAAGGCAACAACCAACATCACACAAGTCTCTGAAAATAACATATTGCAGTGTTCCAGAACAAAAGAGTCATAAGAGTATAATACTGGCACCCAATTCCACAGATAAATAGCATAAAAGCCAGAAGATAAATCACTATCCTGCATCCAAAATAGCCATAAACACTGTATAAGTCCACAACAACAGATTAATAAACAACAAATGTCATATTTAGGATAGGAATCATAGATAACAGATCCAAATAGAGCAATTGTAAGGTAAGATTTGAACAGACATTTCAATAAGATTTCATGATGAAAATTTTCATTCTTTGCCATCATCAGTATCGACAACCTCTCAATCTTGAAAGACAGGAATGTCACACAAGAGAGAAATCGAAAACACAATGAGAACAAAGAGACATTTGAAGGAACAATCACAAATAACAAAAGAAAACCACAGAAATAGAATAAAAGGAACAAGCCACATAACCTGAAATAGATGAGATCCAACATCGAGAGGGAAGGCAAGAAAACCTCTTCCCATACCATAGAAGCCTAAGAACAGCAATAATCACGACCAAAGATTCCTCAAATAAAGAGGAACCCGAAGCCCCAGACTCCAAATGCAAAGAGAGGATCACAAACGCATCACATTCAGCAGAACCAAACAGATCGCACCAGAGAACATCAATCAAAGCGAACAAACACAAAAGAGCATGAAAAAGTCGATAGAGGAGGGTAAGCAAGGATTCAAAACGGTCAAAGGACTAAGTAAGGTTGAGAGGGCTAACCGGTAAATCAGATCTAAATCTCAGATCTAAGAAACCCACAAACCCTAAATTGTCATGAGAAGGGAGAAGAACCAAAACTAAAATCCAAATCAAGACAAAAACAAAGTTGAAAGTCAAAAACAAGAACGTGAAAATGGATTTAAATGATGAAAGATCTACATCCCAGGGAAGAATGATGAAGGAGCAAATAGAGAAGCTCTCAGAAGGAGCAGAAGAAAGGGCCAACTCAAGAGGGAAAAAAGGGTTGGAAAGTCACGCGCGTACTTCGAATATTTTTTTTTGCTTGGCTATGTTGATGTTCCCTTTGTGTCCCCAATATTACGCATTCCTGTTGTCCCCTTTGTTGAGCTTATAAGCTCAGTTGTGTGGCGTGTGTGAATCATTTGTGTTGTTGTGTGGCTTGTGTGAATCATTTGTGTAGTTGTGTGGCTTGTGTGAATCATTTGTGTTGTTGAATTGTGTGATCATGTGGTAACTCAATGCATGCTCCAAACTGTCCCAATATGTTTGTCCCTAACCAAATCATCTATTTTTTCACTATATGTGTGTGCCAAAACTAAATCAATGATGACTCTTACAAAATGAGATGCAAATGAAGGATATCCACTTTTATTTACATGAAGTAGGCCACCTACCAAAATTTTGGATGAAGGAGGCCTTTTTCTTGTTAAGCTTTGTGGCCCTGCTTGTGTCAATGACATTTGGGGACATCTGAGATGAGATTTATTTTCTTAGATCAATGATGAGTCTTACAAAATGAGATGCAAATTAGGTCTAACCACTTTTCTTTACATGGATTAAGCCACCCACCATGATTTTGGTTGAAGGAGGCTTGTTTCTTGTTAAAGATTGTGGATTGATTTGTGTCAATGATTCTATGGGACATCTGAGATTAGCTGTTTGCATTGTGCTTGTAAATAAATTCCCAATACTGATGTACTTTTCATGCATGCATAAAGGTCCCCAAAAGTGATACACAAAATATGGTCTTACAATTATGAACTCTTAATTTGTTCTTGCTCACATGTGGGAAGAACAGATTAAGAGTTTGCTTCTAAGCCAAAAGTGATACATAAATGTCCCCTAAATGTAATGACTATCTTCAAGTGCATCCTCTTGACTGTCTTCATTTCTTTGGCTTGCTTGAATCCCTTGAGTTGCTTCAAATGCATTTTCAGTTTCTTGTGTTGCTTCTATGCCATGTGTAGACCCATGAATGTTGTTCCATGCTTGTAAAACTGCCCACATTGGTGCTTGAACTTGCATTGGTAGATTTCCTTGAGCTCTTAGCCTATTTTTGCCCACATGTCACACATCATAGTCATTGCTTCCTTTGACTTTGAGTACCTCATTCATGACATATTGTAGTGTTATCCATACATTAGCTAAAGTTATTGGTTCTAGATTATAGCATGTTTGATGGACATCCTCTAACATGTGATCTATATTACTTGGCATTTTTTTGTGCATTAATGATTGAATGCTTTTGAAAAAGCCTAGATATAATATGTTCAAATCAGGACTGTTGGGTGGTTGTTGAATTAAAATGAATGTGAGGCCTTCTTGTTGATATACTTGCTACCATTCTGCATCTTCTTGAGTTATGTGGGCCTTAGCATTGTCTTGTTGTATGAAAATGACTTTGTGCCCTACATCTTGTGGCCATTTTGCCTTTATAGCTGGAACAATCTGGTCAATAAGCATCCCTCTTGTCATTGTTTTATTGATTGATTCTATGAGTTTAGTAACAATGGTCCCTTTCTCTCTGTTTATTTTATTTTCTCTTTGCTGCTTCTTGGTAAGTGAATGGAAAGATGCCTATTTTTCCATCAAAGGTGCATTGTCCCTCTCAATTGAACCTTGGCCTTACTACAACTGCTGTGAACATAACTTTTGGTAAAAACTTGCTTGAACTAGCAGCTCTGTATTTCCCCCTTTCATTTTGTGCTAAATATACCCTTTGAGATTTTTTGCTCAATTGAAACCACTTTCCATCTATGTGGACAAAATTAAACATGGTATAGTATTGTCTCTTACTCTCTAGTGTGCTCCCTTGTAGTAGATCCAGTATCCATTGCAATCTTGTTTTCATATTGGCTGCCTTGAGTCTTGGATGGAGTGGATTAGAATGTGGTCATATAGCTTTTCTTTTGACCATTCTATGTGTTGTGCTCTTTGAAATGTTGAGCTTGCATGCTAAATCCCATATGCATTATATGTCCCCTATATTGATTGATGTGATTGCATCGTTTGGAACTTCAATACTCTTCCTACCACATTTGTGGTAGTTTGTACTGTAACTGGGCACTTGCATTGCATTTTCTTGTTCCCTGGATGTCTTCCATAATCTGGCTATGGTCCTTGTTGACGGATTAAACTCTTGTGCAATGGCTTTGTATGTATTCTTTGGAAGTTGTCCCCCGCGTGCTCTTTGTACAAGCTTCATCATTATGTGCATCTTTTTATCACTACTGAGCCTGGTTTGATATGGTTGATGATGTGTAGCCTGTGTTTGATTCCCTTCTTGTTGATGGTTAGTTGGCTGCTGTTGAGGTTGGTCTTGATTGTCCCCATATGGCTAGTTTAGATCAAAAGCATGTTGTCCCTGCTCATCACATTAATATGGACACTTGGTTCGTTGAGATCAAACAGTTGTCCCTACTCATCCTCATTAATTGCCCCATCTTGAGGGATCTCATTTAGATTAAAAGTTGAGGCCATGCCAGCCAGGAAATGATGCAAAAAAACAAGGTGTAAATGCTTTGTTTTTTTTTCCCTTCAATGCTCCCTGTTTTTTTTATTTATGTAAATGCTCTATTTTTTTGGAACTGGAAGGAACCTGTAAATGCTCTTTGTTTTCTGTCTTAAGAAGAAGACAACTCTTATAAAAGGGGGGGATCCTTGTACTCATTATTCTAGTTTTCTATTGGTTGAAAAAAAAATGTAATCTTGCTTCTCATTGGTTGAAATGTAAAGGTGTGGATCACACTATTCATGACTTGAATAGTCTGTCAGGGCATTTAATACATTGTGTACTTGTTTGATTTATTTTATCCTTGCCTTAATTCTTGAGCTTTTTCTACTTTATGGACAAACAATTTGGGACAGAGGGAGTATGAAATATTATTTAATAATAATAAAATAATAATTTTATAATAAAATATTGAATTTTTAATTGAAATAATAACATATCGGGTTGGCCGGGTCAACCAAACGGGTTGGTGACCCAACCCAGTTTTTTCCGGGTTTACCAGGTTCGGGCTACTCTTAACCCATTGATTTTCGGGACGGGTTTAAACCCAAAAACTCAACAGGTCGGGTTGATTTTTCGGGTTGGGTCAAGTTTTGACAGGTCTACTAACATGTCTTCTAGATAAGAAGTCACAAACTAAGTTACTTTCCCTAAAACAATGAAAAAATAACATTAGTAATTCTTGACACCAAATTTCGGATGTGTGGAATAATTGAATATATTTCTCAAAGAACTTTTCAAACATTTTTTAAAGAATTAATAAGAATTAAATTATCTCCTTCAATAATTAATTTATCAATCTACATCGCTACTACACCTTTAAGACCCACAAGAAGAGCAACAACTCAAGCTTCTAAAACTGACATTGGCTGGAGGGCAACATCTAATCACAACCATTAATTGTACTATTATGGTCTCTAATAATAAAACTAGCGAACGTGGAGGATTTTTTTTTTTTTGGTTTTGAGGCGTCGAAATTAAGGTTTACCTAGAGACGAGGAGGTTTAATCCAAGAGCCAAAGTTTTTCCTTTTTGGCCTATTTTTTTACAGGCTTTTTAGAGATAAAATTCGCATATTCCCATTGAAGATATTGAGTAAAAGCCAAATCATAGGCTAAAAGATTAGAATCAATCCTAGATGAATTAAAAATAGACCTGTCAATCGGGTCAGGTCGGGTCGGGCGGGTTCGGGTTCGGTCATTTCGGGTTCGGGTTAAATCGGGTTCAGTTTCGTTATGGGTCACAGGTCAATCGGGTCGGGTTGACCAGCGGGTCTAAAATATCCAATTTTTTATGATTATTAAAATCAATTTTTAATTTAATAATAATATATTATTTTCATTTATTTAAATAATAAAATATATTATATTTTTCAAAATAAATTTTAAAAATTCTGTAAATATACTAAATCGGTCAACCCAACGGTTTCCGGGTTTCAACCCAAAGGGTTTCGGGTTCTATCGGGTTCGGTTTATTTCAGGTTTCGGGTTCAAATTTTCGGGTCTTAACCCTAAAATTATCGAGCGATTCAGATGTGGTTAGCGGGTTCGGTCAGCTTTTGATAGCTCTATTAAAAATGATAGCATTCCTACGACTCCAAATAAACCACCAAAGAAAGCAAAGGATATTCTTATTACTATTTAAGTTTAAAGTGGAAATTAAATTATCATGAAAACTCCCTATTGTAGCTAAGTCAAGGGAGTACTGTAATTTTAAATCTACTTTTGCAATCATCTTTTTAGTGAAGAAACGATGGAAGAACAAATGGTTCAAATATTTATTTTCAAGATCACAAAGAGAACAACAGTGGGGATATAATTATAAAATCGATTTAATCTATCAGTAGTAGGTAGACAATCAACACAAGATTTTCATAGAACATTTTTAATTTTAGGCGGTAATTTAATTTTCCAATCCAAGAATAACCAACAGTATTCAAATTTCTTGCATCATTTATAAGAGCAGAAGTTGATTGGACATAAAAGAAACCATCAAAAGATGGAAGCCAAACAACCAGATCCTTAAAATATGTGCGAGGAATCCTTATATTAGATATCAATTCTATCACAAGAGGAGGTAATAAAATGCCAAGAGCTTGAATATCCAGAGTTTTACTTGAAGTAATAAAATTAGAGAATTTAAGCAAAAGTTATTAGGGAAATTGCATTTAATCACCCTTTATTTTGTACTTATTGCAATTAACCACCCTTTATATTTTTTTCTCTACATAACCACCCCTTATTTGTAATTATGTGCATTTAACCACCCATTTTAACGAAAAACGTCATTTTCTCCGTTAAGTATAGTAAATTACAATTTTCCTTTCTTTTTATTTTTAATTATAAAGGAAAAACCATAATTGACACTTTCAAGTTCCAATACGTAGGCCGATTTTTGCAACTCTGGCCTAATTTCATCTATAATAATTCCTTCCCTTCATCCAATAGCGAAGAAGAACCACGACTTCGCCGATGCAAATTAAAGACCATGGGTTTTGGATCTGATTCTGACGACTTTGAACACCCTTAGAGTTGATCATGTCTAAGTTGATGGACGACGGCTCGAGATTGAAAAGGTTAAGATGTAGGCCGAAATCCAATGATAATGACATTATATTCCAAGCTCAATTTATTCCTAAATTCTTTTATTTATTGTAAATAAAATTAAAAAAGAAGGAAAAAAAACGTAATTTACTTTACTTAACGAAGAAAATAACGTTTTTATCAAAATGGGTGGTTAAATGCACATATTTACAAATAAGGGGTGGTTAAGTGTAGAAAAAAAATTAAAGGGTGATTAATTGCAACAAGTGTAAAATTAAGGGTGGTTAAATGCAATTTACCCAAATTATTATTATCAAAATATATTGAAGATTTGAATAATCAATCCACTTATCACACCAAAAATTTATAGTATTACCATTTCCCAAAATTCATTTAACTTCTTTTGAAAAAGTATCCCCAATCTTAAGTAATCAACCAAATTGCCAAGAAGTGGTTTTGTTTTGATATTGGAAAAAGTCTTTTGATCACAAATGTTTATCCTTTATTATTCGAACCCAATAATTTTTAGGCTCAGTTAACAGTTTCTATAGAAGTTTCAATTGAGGCGAAATATTTATATTTTGAGTTGTTCACAACCCAACACCCCCATTTTCTTTGGGAGAGCTAATTTATTCCCAATTGTAAAGAGGGTGATGACTTGGAGTGAACTTATTCCAAAATAACGATTTATTTATTTTATCAATTTCATGGTTGGGAACGTGATCGTGGTAAGGTCGGGTGTTGGTTATTATCGGAAGCATAACTCTCCTGATGCATCTGGTTCCAAGGGGAATGATAAGCAAATGCTCCAGAAAGGTCCCACAAGATCATCCCAAAAAACCCAAATCTGTATGCTATAAATGTAGTACGATAGGTCACTGGGCAAGGGTGTGTTGCACAACCAAACGTACAATTGGTTGAGTTGTACCAAGCTTTCCAAAAGTATAAGGGGAAGAACGTGGAGACTCATTTTGTTGACGACACTAAACCTACACCAAGCTTGGAAGTCTCTGATTTTATCATAGATGATGAATTTGGGATCAATGAAAATGTAAACTTCTGAGAACTAGAATCTTGATCTATGTAATATTATGTAAAATATTGCAGTATGTTTTCTTTTATCAACATCTTTGTAAAATAATCTAAGGATCATAAATAAATTTTTGTTTATGTTTTTATTTTTTTCTCTATCTTGAAGACATGGAAACGATTAAAGATATATCAAGTAGCAAGCATCAATGTCTAGTGGACAACACTACTACGCACACCATCTTGAGAAATAAATAATACTTTACTTAGTTAACTTTGTTTGAAGTTGAAGCAAATGTTAAAACAATCTATGGTGTGACAAAATTGATCGAAGGCTCTGGTAAAGCTTGTGTTTTGCTCCCTACATGGACAAAATTAATCATAAATGACACATTATATTCAAGTAAGTCTCAAAGGAACTTAACGAGCTTTAAAGATGTGCGTTGGAATGATTTTTATGTAGAAACCATAAATGAAAGTAATAAAGAATAGTTGCGCATCACAAAATAAATATGTGGCAAGAAGTAGATTTTAGAAAAACTGTCAGCCCATTCTATTGGACTTGGCGCATCAGAAAACAAATATGTAAAAGATGTAGCATCTTATGAGAGAATAAATGATAAAAAAGATATTTACATTATGAGATAAACTTAAAGATAAATGATTCACCCATATCCATACATATTTTGTTTTAATAGGCTTTGGTTCATACAACTTGTAACATATGGCTTGATTACCTTTTATCTCCCATAAAATTTTGCGCACTCCGGTTTTTCGGATGCACACTCCGGTTTTGGGCTGATGCTAAATCCGCCCATAAATATATGATTTTTTTTGTGCGGGTTTAAAACCCGCCCATGTATTTGTGCCATTTTTTTGTGCGAGTTTGAAATCCGCCCATATTTGTACCTTTTTTTTACGAGACGAAAATCCGCCCATATCGTAGTGCACAACACAATATTAGGTGTGTGCAAATGAACCGACTTTATCCCTTGCTTTATACGGAAAGATCAAACCAAAATTTATAGCCTATAAATAACATTTACAATCCAGCTAAATGAATCAATAAAATAAATTCAGATCTTTTCCCAAATTCCACGACGACCTTCAATTTTTTTTCAAATTTTTTTGCTTGCTTTCTTTTGTCAAAATATTTGATAATCGTATATAACCCGGCCCGATAAGTACAAGGCCCATCTACCCAAAGCTGTCTTTCGTTCTCCATAATAGACTCCCCACTTAAACCCTAACTCCTGCATCTCCTTCAAACTCTCTCTCCCAGACGCCATGGGAAAGGTGAAGGGAAAGCATAGGTTGGACAAGTTTTACCATCTTGCTAAGGAACAAGGCTACCGTTCCCGTGCCGCCTTCAAACTCACCCAGCTCGATGCCAAGTACTCCTTCCTCCCCGGCGCTCATGCCGTGCTCGATCTCTGCGCCGCCCCCGGGGGTTGGATGCAGGTCGCCGTCCAGCGCATGCCCGTCGGCTCCCTCGTCATCGGCGTCGACCTCTTCCCTATCCGCCCCGTCCGCGGTGCCATCGCCATCCAGGAGGACATCACGCAGTCCAAGTGCCGCTCCACCGTCAAGAAGCTCCTCGCCGATAACCATGTCGCCGCCTTCGACGTCGTCTTGCACGATGGTTCTCCTAATGTCGGTGGTGCTTGGGCTCAGGAGGCCACCAGCCAGAATGCTCTCGTTATCGATTCGTTGAAGCTTGCTACTGAATTCCTGGCTCCTAAGGGCACTTTTATTACCAAGGTATCTCCTTTCTCTCCCCGTGCTTTGGCTTACGGTGTGATTATTGGGCTTTGCTTTGAAAGAAAAGGAAATTGAGTTTTTTAGGGTTGGGCTTTGCTTGAGTTTAGACAGGAATTGAATGCTTCTGTGTGTAAATGACTATCACCCATTAGAAAATTAATTCCGTTGAAGTTCGCTTGCAAGAGTCACCAGCTCCACTAATATGCAGAAGCTGAGTGTTTGTTCTGTTTTTCTAGATTTTCAGGTCACAAGACTACAACAAAGTGCTTTTCTGCCTCAGACAGGTGGTCTATTTACCCTCCTCTGCTGTTTGTATAACTTCTACATTTCCAAGATGTACTCCCTAACTTGAGTTTCAAATCTTCAGTTATTTGAGAAGGTTGAAGTTACTAAGCCAGCTGCTAGTCGTTCCACATCAGCTGAAATTTTTATTGTTTGTCGAAAGTACAAGGCACCTGCAAAGATTGACCCTCGTCTTCTCGATGTTAAGCATTTGTTTCAGGAAGCTATAGAGCCTGAAAAGGTATAGTAGCTAACTTAAGTTTCCAACCTGCCCTCCCATGTTGTAATAATCTTATGTAGTTTCTTATTTGCATACTTCTGCACTAATTTGAAAATTCGTCCTTGGTTTGTTTTAGGTAACCGATGTACTTGGGGATAGCAAGCAAAAGAGAAACCGTGGCGGGTATGATGCAAAAGAATTACTAGTTGTTTATTGATTGATGATAATTGGTGCATATGTATCAATAATTGTGGAGGATAAAACTTTGTAAAATGAGCTGGCTAATTGCCACCATCAGTGTGCATTTATACTTTGAACATGAAGGGCTCTTTTCTATAATTTGTTTGAGATTCTAAATTTCTAATAAACATGAAGGGCTCTTTTCTATAATTTGTTTGAGATTCTAAATTTTTTATAACCTCTGTTAGATTGTATCCATAACATTTTGTTACTACAAACTATCATGGCTGCAGTAGTTTAAGGAAAGCTATCTGGTTGTCTCCAACAGAGTCTTTTTGACACTTATGTGTTCAAGCTTTGGCACCTAATGCGTTTCCTTCATTCTTGTACATATGTTCTTGCATAAAACTCAGTTTTATTGCTGAAATTTTGATGTTACAGGTATAAAGATGATATTTCCCTTGTGAGGAAGGACTGTTCTGCTGCTGATTTTGTTTGGTCAGAGAACCCCCTTGAACTCCTGGGTACAGCAACAATCATAAGTTTTAAAGATCCTGATAGTATGCGTGTAAAGGACCATGAGTTAACAACAGAAGAGGTGAAGTATAAAAACTAGTTTTTGTAACATATATTACTTGCCAAATGTACTAAAGTTCTTTCCTTCATTATCATTTTAGATCGAAGCTCTCTGTGATGACCTGGGTGTTCTGGGAAAGAAAGACTTCAAACAACTTTTGAAGTAAGTACATCCTGCTCCCCATGGCCTTTTTATGGTTATTGTTGATCTTGTTATATTTGCATTTTACTTTGATATACTCGTGCTACGTGTGCGTTGTAAATAGTTTGCTGAGGAGCGAGCATTGTTTTGACTTCTTGTGCATATCTGCTCTATCTAAAGACTGGAAGCACCTTGTATATATTGATCATGGTGATAAACTATGAAAACGTTCTATTTTTTTAACACTATCTTATGCATAGGTGGAGGATGAATATTCGAAAGGCTCTCCCCTCTACAAATGAACCTACTCCCACTTCTCTGAAGAGTGAGAATGAAACCAAAGATGATGAAGAAGAAGTGGATGAGGACGAGAAGATTCTTAATGAAATGGAGGAGTTGACTCATGCTATGGACAAAAAGAAGAAACGTGAGAAGAAAATTCTTGCCAAACGGCGTACTAAGGTATTCCAGCTGTGGTAATTTTCGTACGGATGGTTTTATCTTGTGCCGAAATATTGTATATTCTTGAGATACTTATAAAAGAACTATATTCAATTATATCAGTTCTTATCGAATATGCTTAATGCACTGACTAATTTATTGAAAGAACACACTTTTACCTATCATCTGTTTGATTCACTGTCATAGATGAAGTCATTTGCTTATTAGCTAGATTTCAGTGTGCACTGAAAAATGTCAGTATAAGCATCAATTTGGTTTTGTCTTGAGTAATAGATGGTATTATTAGTACAATCAAATGCTCTCTATATCCCTTTGTGAATTTCTGAGATTGCAGATATAACATTGCTTTTCTAGTATTTTATATTGCATTTTGACTAACATTTTTTTTTTCTTATGGCAATGTTTAGGATAAAGCACGGAAGGCATTGGGCAAACAAATAGATGCTACTGAGGATGGTTATGTTGATGAAGAATTATTTTCTCTTGTTTCAATCAAGGTTTGTTCATGTTTAAAGCACATATGAAATAGTGTACTCCAATGTAAATGATATTGTATTTGTTGATGTTTCAAAGCTACTATCCTAAGATTTCTACATCATTATTTTAATATGTGAGCATATGGTAAAAATAAGCTGATTATGCAAAATAGTGAGTTTGACTTCTAAGCACACGTACAGTCTTTGCACAGTCTTTGCAGTGGAATACAGATTTCACTTGATAAATAATATATATATTGATGTCCTCTTGTTTAAGGTGATTTATCTTCATTCTTGCTGTATGGAGATGTTTTTGACATTAAAATATTTTGTATTGCAAACTAGGGGAAGAAAGATCTTGCAACTGTTGATGATGTTACTGAAGATGCTGATGATGAAGTGGATTTCAGCAAAAACGGAAAAGACAGTGAGGGAAGTGATGATGATCTATCTAGTGACTTAGATTCTGACAATGAACGAATGAGGTAGATTCTATTGATCAAGCATGCTGCATAATGCACATAGTTAATTTGTTATTGTTGTCTGTATTTTGTCAACGATGTATGTTCTCGATTCGTACACCAGGTATGATACTAAGCTGGAAAAGTTGCTTGATGAAGCTTATGAAAGAGTTGTAGCTAAAAGGGAAGGAAGTACAAGACAGCGGAAACGTGCAAAACAAGCATATGAGGATACACAACTCTCTGATGTATGTATAGATTTTTCATACATCAATACTTTATAATCATCCTCTAAATCAGTCTTTCATATTTGGTTCTGTTTTGCAAAAACCTTCTCAATAGTTTGTGTACATGCCATTTTGGACAACAAATATATTAAATAGGCTTTTCATACCACAATTCTCTGATTTGAATACATTGTTCGTGTATAGCTTTGCTAATTCATTCTTAATTTAATTGTCCTCATGACTAAAAGTATCTTCATTCCCATTAATAGGTTGAGGATGATATGAACCTGGACGACTCTGACAAGGACGAAGACGAAATTGAAGCGAATCCTCTTGTAATCCCCATGAATGATCAACCTCCAACTGAGGAAGAGATCACAGCAACCTGGTTTGGTCAGGATATTTTTGCTGGAGTTGTTGAGGACGAAGATCTCCTCGGTCTGAAACTAAAGCCCCAGAAAGATGATGAAATGGAGATAGATTATGAGCAAAAGGATCAAAAAGATAAATCTCCTCTCCAGAAGAAGCCCAAGGAAAAAAGTTTGCTAAAACAATCTCATGACATTAAACATCCCAAAAAGGCATCCAAGAAAACAGAAGCAGAAGATGATTTTGAGATTGTTCCTGCTCCAATGACAGACTCCAGTGATGACTCGTCTTCATCAGATGAATCAGATTATGACGATGATACAAAAGCCGAGATCTTGGCTTGTGCCAAGAAGATGCTGAGGAAGAAGCAGAGGGAAACGATACTGGACGATGCGTACAACAAATACATGTTTCATGATGACCACGGCTTACCCAAATGGTTTGTGGAGGAGGAGAAGAAGCACAATGTTCCAATGAAGCCCGTGACGAAGGAAGAAGTAGACGCAATAAAAGCACAGTTCAGGGAAATCAATGCTCGTCCTGTGAAGAAGGTGGCTGAAGCCAAAGCTAGGAAGAAGAGGGTCGCAATGAGGCAGTTGGAGAAGATAAGGAAGAAGGCAAATACTATCTCTGACCAAAGTGATATACCTGACCGGTCAAAGAGGAGGATGATCGAGTCGCTTTATAAGAAGGCGACACCCAAAGCACCTAAGAAGGAGTATGTGGTGGCTAAGAAAGGAGTACAGGTTAGAGCTGGAAAGGGTAAAATGCTGGTTGATAGGAGGATGAAGTCGGATGCAAGGCAGCAAGGTAAGAATAGTAGCAAAGGGAAGAAGGGAGCTAAAGGTAGCAAGGGTAAAGGGCCAGTTAAATCTTCTGGTAGAAAGGCCAAACCAGGAGGTAAGCAAAGATGATGTGTGAGTATTTGCTAGAACTTCACACACAACCCGTGGCTAATGCAATTTTGGGGCAAATATTATGTTGTAATCTGAGTTTTTCCTTTCCATTAAAGAACATGCATATTTGAGTTGGATTTTTTTTCAAGTGATGCACTGTGAGGCTAAATCTTATATGATTTTTTTCACGTCTAGTGTTTTTCTTTGTTTTTTTTGGGTGAAGGACATTGTCTATAAGAATCGAACTGGAGACTTTCGAGAATTACCTTCAGAGACTTGACCGTTGATTAGATTTTCGAAGGGTTTTCTGTGCGTTTATTACCTGAATGTGTGATACATTAGAAATGCAAAGATGTACGCGGAAATTAATTGCAGAAGATAAGCAACTTTTGAGGTGGTCGTGGAAAATAGAAGTTATGGCAAATAGCACCAAACCTCCGACTATAAGATAATACGATGTGTTGTGATCGCTAATTTAAGTATTATTGAGAATATTTGTAAGATAAAAATAAATAAACCATAATTGTTAATTATAAAAAATCTCATATTTAACAAAGATAAGCAGCTTTGAAATTTCACGTTGAAGAACTACATTCTGCAATTTTCCATGAAATTAAGAAAGTGTATTACTTTTTTTTTTGATGGAATAATGTTTTATAGTGATTACTTCATGGAATATTAAAAGGATAAACTTCATTGAGGCCACTAAGAATCAACGTATTAACAACCAAATGTTTAAAAATTACAAAGTTAAGCCTTGAACCTCTTTTGAAACCCAGAGGCAATTTAATGTGAAAAGAATCAATTCAATACACACACATTAATACATTATACAATATACACCAACAAACAATAGATAAAAAGTGAGTTCCTTATTTGGTGACAGTCGAATCGGAAATCTCCGGTCTGTTTGGTCAGTTCCTAACATCCTTGGAGAAGCTTTTCTTGAAGTGGGCCGGGGCGGGTCTGAGCCACCCATTCCCACCAATCATGTCTTTGGTAAGAAAGGGTTCAGCCTCCTTAGTCGTGAGAGCACGTGACCAAGCCTCCCTCTTCGATCTGTTTGCCCCTGGCCCGTAGCACTTGTACTCACCATAGTACACCGTCCTGCGCGCATCATAATATATTTATATATATATATAGGATCACAAGTGATTGATTAATTAATTATTATTTATTTAATTACTTTTGGGTAGGGGGGTTGTTCCAGTCATCCCATCCCTGTGGCATAACAGCAGCGGGCATGTACGTAAGGGCAAAGATAACCCTAGAGTAGGCACCCCATGGCCTCCCAAGGTACACTTTTCCGGCTCCTGTTCCGGTGATCTTGCAACCAAGAAATGTGAATCCAGTGTTCTCCGACGGCGACTCTCTTCTGTGGGCCGTGATGGCTCCTGCTGTGGCCTCTGATGAATAATGCAGATGGCACTTCTGCAGCATTCCATTGACAATACATGCAGAAGAATATATAGAGAGCACATACACATACATACATACATGTCAGAAAAATATATATATATATATATATATATATATATAGAACAAGAAGCAAAACAAAAATAAAAACACTGGCAATAATAAGTAATATAACCTCATACAAAGAGGCAGCGTCTCCAAAAATGAAGTCGATGGCTCCTTCAATGTAGCAGTTGCTATAATAATGGCGTCCCATATCATCGAGGAGGGTGTCCTGGGAACCCATTATCTTGCAAGCGTAGAACGCAGCTTTGTCCCCTGAAACTCTTAGAGCCACCGCCTTCTCCTTGTGACCATAGTTGTTCTGTAGGTTAAAACATACATCCACATTAATTAATTCAAGCCTAGCCTATTCATTCGTGTACGTACGTGTACCCTACTCTATATATATAGTACTATGTATATGTATGTTAACTTTATTACCTGTATTGTTAGGTAGCGTCCAACGAAGTCGGAAGCTAGGATGGAGACAGCTGGTGACTCGTAGATCTCGCCGGTTTCATTCCACGCGATTATAGTGTTCTCAGCTGCCGTTCCGCTTATCGTTATGTATGGCTTGTTTGCGGGCACGACTATTTTTTCCCTATTCAAGATTTAAGGATCGATTCATTGTACCATAAAAGCTCAAATCATCAGTCACCATTGAAAGAAAATACAACTATGACTAACTAAGCATGCCTATCGATCAATCTACACACCTATAAGTTCCGGGCTTGACCCAGATGAACACAAACTCAGAGTTGTTATCAGGGACGGCATCAATAGCATCTTGTATCCTAGTGTAGTCTCCATGGCCAGACTGGTCGACCCGAATAAGGATGGCGGTCGACGTGTCCATGGAAGCGGATGAGCCGACTTTGGAAGAGGAAGCCATAGAGGAGGATAGAGGGCACACAAGAGTAATAGCAACAAGAAGAAGAATGAAATGTTTATGTCTCAAGAATTCCACAAAGCCGTGTTGTTTATAGGGCTTGTTGAGCATAATTGCATTAGCCCCCATGTGCACCATGTGATGGATTGAGGGATTCGTGGGACCTCGATGCAAGTGCAACAAAGATAGATAGAGAGACATAGAATGTGGAACTTGAACGAGGTTTAAGGTCCAAGTAAAGATGCAAAAGTAATGTGATCAATTATTTGTGAGGTAGCTAGCTATTATCTATGTATGCCTCTATAGTCTATATATATATATGGACAATAACTTTTCTAGCTAGCTAGATGTCTTTTATAATAATGTGTTTGAGGGTTTGAAGGTCAAGGGATTGATGGCCGATATCTTACCAATAAAGATCAGAAGTTGTCAATAAACCTCGTTGTAAGGATGTTGTACTTGTGACACAAGCTTCTACGTACTTACGCGCCTTGTCGAGAATTGAGTTGGTGCACAAATTCAATCTGGAATTGCACTAATTGTCTTCTACTTTCTTCTCCTTTAAGCAATACATCGTCTTCTCCCTGACCCACAAAACAATGGAACAAGGGGACGGAGCCCCTTAATCCACATCCGATGCCTAAGTTAAAAAGGGCACAAAGTTGATGTGCGTCGATACAAGCCTACGGTTTAATTTGGAAAACTTTCTCCAATATGTTATAATTATTTTAAGCCATTAGTCTTCTTGATTGGTAAGATAATTAAGCATTAATTACCTTTGAGGAGAAGGAATGTATGGGAGGGTCAATGAAAAGGATATTGTACGTTGCTTTGATTTGGTGGGGCCGGTTTGAATTAAATCCTAAGATTTTAGGGTTTGACATTCAAGGATTTTTTGGTTGGTAGCTACTTGTACGTAATCTAATGTATTGTATGTTGAATAAATCCATGGAACCTGGCAGTTAATAAGGTCCAGCTGGACACTTGGATTGGATTGAACTGAATATATGGAGTAATAATTAGGTATATATCTTAGATTATTGTAGTATAATTTAACATATAATATATGAATACAGCTTACAACCAATATACCACACGCACGCCCACCATTATCCACGTGTGTATCTTAAGCTTGGAGCAATTAATATAGGGCTTGTTTCATAAACCATCTTAATTCCTTGATTGACTGTATGGATAATCATCTTTTAGATCTATTCAAAATTTCAAAGGAAATGGTATGAGTCTTCAACTTGAGGCAAATTTCATAAACCGAAAAAATGGCCTCTATTCTTACCTCCAGTTTGTCTTCTCTGACTCTATGGTTCTTTGGAAGCTTCCAAAACTCCTCTGTCAACCGAAAGCATTCATTGAGGTTTTCCGGGGAAACAAAATCCACAGCCACTTTTGTGCATGACTGTAAAAGGAGAAACCATGAATGAATTATATAATAAGACTGGTATGAAGCCATGATTTCCATGAAAGACTGATATTGATGTGGGCAGCCAGCAAGTATGAAAACAGCTTCTCCAAGCTTATGCTCAAAGGTCCATGGTTAAAAACTCATGTACATGTGATTCAGTTTAGTGTTGATTACACTATTATTCAAACCAGTAAAGAAATAAGTACCACATGTGAAATCCAAATTTGTTCTGTACCATAATCTTCCTTGAGCTTCCTCTTGTGCTCCAATGTAAGATAAAAGCACTGGTCATGGATTGGATGGGCCACCTGAACACAATTATAAAACTCATTACGCATCTCCAGTGTAGTAGCCCTTGCAGGTATGGCTGCTGTTGCTGCATATAAAGCTGCACAGAATCACCAAAAAATGCCAAAATTCAGACAACCTCAAAAGCACTCCTTTTCTTTTAATCATTTCAAGTCAATCATAAAATAAAAAAAGATACTGAAAAATATAAAGTAGAAACACACCCAATCCAATCCAATCCAACCTTTTGGTCTTATATGACGGTTTCAGACCAATTTTTTCCCCTCATTTGCTTCGAATTGGTCTTGTTTTGTTTTGCTGATGAAAAATCATCAAAAGGGGAAAAAAGAGCAGGTAAAAAGAGAGTGTTTACATGCTTTGATATACCCATCACCTTAACTCCTTGATGAAAATTCAAGTGTTGTCTCAGCTCGAAAATGCTCTTATCATGTAACAAATAAATAGAGAATGTCAACTTGGTTTCCAAGAAAAATTTAATTTACAACACACAAGAAGTTGTAGAAGCCAAGCTCTTGGTAGAAGAAGTTTGCTGAAAAGCATCAAATTTGTTAATTCCACAGTAGTGATGATAAGAGTGAGGGTGAAAACAAGACAAAATCCACAGAGGTGAGCTAAATAGACAGAAGTCGATGTGCTAATATTAAGATGACACAAATATCAGTCAATAAATTATTAACAAGATTCAAAGACCTGCAAAAGCAAACAGTGAAGTACCTTTTTTTAAAAGACGACAAACTGGCTGACAAATGTAACCTCACAACATTCTGACCAAAAAAAATGTAACCTCACAACAGTAAGATTAGTGGGCATATCATATCAATGGAAACAAGGACTACATATGGAAACCTTCAACACTTCACTGTGGCAAAAATACATCTATAAACAGAATACTTGAGTAAAACAATTAGTTTTCTCTTATCTAAACATTTCTATTTAACTAAAGGTAATAAAATGAGTAAGATAAAATGATCTAGAGTTTTGATCAAGTAGCCTTCAGCACTTCACTAATAGATTTCCAGCTTTGAAGGATATAGTCACTACGAATTATAATTTTGATCCATCATTGAAGTAAAAAAACAGACGTGCAAGAGCCAAAATGACTTTTTCTTCATTAAGTAGACGACTTGAGAATGGAAAAAAATGCACAAATATACGGAATAACTAACTTGCATCAAGAAAAATATTATTAAAGCACAACATAATGCTACAAGGCCCCATTAACCACAATCAAAATTAGAGAAAACAGCATGAGAAAAAGAATACCAGATCTGCAACAGTAAAAGGAAAAGACAATAAGATCTCTAATCATTTACTCAAATCAGGTTTTACAAAATCAAATGCATTCATCAGCCTAACCTGTTTCATATGAGAGGAGCTATGAGGCTGCTTTTCACTACTTGTTCTTGGAGGCTCAATGACATGAATGATTCCCATTTTCTTTTAAAGCGTATGCAAGGTATTTTCCATCAATTATCAATTTGCCTTCTAAATTGCAACTTTTTCTCCATCCTTCTCTATTGCTTTAATATTAGGTAAATCTAAACTGGTGAGTATTTGTTTCATATAATGCCTAAGCAAGCTACAAGCATATCCTATGTTGATGGCAATCTCCACTTCATATCTTGTTAAAACCCAAAATTTGTTCCCTACCTGTGCAAGTTTGTCAATACACACCAGAACCTACAAAACCAAAAAAAAACAACAACAGATCAACGCAAGGATTCCATTGGACTGTTGAAGAATAAGCTGCGAAATTAATGTACCAGCCTTTTGAAAACATCTGAAGAAAAAGAATAAGCTTGGTTCTGTTGGAAACTGAACATAGCCTTATAATAGATAGTTTAGAGATAAGGGAAGTCCATGCTTACCGTAGGAATGAAGAACCTTCGATGGACCGTCAGTCGGAATTGTTTGTGGAGCATCTAAACCTCATCAGCATAGTCAAGCTCTTGCAAGACAGCAAGCCCACAACTCAACTTTGTGAGATATACAACTCACTAAGCATGCCCACTGATCCAGTAATGAAGTCCAGGCAGGCCTTTGCTTCTTACTCATACAAAGCAAAAGAAAAAAATATTCTTCTTGGTAGTAGCTGGCCCATCAAGGCCATGTAAACTATGCAAAACATTCTCTAATCCTTGAAAATATGGCATCATAGTTGTAGTATGGTTGGTTGTTGGAGTGAGATTGTGTCATCCACATGCGTATTTATCTAAATCAAGGTTAACAGCAACATAAACGAACCTAAACCAATTGATGAATACACATTATCGTAGAAAATATCAAATGCAAAATTCATGCAGAACAATTGTGCATTTCCTTCCGTAAAGGAGAGACGTCAATCAAGTACATGGTTACGTTAAGGCTTTTTTTCATTCTAAGTTGTATTTAAAATAAAGTAATGTCATAATAGAAGCTTACTTTCCAGTACAACATCTTCACTGGGTACTCCTCTTTAAGCTTTCTTATCTCTTGGAATTCAGCAAGGCCATCGGTAGTATTGAGTATGTATCTCTTCATGTTGCCAGAAAACCAAAACCCCAAGAGCAATAAAAAATAATCTTCATCTTGTTAAATATCAAATAAAAGTGATTACCAGTTATAATTATTAGTAGTGTAGCATAGAAAGAGTGGGTTGATGATCTGTAAATTACTCTTCAATAGCATGATCGAATGGCTTGTGCACCTTGACTTGTTCCCATTCTAAACACAAAAAAACCAGAGTTTAAGGTAATCAACAAATAAAGCTGCAAAGCAAACTAATTTGGAGTAGAAAACATCAGATTTGTTTGATTATAAGGTAGAAAAAACCTGTGGAAATCACGAGGATCAACATCGGGTATGTAAAATGATTAAGATAAAGCAAAAAGCAATAGAGCGCAAAGCATGCTGATGCTCTTACAGCATTTTGTATGGCTGATTAGAAACAACAAAGCAACTTAGAACTTAGATTTCACTGTATAAAAAACCCTAATGTAAACTTTAGACTAAACATGAATGGACTGAAAATTGCAAGAAAAATCAACCAGAAACTGACTATGGATGGATAAATAAAAAGCCTTAAAGGTGAAAGAAAGTGATCGTACTATATTCGTAAAGGTTGAAAACCATAAAGATCTTACCTGAACATAAGACAGAAAGAACCTTCTCCAACAACACACTCATCCATGTAGCCGATTGTCTGCAACTATAGCAGTTCAGGGAAAAACCATATTAGAAAAAAAATGAGCTCTAAAGATGTAAGCACAATAAATTCACTTGCTTTGGCTGACCGAAGCTAGAGGAGCTTGCAAGAAGATAGTTTCTTCCATGATGCCAAATCTGCCAGCATTTGAAACTGTATGTAGTTTTCCTACAACAATTAAGATATTAGTGTGAAAATAGGAATAGTAGTGTGAAAATTTATATTCAGTTATGAATTTCTAAAAGGAACACAATCCAGTCTTAATTGAAGAATAATGCAACCCCTTTATTCGTCTTTCATATAATATGAACAATCATTAATCAATAATATATGAGAGTTATAACCTAATCAACACAAGGCAAACTGATGTAATATGCCAACCGTGGTAAACTGATGTAGCTTGTGTTTTCAACCTTTCTTCTCCTCCTATTCCCCTGTTCTATCCTTTGACCACTGCTTCACCCCTTGTTCGGCCATGGAAAAGCTTCTACCACTCCCTAAAGATCACAAGAAAAACAAACAAAACCATAGAATTAGAGTGAAGTCCACAATCATGTCAATTAAGAATCTAGAAATCGAAAGAAACAAGAAAAATGAAAAAGGTGGATTGGGGCTCTACAAATTACTTGAGCCAGAGGAGAAAGGAGATACCAAAGATTATTAGATTGGAAGGAGAGGCAACCCACAAACACCAAAAGACAGCATCGTGACACAACAAGCGGAC
This sequence comes from Fallopia convolvulus, assembly GCA_964016875.1. Lineage (NCBI taxonomy): Eukaryota > Viridiplantae > Streptophyta > Magnoliopsida > Caryophyllales > Polygonaceae > Fallopia > Fallopia convolvulus. The sequence continues at coordinate 782,929 of OZ024724.1, read as the reverse complement.
TTAGTGGAGAAACAAACAGACATATCTGTGTACTGGAATTCTGTCAGGGCATTTCTCTCTGAATTCTGCTTCAGCCTGCCTTCTCTCTACAGCAGCACACAAGTACCACACAATGTCAAGATGAAAGGCTTATGCATAAAAATTATAGCAACAAAAAAACTCTGCATGCTATAAAAGGTCCAATACCCCATTCAACCAAAAAAATCCCTTAATTATCCAGAGATTGTACAATTGTAAAGACTAATAATGAAACAAAAATACAAGGAAGGTATGCTGTCTATGCACATATAGGTTGAAAAGAGAATATAGAACTGGTCTTTCTAGAATTCAGGGACCAATCACACGTCATTTAAACAACTACATAGCAACAGACGCAAAATTTAAGCTTTACAAAGCATCGAGGGTTGAAGATCATACATGGAGGTGAAGCATGAGCATTTTAAAAAACTTTGGAATATCAACTAAAAATCTTGAGTACACCTATTTAATTAACGTACTGACCATCATATCATGCCTTAACTCCCTTTGGCAGCGGATGATTTAGGGGGGCATGGGTGGGCAACTGCCCCCGTTCGCCGGATTTTATAACAGAGAGTGGGGAGGAGCAGCGAGGTTGAGGGGCAGGCCGGGGCGGGACTGAGGGGCGGGGACTTCGGGGTGGGCATGGCTGTGTGCCTGCGTGGGGCGGCCGCCGGCGAATCAGAGAGGCAAAAGCTAAAAAAATCTGAAGGAAGAAGATAAAAGAAACGATGTCGTTTAGATTATAGGCTGGGACCGCTGGCCGCTGGGTAATGTTTTTTTAATCTAGGGCCAGATTTTTTTAAGAAATAAAATAAAAAAACTGAGGCAAAAAAAAGGCCCCGGAGCAGTTCCAAACCCATTTTGCTAAGGTTTCATTTTTATCAATTACGTTAATGGGTAATGCCGTAATGGGCCCAGTTTCCCAATACATAAAAATATTTCCATTTATGTTTTTTTTTTTTTTCTCTCGTTTTGCTTGTGTACAAAAGATTAAATATTTGCCTTTTTTTCTTAATTAAATATTCTGTTTTTAAACTCTTTTACATCAATGTTTCATTTTTTTATTTTATACCAGTATATTATTTATGTTTCATTTCTTATATGCTATTATTGTTTCATTTCTTTGTCAAAATGTTTTGGTTTCTTAATAAAGTCTCAGAAATAAAAAAATCTATTCCTATATAAATTAGTGTACTTTTCATGTAGTTTTATAGTGTGTTTCCTATGAAACATGTTGTTAACCTACAAAATGAGGAGCTTCTACAATCATTGGATCAAGGAGATCCAATGGCTGTTGTTTTATCATAACTCATTAACGCGGGACATTATTGTCATTTATTGTCATTATCTCCTTCTCCGTCCCCAATTGAGTTTTTCAGACTGAGCGATTTTCACAATCCCCATCAGAGTTCTCCAACAATTTTCGATTTCTTTCTGACCTAGATATAACAATTTAAGAGTTTCAGGCTTAGATCGTGATCGAAGAAGATCATGAAGATCGTGAAGAAGATCGTGACCTAGATATAACGAAATTTCAGGGTAAAAAAGGAGAAGATCGTGAAGAAGAAGATGGAGATCGATCAAGGGCAAGATTCAGGCTTAAATCAGCCAAGTTGACGATAAGACCAAATGCTTGACCATAATTCCCCTATTTCTATATTTTTGAAATTTTGATGCTTGTTTTAGAGGTTGAGTTGATTTTTGACATAGGATTTGTTTTTTTTTTTGTGCACGAGATCACACTACTGTGTGATTTTTAATTTATAAGAACAATTGTATGGTGATTAGAGTTGTAAATTATATTTCATTGGAAGATGAGTTTGTTGATTCATAATCAGAATTAATTAGGAAATTTGATTGCCCGAGAGTGATGCTTGAGTTCCACAAATTTGAGTTTAATCTTCTTTGCTGATTTAAATGTTTCAAGTGTCTCTTTTTTAGGAGTTTGAGAATCACAAATACAATGAGATGGATTTTTTGGATCGGATAACCTTAAACCTACAAAGCTTTATTGTTGTCTTTTGTTTGAAATGCCATTGAAATGCCATTGTTTTAGACTTAAGTGTTGATGTTGTTTACTTTCGGAAGGAGTCCCATTTGGTGAAGTTAATCGTCCCAACCTCTTCATATACTACAATTAGCCTATTAGCTCAAATGGGAGAGCATTGTGCTTGTTCACAATTATGTAGGTTCGACTCCTACATAGGCTAACTTAAAATGCACTTTACTAATCACTAAGTCACTCAATTTGGCATGCACTTTTACTAATTTGGAATGCACTTTTAGAGACATGGAATGCACTTTAACTATAGAATGCAATTTCACTACTTTGAAATCCACTCTTTTTATCTTTTTAGTAATGCACTTTTTCTACTATTTAAGGCACTTTTACTACTTTAAAATGCACTTTAGAGTTGAATTTTACTAGTCTATAATGCATTTTTTTAACCTATCTAGAATGCACTTTAGCTGATTTATAATGCACTTTAACCACTTTAAAATGCACTTTTTCTACTATGTAACACACTTTTACTACTTTAAAGTGCACTTTGGAGTTGAATTTACTAGTCTATAATGCATTTTTTAACCTATCTAGAATGCACTTTAGCTAATTTATAATGCACTTTAACCACTTTAGAATGCACTTTCGAATTAATTTTCACTAATCTCAAATATACTTATCCTATCTATTTGGAATGCACTTTTTCAACTCTAGAATGCACTCTAGAAGCCAAGGACACAAAACAAAATATTCAAGAATTTCTTCTACGTGATTGCACTATATACCATTTAGGAATGCACTTTTAGACTTTTACTATGCACTTTACTTTGTTTAGAATGCACTTTAGAATTCAATTTTTATCTATCTACTCATGCACTTTTTTTAATAATCTTTTACTAACAATTCATGTGCATTTCTGAAAAAAATCAACCTATGTGGGATTCGAACCCACATCCTTGTGCGTATGCACATTGCTCTTCCATTTGAGCTAATAGGCTTTCCTTTATATAAATAACTTGTTAGCTTCTTAAAGTAATCAATTTCTTTTTGTACCTTTCGTTACGGTGATCTAAACTTTTTAACTTGAACCTCTTAAAAGAGTCATGCTTAAGCAAACTTTTATGTTAGAAAACACACAATCTGGTTTCTAGCCAAAAACTTGAACTTCCAGCCATTCTTTTAGTGTGAAAAGTGCATAATTCACTTTACTAACTTGGAATGCACTTTTTGTAATTTGAAATGCACTTTTATTACTTCATAATGCACTTTACTAACTTGTAATATATGCACTTTCATATGCATTTAGGAATGCACTATATGCATTTAGAAATGCACTATATGTATTTAGGAATGTACTATATGACATCTTCAAAGCTATCTTCATATTGTCTGGTAAGCTCAATAACGATCATAAAGCTTCTTGAAGTCCTTCACTTACAATTCAAGCTCATATCGACAATCTTGTGAATCTTTCTCCTTTTATAAAAAAAAGAAGCCTCCTAGGTCCAATAAAGATAAAACCATTGATTGTCTCTTCAAAAATTGCCTCTTTCTCATCGAGCATGATCTACATAGAGCTAATCCCCACCACCCTTCATCAAACTCATTGTGGAAGAAGGTAGAGTATCCACACATAAGCACAAACATAAGTGCACTAAAATCAATAAAAACAATCAGAGTTTCCACAATCTTTTTTTTTTTCAAAATCCACACAGAAAAAATCAAACAAAAAACTAAAAGACAATCTCAATAGAACAGCATATATTATTTTCATAGAGACAACTAAAAGGAGACTAATAGGCTCCAATTATGCATAAATGCACATAAAATTCCACACAAGAACTAAACAGAGTCATAAACTCATCTAGAAAAACAAAATAAAGCGGGAAAAAAATCTAGGGTTTCGATTTCACCTTGTTTCCTCTTTTCTTTGTTCTTATTCACCATGCATCAAATATGAGACTAAAGCAAGAAAAGGCAATCAAAAATGAACCACTCACCAGGTCGATTGAATGATCTTGGATTTTGCAATTGGAGAAGGACGATGCTCGAGATTGATGGAATTCGACTGGGTGGGAGCTGGTTTTTACTTTGGAGGAATCAATATATATTGTACGATTCAACCTATTTTGGAAGAAATCATTGATGGGTTTTGGATTTTACGTGAAATCGATTTGGAAAATTTGGGAAATCATTGATTGATTTTGTACTCTACATGAATCGAGAGATTGTGCGTGAAATCGATTTGGGAAATTTTGCTCAAGTGCAGGAGGAGTTGAGGGGCAAAGTTTGATTTTTATTCATGTTTAAATTTTTTAAGTATTTACACAAATGCCACCGTGTTTGTTATAACCTTTTTTTCCTCATAAACTCAGCTTCTAATCTGAACCATCCATCTCCTCCATCTGACGGTCCATAGTATTCCTTATTTTTCACTATAAGCCTCCTCCTCATATGATCCACACTCGTTTTATATTTTACCTGATAGTAGTTACTTATTTAACTCAATATTTATTTATATATTTTTTAACAATCAATAGTTAAAGTTCTTGAATAAATACTCTGTTCTTTTCTATAAATAATATTATTAATGCAATATTTATCATTTTAGAAATTATAAAAAATATTAAGGAACTACATAATTTTACATAAAATTTCCTTCTATAATTACTTTATTTAGTTTAGTTTTTAAAAATAAAATCTTTGTCTTTTGAGAATTTCTTTAAGGACAAAATTGAAAAAAAATCTTAAAAAATATGTAAACTAACAAATACTCCCTCCGTTCTATTCTACTTGTCCATGAAGCCTTAAATTTTTTTCAGTTCTATTTGTCATTGAAGCTATATTTGTACAAGATTTTCCATTTGTACCCTTTGTATGTAATTAATACACTTGGGAAAAGTCTCTAAAAAAGAGGAATGTATAATTAATAAGGGTAATTTAGTAAGATTATACCATGCCTTAATATATTTGTATTAGGCTTTCATGGACAAGTAGAATAGAACGGAGGGAGTATTGTTTAACAAACAAAACGTAATAGAATGAAAAATATTTTTAAAAGCGAAGACATATCAAAATAGATTATTAGGGCCTATTATGAAATTTAGCACAATGCCTTCTAAAATCATGGAACGGCCCTATCTAGTTCTATGAGCCGAAGCTTGACGACGTCAAGCCCGTGTTTGACAAGTGGGCTGCCCTTTCCAATTTTTTTTTTACTATTATGCTTGTTCAAAGTCCGCCCCCATAAAATCGATCCTGGATCCGCCACTGGTTGCAGGCATCCCTTCACTCAGCATATTTCTTTCAAGGGTAGCCATTTCGTCGTCTTCATCATCATTATCTCCAAATCTTTTCTTTTATAAGCTCTCATCTAGGTTATGTCCATGAAAAAGTAGGAGTGAGTAAAACATTTAAAGGGTTCTGAGTCTGTCTTTCATCTTTTTGGAAAAAGATGTTGATCCAAGTTATGATGACAAACACACAAAAGCACCCTAAATTGCATATGCACAACAAACCAGATAGCATTGAAAACTTCACACCTATCAAGCCTACAATCCGTAAAAATATAAGATGATAAAAGCATAATGTCCAACGATGAATTGACTATCAACAACAAAACAGAAATACTTCCATCAAATTAAAGAGAAAATTGGATATGCTCAATCGTTAATATGTCAATTTAGATGATAGAATACAATCTGCTTGTAAATGCCAGTCAACTAATTAAGTTGCCTTTGAAAGTTTTTCTTTAACATCAACAAGAATATAACATACACAACTGCTCTTCAAAGCTTAGCTCAAAGCTGGCAACAACTACAGCCGCCAACTTCTGATCAGTAACAATCACTAAGAGAGCTTAGACAAAGATTTACCATAACGTCCAAGTATAGTAATGGGCGGGTCGGATTTAGTTCCCAAAATCAAGAAATATCAATTCAAATGTAAAGCCTAAAAAGTTCGAACCAGCGGTTTTAATTAACAAGTGCTAATGGTAGGTGTAACTCTTTCAACCCAGCCTAGTTAAGAGAACCCTAAATATAGAGCTATATTTTATTGTCAAGAGCCTTTTCATTTTTTTCTAGAAGTGTACTAATAATATATTCCTTCATATATATATATATATTTATATACATAGAACTCTGAGCTAATAGTACTATAGAGGTGGTAAGTTGAACTTCAAACTGTAAGTATAAAGCATTAAAGCATACTATTTTCAACAATCTTCATTGCTTATGTTAATTCATTATACAATAAATAACAAAAGGAGCAACAATGAACAAAACAGATCAAACAATCACTCAATTTCAACAGGGGTTATAAGACTTTACATGCAAGATCACAAGAATACATCACCGCTTGTTATAGAGGCCAAAATAGGTACTAAAACTCTTTCATGATGCTTCTCTACAACTCCAAAAGAGTAAGCAACACACCGAACTTGCACTTGACTTTTGAATCCATACTTGCTTCTGAAACAAACTCAAATTGACTAATCAAGGGGGAAAATTTAGTCCATACCTCGTGAAAATTAAAGTTGGAAGAAGTTATGCTTTTAGTTTTCAAATTTTATGCAAGGCCATTCAAATGTAAGTATATATCAACCATATTTGACGAAATTCACAAGCCTATTTACCACAATTTCAAGTGCTAATTTGGGTACCTCGACAGCAGAAGCCAAACGCAGAAGAGTGCTTCGGCCCAAGGATGCCCGAGTAATTGTAGGCCAATTGGAAGTCCTTGTTTATCATAACCAACATGAAAATTTAAAAGAAATCCAAAATCTCTCATCAATATGGAGAGAAGAAGTAGAAGAACAAATCCCATCTTCAAAGATTACTTTTAGTTTATTCTCACTCATTATCTAACCCACTTTAAAATTTGCTACCATGATGAAATTCTTGCAGGTAGAAAAATGAAACAATTTGAGTTGTAAAAATGAAACTTACCAGATACTTGCAAATATGTCTAAGGCATTTTCTGGAGTTGTCATGCTATTTGACCAAACAAGAATAAAAGAAAAAATTAATTTTTGTCTACCATCAGGGTCTTGTTTCACTTGTGAGTGTAAAGGGGTTTTTGGGTGAAAAGTGATTTTTAGTGTCTTGAAAAACGTAAAAAGTAGAGAGAATTGCACGAATTTCAAAAGTATTAAAAATAGTTTTTGGATAGAAAGGGTTTTTGGGTAGAAAGTGAAACAAGATCTAATACATGACAAATGGTAATTCAATAGCCATAAAAATTATATATTTTTTCTTCATTATGAAATTGCCTCAGTAGTTTCACTAGTACTGAATCAAGATCAATTTCAACCTTTGATTTTCAAAGCTAGATTCAGTAAAACAAAGCAGGCAAACACGATCACACCGATATGAAATCCCAATTGAACTACAAACCGACCACAAATGGCACCAAAGAATATATTTGAACAATATTGCATCAATTGGTTCACCACCCTTTGTAATCATCAAATTAATAATTACACTCATTTCTTTAATACATTTCATCAAACGCTTTTTATGCATCGCCAAACCTTAAATTCATCTCTGAAATAAAGATAATTATCAAACTCATTTAAATCAACGGTTTCATCAACCAACTCCAATACCTAACAAGTTTGGCATCAACAACGAGGTTCGGGAGAAACGCAAGCGATGACGGCGCCCGAATCGATCGAAATGGGGAATCAAACACGATTAGATTAGGTCAGCATCGCCCTCAGCTTTGTTAAACAACTTCCTCGCCACAAGCAGGACTCCCTCGTGCTGCAAAAAATGAATGAATATCATGATATTTCTCAACTGAGATATAAGAACCACAGCTGACCTAAAGACAATAGGAAACGAAATTCAATTGAGAACAACAAGTTCAAACCGATCTTAGAGATGAATTGTGGACTGACGAGGCGGAGAAGATGTGCCGGCGGTGAAGAGAATTCGAATTCTTTCTCCCGAGGTCGTCGTTCCGTCCTGATTCTCTCTCTGGATGTGGTTCCTCCCTAGGGTTGTTTATCAGTTGAATGGGCAATAGAGAGGGAAACAAAATTCAATTGGGAGCCAGAAGTTCAAACCGATGAGTTTTGCAGACAAATTTGTGGACTTTGACGAGGCAGAGAAGTTAGCCAACGATGAAGAATTCGATCTCTTTCTCCCGAGCCCGTCACTTCGTCGTGATTCTCTCTAGTTCTGGTTCCTCTGTAGGATTGTTTATCAGTTGAGGCGTTGGACAATTAGAAAGGAGGAGGTGGAGATAGATGCAGTACGAAGGAAGAGGTGGAGAGAGAAGAGCAGCAGAAGATTAATAGCCTCACGATAGTTTTTTTAGCAAAATTAGTAAAATAAACGATTAGGATCAATTAATTAGCCGTGCATTTATGATAGTGTAGATGTAGATGTAGACTAGCAGGCTGCCCCGTGCGTTGCACGGGGATGGTTTGGACTTATTTGTATTATTTTGTTTGATTCTATGCTTTTTATAGTTGGTTGAATCATTTTTTGAAAGACATTAGCTATTTTGCTCATCCTGAATTGTAAGTTTTAATAGTATAAGTGATATAATACACTTTGGTTCAAAAGTACGAAAGAGTCGGGAATATAAGAAAGGGTAAATTTATACAACTAAATATTTTTAAAACAAGTTTAAGCATGATACAAATTGTATAAGATTACATAAAGAGTTAGTTCTTAGTTACTATCATCCTTGTTGAGCAGGTCCTATTGTCCTTTTTACAAGTTATCAATTCCATCTTGCTCACTCTATATTGCAACTCCCAATTTTCTTTCCTGTATCTTTGTTGCAGCCACCAAAATGTATTTTTGTATCATCTTCCAAACTATTATTATTGAGAAAGCATTCCATAAATACAACTGCATGTTATCATAATTGGTGGGTTGAGAGTCCTGCAATGATATCATCAACTTAATCCCTAGATTAAACCACTTTAAATAATACACTTATTGTTAATAAGATGACTTTAAACAAAAGAGTGGTAACAAGTATAACTATAGTAGAGATGCCCAAAAGTTGAACAGGAGTAATAGCTTCATTGTGGAAACCTGTGAATTAGCACAAAACACATGTTAGTTAATCATGATTCTTTCAATTGAAATGTATGTTGTTTGCTTGGTGCTCTATGCATCCTATGGCTCTTTGACAATGATTATGATCTTATATTTTGTCTGCATTTGGTACTCTTACATCCCATGGCTCTTTGACAATGATTGTGATCTTATATTTTGTCTGCATTTATTCACAGAGGTTTCAGGGTAGTCTAATATGTTCTAGACCAAGCACAAAATAGGCAATAGAAATTTGTTTCAACCGATTATATGATCAAATTTCAATGGTAAAGTAATTTTTAATGAAGTATTACGTATAATACTTGAAAAACTTTAACTGAATGATATTGAGCGAAGTTCATAATTTTACCCCTTAGTTGAAGAGTGACAAAGGAGGTGGGGAAGTGCATTAGAAAGAGAGAGTACCTTTGCTTTGGATGATGCGTATACCAGGTATAGTACAAAGGAGCTCTATTGCACATCCAAAGTTGTTGATGGTGGCTATCAACAATCAACATGACATCCTGTCATCAAACAATCAAACTCATCCGTATTTACCAAATAAGTAAAAGATAAGAAGTATGTATATGTTTGTTCGCCTGACTTGAATTTGATATTTATTTACTTACCCGAGGACCTTGGTAAATGTCCTTCCTTCCTAAAAGGATCACCAGCTTAGCGTTGCAAGGCACATGACTTATACAACAAATTCGTCATACAAGTTGTCTCTCCAATCATGCCTAGGGGCTGTAACAAAACCACCCTTAAAAACCACCCATCAAATAGAGAGGCAAAGCATAAAACTTATAGTATTAGCAACACAAGTGCAACCAGCAGCGGTGTGGTGTAAATTTGGTGTCAGGAAAGACGGTGGTGGTGGATTATTTGCAAGGCTGAGATAGACACATTGGGGATCGTCGGGCTCGAGGCGGCACGCTTGTTGAGTTGGTGATGGTGGTTTTCCTTGGCATGACAATTGCGGTCGGAGGTCGTCGGAGAAAAGGTTACAAAAAATAAAAAAAAGAAGATGCTAAGGAGATTAGAAGCACTAAGAAAATCTATCTTTTCTTGTTCCTTTTCCCTACCATTCCAATTCTTCATTCTCACCTAAGAAGTGTGCACTAATGCAATAGTATCCAGAGAGATTTCACATAGCATAACACAAGAACTAATAGCAATATATGCTTACGCTTGTATTAAAGTGTTGTCTTGTATTAGAAAACTTTATTGATTAGTTAAATATCTCCTTGCTGTGATTTTTTTTTCAAAGTTGGAAGAATAGTTTACAACATGAGCAACAATATGTGAAATTGGGAGTTTGGGAACACTCTCCAAAACTTTTTGGACATTAATGTTGTCTCTCACAACTAAACTTGACCTAAAGCAGGAAAATATGCAACAATCAGCAAGAACAGAGAAACAAGATAAGTTTATTTTATATTGAATTCCTTCTTTTAGAAAAATAATCAAATAAGATAAAGATACAAAGAGCTTGAAAAGTCCTAAAGGGAGCTCACAAACCATATATAGTGAGTAGTAGTTTGCCTAAGATGTGAGTAGGAAGGTAAAACGAAATGCAATTTTCTGATTCACATATGAATTGATTTTGTTTTTAAACAATTTCACACCATATAGAAATAAAAGAAAATAGTAGTCATAATCAAACATTGTAAATAGAGCATGAGGTCCATTGAATAAAGCATTCTCATAAGATCATTGAGGAGAAGTGGCTTTAATCACCTGAAGGCCTATTTCTTGCTATCCCAAAAACATATTGCTTTGCATTGTAATGCTATAAAAAAGTGATACCACATAGCATCCATGTGATCTTTGAGCACACATTCACTTATTTACCTAGCCATTTTAGGGTGCAACTTATGAGTTGAAAAGGCGGAGGAATGTCAAGAAGAGAAGGAACATAGTCCAACTGAGGATAGATGTGTTACACACAACTTCCCTACACCAGGCAAAGTGGCAGCTAAAATACAAGACCTGAAGCCCAACAAGTGGTATGTTGCCTAGTTTATAAGGTTTATACGAAGTTTACTACCACATACGAGGCATTTTCTGTCTTGGGTATTTGTGGCGCTTCTAGTGTTCTATCTAGTAATGAACATGTAATTCTATAGAAAGCAATACCAAAGATGGCCATGAAAAAAAATCATCGATACAAGAAAATCGAGACCGTTTAATCCGCACTCCACGCTTAAACACCAAACACTCTATGAATATATGTTAGTTAATAACTTGAAGAACAAACATGATTACTATTAGATCAGATATTTGAAATGTAATTTCATTAGACATACACTTTCTACCTTTAGTAGAATGTTATGAAAACAAGCATTAACTATGTTGGAAGAACCAAACAACTATGGGCCTGTTCATTTATATAGTTTTATCTATGAATTTTTTTTCATCGTTGAGAGTTTTTTAAGCAATTTTTATAATTTTGAAGTACCACATTGGAATGCAATTATTAAATTGATGTGATGATAAGTTTAATGTAACAAATATAATATTTTTCCATATGAGACTACTTTCAAAAAAAATAAAATCAAGTACACAAACCATCAAAAAAAAAATCTTAGAGTAATACTAAAGAAATAGAGAGCCTGTTTCATATTGAATTAGTTATCAGATTAGGCTACAACTACATCCAATTCAATAAAAGATGTCAAAGACCCAAATCACATAGAATTCAGTACAAATAAAGATGCAACTCTGTAATATGGGAAAAATAGCCAAGCACATAAGTTCATTTCAAGACTATCCTGAAAAGTAAAAAGGCAAAGACTCACTTTCTGGTGAGTTCACTTGGACATTCAAAATCCAGGCCAATAATGATGCTTTCAAGATATATAGCATACAATCAGTTGACATCTCAAATAGACAAAGGCAGCATCATAAGAGTTCTGTCACAAACTCAATTCTGGCTTGGAAAAGAATGATCAAAAGTCAATATCATACTAATAGGAAAAAAAGAGCTCATCATACCTAATATATGAAACAGAAAAATAGGTGTGATATGCAAATGTGAAAGATAATAGCTTCCCATCGGAATTGGTATTGCTGATGCGTGATGTCTTCATTAGATCCCCTGCTGGTCCCAGAGTCATCCTCAGACGAAAAGTAAAACTATGCACAAAAAGGAGTGTATATATCAATAGCATATCTTGCTACATAAATAATAAAAGAAAATCTCAGCAGTAAAACAAAGTTTGCATGGTAAATAACATATATGAAGAACTTAAGGGTGTACCTGTGATGCCAAATTTTAATATCTTCTTCAGAGGGCTTAAGTATCAAATCAATAGAAGCTGAAGAATTTGTTGGAGTAGGTGGTGGATCAGGGTCAACACTCCTAACCCTATTTCTTGCAAATCCATGTTGCTCAAGTGAACCATTACCTCAAAACTTCAGAAATGAAGCAAAAAATAAGTCAATTTCTTCTTTTGGAAGGCAATAATATATACAAATTTTGTATGAAATCTAATTCCATATTGTACTCACGAACTTCAGGGCCCTAAAACCAGTATCCTTCTTTTAACATGTAAGACAATGTAATAAATACAGTGATTATATTTTATTTTTGACTCTCTTTTTTTTGCCTTCACAAATCTGTCAAGGTTTTAGAAATCAAGTGAATTCAAGTAAATATGGTTGGACATAATTGGGGAACATATGGGTATACCACCACGAATTACTTTTGGAGGCTTGAATATGGCCTACATAAACACCAAATAAATTTCAGTTGGTAAATTATCAAAATAAGTATTGCATCCAAGACAGACAAGCAAAATCAGATGCATGTTTAAAAACAGTTAAATGCTGTTAAGTTCCTGGAATCCAGCCCTTGCAGCAGATCCCAATGTGGAGTATTGACCAATTTCATAAGATTAAAAGCTCAACTCAGCCTCCTTCTATCCTTCAAGAACCCAAAACTCTTTAACAGACATAAGTATGTATCTCATTTACCTACTTCAGGCAAGATGCATAAAAAATTTGTAGTTGCAGTGCCACATGCTATACAACAAGAGCATCTATAAAACTTACAACCTACTCTAGTTCTATGTTTGTTGAAGCAACTATATGCTAAATGATGATGACAGTACTTGTTCAAGGTCAAATACTCTACTCACTTCACTTACATTTACAACATTCGTGCACCACATGTCAAAAACAATAAGACTCACCTTATTATTAAGAAGAAGCAATTCTTCTCCATGGTCATTCTTCCAAGATGTCACATGAACACCGTCCTCTCTTCACCTTACTCTGTTAACACAAGTAATAAATAATATAATATGATACATTCAACTGACTGATCAAAATATATACTACATTATAGATTGGGGAACTTTATCTTTGTTTGCCATTCACATGGACCAATACAACAAGCATACTAAAGTCCCTAAACTACGCACATTAGGAAACAAAATTCAATTTAGAAGGAGAAGTTCAATCCTTTGAAGTCGATTTTGTAGACTTTGACGAGGCGGAGAAGATTTGCAGGCGGTGAAGAATTCTTTCTCCCGAGTCTGTCGTTCCGTCCTGATTGTATCTCTTGTTCTGGTTCCCTTGACAAATGAGAACCACGGTTGGAAAAAAGACATCAGGAAACTAAAGTGAACCGAGAAGGACAAGTTCAAACCGATCAATTTTCGAGACGAATTTGTAGACTTTGACAAGGCAGAGAAGATAAGCTGGCGGTGAAGATTTCGATTTCTTTCTCTCGAGTCCTTCGCTCTGTCATGATTCTCTCTTTGGTTCTGGTTCTTGGGTTCTGTTCAGAAAGTTCAAACCGATCAATTATGCAGACGAATTTGTAAACTTTGACGAGGCGGAGAAGATTTGCCGGCGGTGAAGAATTCTTTCTCCCGAGTTCGTCGTTTCGTCCTAATTGGCTCTCTGGTTCTGATTGCCAAATGAACGACGACAAGTTCAAACCGATCAATTTTGACAAGGCAGAGAAGATAATATAGACCTCGACGGGGCGGAGAAGATAACCGGCGGTGAGGAATTCGAAACCTTTATCTCGAGGCCGTCGTTCCGTCCCGACTCTCTCCAGTTCTGTCTCTCAACCTCTAAAACCGATCAATTTTGAGAGCGAATTTGTAGAGTCTGAGAAGATATGCCGACGATGAAGAGAGCAAATCTTTATCATGAGTCCGTCGTTCCATCCTGAATTTTGGAGTGATAGAAGCGGTCAAAGGAAGGGGACAAGAGAGACGAAGAGAAGATTGGCCGGCGGTGAAGAATTCTTTCTCCCGAGTCCGTCTATCCGTCGTGATTGGCTCTCTGGTTCTGATTCCCTTCCTTGGAAATAGTTACCCTTCGAAGGGACGTTTATTAGGTGAATGAACTTGAGGATGACGAGGCAGTGAGCAGTCCGTTTCAGGCGGTAGAGCAAAAGAGAGAGTAGGAGAGCAGGAGAGGAGATCTACAGATAAGGGTTGAAGACAAGCAGAAGGTGGAGATAGATTAGAAACGAAGGAGGAGTTTGAGAGAGAAGAGGATTGAAAGATTAATAACCGCACGATAGTTTTTTTTAGCAAAATCAGTAAAATTAAAGGCTGGGATGCAATAGTTACATAGGCATTTATAGTAGTGTAGATGTAGATGTAGATTTTTAAAATTCGTACATATATTTCTACTTTTTATAATTTTCAAAATATAAAAATTAACTTTTCACCCAAAAACTATTTTCTACCAAAAGTGAAACAAGTTCAAGTTCAACTTTAATTTGTTCTTACATGATCACATCTATTATTGCAAATATTCAACAAGTATTTAAAGAGTCACGTCTAAATTTTTTACCTTTTAAAAATCTATATTTTAACTTGCAAAATTGTAAAGGTATTATAAATTTGAGAGAAAACAGAGAGAATAAGAAGAGAAAGAGAAATTAGAGCCATGTTATTAGATCACTCATAAAGGCTTTTTATAGAGAGAGTACAAGATTTAGGATAAGATCAAATCTACAATTTCCATATGTACATTCATAAATAATAATATTACAACACTCCCCTTTGGATGTACATCCCTAACTGCCTCGTTAAAAACCTTGTCTGGAAAACCCAATGGGACAAAACCAAGACTAAGGGAAAAAGAGTGCATTTATGATTCTTCCTCTCAACTTGAAACATATCATCCTTGCTTGACTGAATTGAACATCCATCCCGCCTTTGAGTTGAATCTTGTAGGTTGAGAACACTTGTTGATTTGTACTTTGGTTGATCAGTCTATGCTGAACTCTCTTTAGACATCATCGTTGGCTCCTTTCAACTTGATTTGATGGATGGATAAAAACTCCATTCCTTTACGTATCTTGAACTTCAGGCCGAGATTGTCTCATTAGAGATCTTATATGACGAACTGCCTCATTAAAAGTCTTGTTTGGAAAAACTTAGTGGGATAAAAATCAAAGCCAAGGGAAAAAGTGTACAATCATATAATACTCCCACTTAGTTAAACATGTGCTTCTTCATACGACACATATTTTTCATTATAGGATTTCGTAGAAGATTTGGTACTTCTCGACCAACAATCTCTATTTCATTGGTCACAACAAGTGACCTTGTTGATGTAATGCACCTATTATTGATTTAATGCACCTATTGCATCATAGGATTTCATCATAGGTCATGACAAGTGACCTTGTTGATGTAATGCACCTATTGCATTGAGATATGGTACTTCATGACCCAAATCTTTTCATTTTCCACACTTGGCACCTTAGCATTGTTGGTGCACTTAATGAATGTGCTTTTACCAGATTCAATGGGTCTATTATCTCATTCTTTATATGCTCGGACTACAGGCTGAGACAAAACCACTTTTAGGCTTCCAATAATATTCAAATCATCAACATAAACAATTATGATTACATAACACGACTTTGTTCTTTTCGAGAACACAAATGGACATATTTGATTATTCATAAGTCATTACCTTAATAGATACTCACTAATGTGATCTTAATACATTATGCCTGATTTCTTCAATCCATAAAGCGGTCTTTTAAGCTTAATGAAATACATATGACATGGTTTAAATGTTTCAGACATTTTCAATCCTTCTAGGATTTTTATGTATATGTCGGTATCTAATGACCCTTATAAGTATTTTGTTACACATCCATGAGTTGCATTTTAATTTTTTTAACAACTGCTAAAGCAACAAGGAACTTGAGTGTTGTTGCATCCACTATCGGTGAATATGTTTCCATGTAATTCACTCTAGGTTTTTTGTGAGAACCCTTGTGTAACCAGTTGGCTTTGTATTTGAAAACTTCATTACGTTCATTTCGATTTCGTATAACCACTTATAGTCGAATGGTCTTACACTTTATTGTGTTGGAACTATAGGCTCAAAAGACTTTGTTTGATTAATGAACCCAACTCTACTTGTATAGCTTCTTTCCAACTTTTCCAATCATCTCGATGTCGACATTCTTCCATGGTTTGGAGATCATTGTCATTATCTTCCATGAATTCCATGCAAACTGAATAAATAAAGATATTGTCAATGTTTGCATCTTCCTATCCTATACCGATACTTACATAATTTATCGACATTTCAAAATTTTGTCAATGTCATTTTCTTTGCTTTCAGAGTCTTTCGATTGAACTTCTTCAGGAATCCTATATTCATGTTTATTTTTAATCGACATATCAACATCCTTTTGAGATGTTACCGACTCTTTCCACTTTAGGAGGATTGTATCCTAAGAGCCTACATGTCTTTTACGCTGCCAATGTGCTTGCAAACCATTTGATGTGTGGTTTTTTGGAGTTACTTTTGGAATCTCCAAACTATCTAGTGCATTCTTAGTTGGTATTTGTCCTTAATCACTAAATTTTTTTATTTTGCTATACAATTTGCTAAACTTTTGGTTTTGCTTTCTCAAAATTTAAAATACATTGCATCCATGCAATCTCTTAGCTTCTAGTCTCACTTTATTATCCCCCAAAAGTTGGGATTTTCACCTTGTCAAAGTGTTAACCTTAATACCAAGCAATATACAGATCACCACTTATATGCTCTAGGTATTTTATAAACGATAAGGACCCAAACACCTCGTCTAATTCCATCTTTCATTGTGTGTCATTACTTAAAAATCATTCAGGGAGGTGGAGGACATATAAATCATTTAATCTCTTCAGAGACAAGCTTCAATAGGAGAATTTTCTATAAGCGATCGGTCCAAGTCGAATTTAATTATCGACATTCACAGACCCTATTTGATCAAAGACTCATCCTAGTCGTGTATTTCATGTATAACACTTGCCTAGCAATCAATTATGACCGCATTATTGACGACTCTAATAGGTTGTTTTGTGAATGTGTGTGAGAGCTACTCAATGCTCAATCACTACACTAATTTATTTTCATTCCCCTCTTTTTTCAATGGAACCAATGGTTTGAGGCGTCTTTCAACATTATATGATAATCCATAATGGTTCACATGGCGATGTAATTGGTCCTCTATAAACGTGAACTTAGTCAAGGAGCATACGAGACATTGTATTTACTTGCATATTATGCTGGCTTTTGCGACTAACTTGCCAAAAAACACAAGTCTTACATATATACAAGGTTACTCTTAGGGAGAGACTTCAGGTCTCAAGATCTTCGGTCTAGTAATGTTCATGCGCATTATTATTTCCATATGAGTGACCGAGCCGATAATGCCACAAAAATATCTTATTTTTCACGAATTTCTAGTTAGTGATAGTGCACTATTCAATGGGAAACTCTTTTAGATTCATCATAACCTTCACATCAAATTTGTCAAGCGCATGATTGTGAAAACTTCTGGTTTTTAAATAGTGTGTGGTGTGAAACTGTTGACAAATATGATTTCTACCATTGATAAATGTTGTTGGTCCAAAAATTATTTTGGGAGTTCATCAACACAAATCAGATAAACTATTATCTTGATTTCTAACTATATATAAAAAATTAGATGCCTCAAAATGGGTGAACTTTAATATAGACTAGACCTGTCTCCACACGTACACACATAAGATGTGGTTCTTGTACAATTGGTACAACACTAATGATCAATTATTTCACTTGTGGGATATCCCTTATCTATACTCGGATGTTCTTCCGGACATCACAATTAAGCCACGACATCCTAGCTATAAGTCATAGCCATGACTAACGGCCGCATGCGTAATATACCGTAACCTCTTTCACACCCTCTTCTAGAGGAGGCACGCTTTCAGCATGCATGAGGTTGGCAAAAAATGAACTCGACTTCTAGTTCGTGTTAGGTATGTGATCATTTAGAAAAAGTGTTGGATATTACATAAACCCACATTTCTTATACTACTACTGGAGTACATAATTTGACATAAGATCTCCTAACTCTTCAGGAGTTTATAGTGATCTCTAATTGTCAAAATTCGGTTCTTAACAATACTCTCATGAGGTTGATGAGGATACATTATTATTAAAGTTTAGCACAATTCTTTTGGAATTTTAAGTGTTGCATAATTCTCCCAATTCTTCTTGCCAAACAAATTTAAGCAAGCATAATAAAATTTATTTGTTCACTTTGGGTGACAAATAATAAACTGTCTATTATTATGTTCGAGAATGATTTTTCGTATAAATCTCATTTGTCAATTCAAGTGACAAAGAAAATTTACTTATTAATACTTTTATCATCTACGATGGGAGATGGTATGTTCATCTACTTCTAGAGATGATATATTTTCTTTTATTTCTCAAACATTTTTAATCGCCCCTATCATCCTCCATTGGCTCCACCCAAAGAATCCCTTGCCGCCACCTTATCTTGAAGAAATTTCCATCTTGGTGGATTCTACGATACATCAGTAAAACAACCATAACTTTCGAACCACAAAGGATTTTAACCTCAAATTTTGTGGTATTAAAGAAGACTCGTAGATATAACTCTGGGATTTTGAATCACCCAATTATGAATCCAAACGAGGTAGATATGCCATAGTGAATCTAGAATAGAAGTTCCTCCATCAAGATTGCTCGGGTCTTCCTCGGATTGCCTTGCACCGCTTGCAACATCAAGATCCTTCATCACGTGGTATCAGATCCACACAAGGTACTCCTTATTTTGAACTTTGATTGAGCAATCTAGGGTTGCAAGTGATCTTAGAAGCCACCCTTGATTGCCTTTGTCGATTTGCTTGCATTGCATTAGATTGGGGTTGTTTGCCTTGTGTTGTTGTGTGGCTGAGTTGTATGAACGTGTACCTCTATTTTCAGCCAAGAAATTTCATCCCTAGGTTGAAGAAGACATCCCAAGGGTTGCTCATTCAATCCTCAAACCGAAAAGTCTCAAAAACCCCTTTGGACTAACCTTTCACTTCCGGTGTCTTAAGTGTTGTCGTGTGTGTTTGAGTAAAAACCAATCAAGCCATAAAACAGCCATGACCTTGCTCATTTTCCATGCATATATCTTGCATTTGGACTTATATGTTTTGGATTAAGATACGGGAATGACATCGGGTTGTTAAACTTCTAAAAGAACTTGCTTGTTGTGTGAATTGTGGTTGTTTCCCACTTTCTTTTAAAAAAATTCAGAATTGAGCCTTAAAAGAAAAAGTCGGACTCGGAAAGAAAGATAATTGGGGCTAGAAAAACTCGGAACCGGCGAAAGTGAAAGAGAGGCCAAGCATAGAAGAAGTCGGACCCCGTGAGAAAGAGAATCCGAGCAAGGCCAAAATTTGTTTAAAATTGTTGTTTTGTACAAAACTTGGTGCCTAGTAGCTTCTTGTCCTATAAGTCCTTGTTGAGTTGGGGTGCTTGTGTGTGCATTGGATTGTGTGTTCTTTGCATAGCCATGCCTAACTCCTTTCCTTGACCTTGCACTTGCATTCCATTGCCCTTTCTTGGTTGATTTAGGAGGACCTTGTGGTTTGGCTTTACTTGTGATTTGTGAGATAATCTTGTTTGTTGAGTGTGTGCATTTGTGGGATAATATTGTTTGTTGAGTGTGTGCAAGATGTCAAGAACAAGTACATATTATGACATATTATGAGGAGTTCCAATTTAAAAGGTTTCATATGCCATATTTTGACGGCCAATCCGATGCCAATGCTTGCTTAGCTTGGATCTCCAAGCTCGGTCACTTTTTTGACTACTATGGCATCTATCTTGAAGATATGAAAGTCACTTATACCACTAAACGCTTTATCCATGTGGCTCATAATTGGTGGTATGATCACAAGAAGATAATAAAGCATAAAGGATACCATTCCATTAGTATGTGGCAAGAGCTCAAACAAGCTCTCATGGATAGGTATGTACCACAAGTGTATGTTGAGGCTTATCCTTTTTACCCTTCATATTCTACTTGGGCCACTAACGTTGTAGGATATGGAGCATGGGATTTTCATCATCAAGCTTGGGATTTTCATCATCAAGACCAAGCTTCCACGAGGGGCGCCAATGTCATGCCTTGGTATCCAACAACTAGAGGACAAGCCACATTTGAAGAACCACCTTATTATCCTTCAATGAATGTGGAGAAACAAAGAGTCCAAGAGAGAGGTAAAGAGCATTCATCTTGCTTAGTTCCACCACATCAAGTCTTTGAACCTTCACCTAAGGTGGATGTTTCAATGCCAATCGAGGAGCCTCACATCCAAGAAGTTGTGGCTAACCTTACCTCCAAATTCGTGGACGAAGCTACTTCAAAAGTGCCACCTCATGAGCCTCCAACAAAAACTGAAGAGAAGGTTAATTCCAAGGAAAAAGTGGAGGAAGTTGTGGAATTATCTCCTAAAATCAAGCTTCTTCCTACCATCACTCCTAGCTCCATCCATTCTTTGGCTACCCCATGGATAGATGTTTTTCCTATGGTTCCCTCCAGTTTGCCCTTCCTATGTCTTGAGGAGAATCCCACCAAGAAAGAAGAGAAAGGGAAGACTATTCTACTCGCCAAACCAAAGGAAATTGTTCACACCATCAAGGGGAGTAAAGCTTTCTTTCTACTTCTCTTTCATGAATCTTTGTTGTCTAATAAAAAATTAGGTGATCTTCCCTCACCCATCTCTCATCTTTTGTAGGAATGTGGAACCTTCTTCTTGGACCAATCTGTGCCACCTTGGAAAAAAGGGTGTAACTTTCAACTCAAAGGTCTAATGCTACTGAAATTTGGAGGACATAAATTAGACTTCTTGAACTTGAAATCGCTCAATTTGGAGTTCGGATCTCAAAGAATGGCCTTGAACAAGTGCGAATTGAAAACTGTCCTCAGCATCACCGAGGAGATCACCTTGATGAGACGTGTCTGCTTTAACACTTTCGGGATAGAGTTGCCACTAAGCTATGGTGTTCATGAGATTTTCACTTGGAATTGCACTCGGATTCGAGGATGAATCCTTTTTGAAGGGAGGGAGGATGATGTGACTATGATAAGGCCGTCACATCGTGAGATAGTGAGGCGTGCGTGTCTTGTTAGAAGGCCACGACTTGTGTGGTTCATTGTTTGGCTTGTGAGAGTGTTTTATGACATTTGGAAATTTTGGGTTTATTTTGTTATATGTTAAACTTTTCCATAGGCAAATGTCAGTTTTTCCCTTAGGTATTTCTTTATACGCCACTAGGGCTATAGTTTTCTAGTTAGACAAGAATTGATGAACACATCCCAATCTTTTGTCTCCTCTTAAGCACGTTTTTCCTTTGTTTTTCCTTTCCATTTTCAGTTTATTTCTTGTGGATCGTGAGTCATATCTATCCAAGCCCGGAGATTCGATCTAGGTGAGTCACATCCTAGCCCGAGCCTCCTAGTTCATGTTTTTGAGAGGTGAGTCACATCCTTTCGAAGGCTCGTTCATATCCAACCTAATCACCACAATTACATCCTCCATTTCACATCAAAATCTCCCCCCTATCATCCTCCATTGGCGCCACCCAAAGAATCCCTTGCCGCCACCTTGTCTTGAAGAAATTTCCATCCTGGTGGATTCAGCGACACATCAATAAAACAGCCATACCTTTCGATCCACAAAGGATTTTGACTTCAAATTTTGAGGTATTAAAGAAGACACATAGATCTAACTCTGGGATTTGGAATCACCCAATTACAAGTCCAGACGAGGGAGATCTGTCATAGTGAATCCAGAATAGAAGTTCCTCCATCAAGATTGCTCGGGTCTTTTTTCGGATTGCCTTGCACCTCTTCCAACATCAAGATCCTTCATCAACATGTATATAACGTGAATGTGACATAAGAATGATGATCATCATTAAACATGGAATTCTTATATACACGTACATGTAGCTGTGAAAGAAAATTTTCTTATCTGGCATTTCAACTATAGTTTCAACAACAAAAACATTTACTAGTGGGCTCCCCTTGTGGGAAATTTGGGGGATCAAGATAGGGGAACCACTGGCTTAATGCAAGGGGGTGCGTCTATAGAAAATAAAAACAGAAGCCAAAGCAGCAAAACTTAAACTTATAAAACTTATAAAAAATTTAAAACATAAAACCAACAACAAGGCGCCGAAGCTCCGGGCCCCAGTGGATCGGTCTGCTCAGGTGACTAGCCGTCCACCACTCGAATACTCTCTCTCTAGTTATCTCTGCACACTGCCATATTTGTCGAAATCCCCAACTGACTGACATCTCGCCTTATGCTATCCTTCCAACATTTCCTCGGTCGTCCTCTCCCTCTACGTACTTCTCCAAGGGCCAGACTCTCACATTTACGAACTGGCTCCCTAGGGCCCCACCTTTGAACATGTCCAAGCTAGCGTAGTCTAGATTATCACAGCTTATCCCCTATACTGGCCACCCCCACCCTGCTTTTGATCACTTCATTTCTAATTTTATCCAATAACGTGTGCCCACTCATCCACTTTAACATTCTCATCTCAGTTACCATCAATCTTTGCTCTTGTGCTTTCGTGGTAGGCCAACACTCTGCCTCATAGAGGATGGCCGATCTGATTACTGCCCTATAGAACTATCTCTTTAGCTTAAGCAGTACCTTGTTGTCACATAGAACCCCCGACGTCGCCCTCCACTTCTGCCAACCCCTCAAAATCCGATGTGTGATGTCCTCATCTATACCTCCCGTCACTTTGCAAAACAGACCCCAAATACCTAAAACTCTCCTTACTCGGTATGACTTCCCCTCCTAGAAACACTTCCTCATTTGGGGTTGCATCTTCCCCGAACCTAAACTCAACATATTCTGTCTTGGTCCTTCTCGGCCCGAAACCCTCAGACTCCAGCTTCTCCCTCCAAGTCTCAAACCTATTGTTCACTCCGCCTCTAGAATGAACCCCGGTGTCCACCAAAACAATATCGTCTACGAACAACATGCACCAAGGGATATCCCCTTGAATCTCCCTCGTTTTAATGCCCATCACTAGCGTAAAAAGGAAGGGACTTAAGACTGAACCCCGGTGTAGACATGCCTCCACCTTAACAAGTATTATAACAATTAACAAGCTAGTGCATAAAAATACTAAAAAGTAATTACTATATTTAATTGTGCACAATAATGATTTGTAGATCCAAATAGATTACGCATATGCAGAAAGCATGCATGAATAAACTATGAACAATCAAGAACAATATAATAAAGAATAATTAATACTCCTTCCGTTAAGCAATACTTGTCATTTTATGAATTAATAAAAAATTAAGGAACCACTTAAATTTACCTAAATATCCTTTATAATTAATTTCTTTAATTCTACTTTTGGAAAATGGGTAAAGAGTTGTCTTTTTAGCCATTTATTGTAAGGATAAAATTGGAAAAATCTTGTCAAAATATGTAAAATGACAAGTATTTTTTAACAAAAAAAATCGGTCTAAGATGATGTGTATTGCTTACTCAGAGGGAGTAAGAAACATGAGTCGGATCAAGAATAATTTAGCGAAAATTGGGAAACACAAGAAAGCTGTTTGACTTAATTTGAAGCAATTCGTGAGATATGATCAAAGGGGGGAACTTAGTCTTAAGAATAATACCTTTTTTACAATCGTGCTGATAATGTGTTATATATTTGAGAGAAAACAAAGAGAATAAGAAGAGAAAGAGAAATTAGATCCATCATATTAGGTCACCCATAGGGACCTTTTATAGAGAGAGTACAAGATTTAGGATAAGATCAAATCTAGGGATATCTAATATCTTAAAAATATTTCGTTGTAAACCCTACTCTATATCTCTATTTAAGAGCACTAGATAATTAATGGAAAGCATGTACTATTCTATAGAGAAAACCTTAATTATATCTTTTATCTTATTTTTTAAATAATTGATCCCTTTTGGGACTATTTTATGACGCAACAAATGACGCCGTTTGTGGGAACCCAGGGAGATCCATAAAATTTCCATGTGAAGATTCAATCGAGCAAACCTTCTTTGAAGATAGAACAATTCCTTCTTGTCTTTAAATGTTCACTCTAGTTATTCCTTAACAAAGCTTAACTTATGGAGTTTGTTCTCATTCATAAGGTAAGTGGAAACAAGTTCATCAACTTCAAATCTCAAGTTATTCAACTCAGTTTTCTCATATGGAACAACTAACTTTAATTCCTTAGAAAATTTCAAGTTTTTGGCTTTAAGACTTTCTAGCTTAACATGTAGTTCTCGATTCTTAGATATCAAGTTATCAACATCAGATTTAAGTGTAGGACATGCATCACAAGGAATAAAAGAATAACTATCATGATTTTTAAGTCTCTTACTTTTAGTTTTTCCTTTTCCTTCCAAATGTTCTCAATAAACTTAATCAAGGAACTTCTCCTATAATCCTTCAAATCATTGAAAAGGTAGGAACTTTCACTTACCTCTTCCTTTGAATATGATGCACTTTGTTCCTCAACAACATAACAAGTACTAGAACTTGTCCATTCATCAATTTCACCGTCTGAACTGTTCCTCCATGCATCAACAATGGAAGACACCTTTCCTTTTCAATTCTCGTTCTTGGAAGCATCTTCAACATTTGCATTCTTCTTCTTGGAACAGTTCCGAATGATGTTCTCCTTTTCCTTGGTCACCAAGTCTTTAGATGTAGAGACATCAAGTACGTACTTCTTGGTGTTCCTTTCCCATAAGCTCTAGTTTGTGGTAGAAACAATTCTATCATCTTTCCCTTTGAGATTTCTCTTGGAGTACAGAGAACGTAGAGCCTTTATGTAGTGAGCAACGTCATCATTCTCTTCTACTTCTAAGTTATTAAAAACTGAGATTTTTTATTTATTGTTCCGAATATCACTTGTTGAAGAGGCCATCTTGTTCCCTTATTACTTGCAAGTAACACACAATCTAGAGCAACCTTGCTCTAATACCAATTGTTAGAAAGTTGTGTGTTTGTACGGAGTCAAGGAAATGTCTTTAGGACAATTCCTTTTGGCAACGGAATAAACAAATAAGCAACACAATTCCTTATAGAGGAACTCCACTTCAACAAACTAGTTGAATAGGTAAACACCTACCTTCATAGAGGATTTTGATTGGTCTACTTGTTTTATTGATTGTTCCTTAGTTACAACCGGAAAGATTCCAACATCTCTATTCCTAGAAATCACCAAACTTCTAGGCAACACTAACGAGCCTATCAACCTAGTTCCTAAGCAAACAACTCAATCAAACTTAAACCATACCTTTTCTTTCGATCTTCATCGCAGTTCCCATTTCATCCAAAATAACCTTTGTCATCTTCAAGATCGGACACTTGCCGCCAACATCTTCTTCTTCCTTGTTATTGGAATGTTCTCGATGCTCTCAATCTAGGATTTTTACTATTTGCTCAAACACCCCAAAATCATAGGTTATATATCTTTATAGTGAATGGATTTTGGGACTTGTCCTTGCAAATAATACAATTACAATCTTATCTTTTTCTCATTGGGGCGCAAGTCACTTGTCCTTGCAAACAACACAAATTACTATCATATCCTTTTCTCCTTGGAGCACAAGACATGATTCCTAAAGACGTATATAACCTTGTGCGTTGGATATGTTCACGGACAATTGAACCCTTTATTCCTTGACGCACAAGATAATCTTGTTAGAGGGACATTTCCTTCAAATTACATTAATAGTTCCCTTCTCAGTATTGACAGTTCCTTTCACAATTCTTTTGAATCTTCCTTAATTTTCCTTATGGAAGACTCCGCCGTTCCTTTACCTGAAACATTTTATAAAAGATATCAAATGTCAAAGGTTTGTTATCATCAAAACTCTAAGGGCCAAGGTGTAACATCCCCGACCAAAATGCATACGTCATTTTGCATTCATATAATATTAGTAGCATATGCATGGCATATTGACATGATATATAGTGACTTTTTAAAAGTAATATTTATTTTTGAATTAAGTTTATTATATTTTAAAAAGTTTTTAACTAAAAGTTAATTATTAATTATTTTAGGGTAAAGTTGTAAACGAGATTTGAGGTTGAAAAATGCAATTTTTGAAAATTGTTGTCGACTTTGTAAGCTTGGTCGACATCCCCTTTTCACAAGTATATATATGGGATATTTCCATTTCTTACGTACGAAGACAAGTACAAAAAAATGGAGATCACACAAAAAAAAGAAAGAGAAAAGTTTGTTGATTTTGTTGGTTTTGAGGTTATTTGTTGGATCGGGTCCAAGATTTTTTCTATCGGGTTTTAATCCTGAAGTACGAGCTTGATTTGGTAAGTTTTTAATTAGTTAATGGTTTATCTGGATTTCATTGATTTTTCCAGATCTAGATCTACAATTGCTTTTGATTTGAAAATCAGTCAATTTATAGTTCTCAGAGGGTGTTTTTGATATCAGATTTATATTCGGTAAAAGATTTCAGAGTGATTTTTAGGGTTTCTTTTTGTAATGATTTTTGGAGACCCTTGATCAAGTTTTACAGAAAGGTTTGAACTAGAAAAATGTTATTCTATATATATAGTTTATTGTTGTCAAGTTTTAAAGGATTTGGAATTATGTACAAGAAGTTATAATGCATTCTGGCATTCCATTGCATTTGGGGTTAGAGTTTGTAAGAGTAAATAGGTTGTTTTTGCATTCGGTTATATATAGGAGCACAAGTCATAGATCGTGGTCAAGGAAAAAGGGAAGAGAAATATAGTATCTATCCTAAACATGTGAGTATAGATAGGAGATTCAACCTTATGTGCTATATGTGCAATATGGATATATGTTCTATATGAGCTATATGGATATATGTGCTTTATGGATATGTGTGCTATATGAGTTATATGGATAGATGTGATAGCTCTGAAATTTCCAGAGTTGTTTGCACAGAAAGTATGATAACAGGTGGCATATGATATATGGTTACATGATGCACTTGATTGCATAGCATATTGCAATGAGATTAAAAGGACCTGTGACTGTCTTGCTATGAACTGTAATTCAGGAAATCTTCGGATTTCTTTGTTAAAGCGACCTACGGGTCATACAAGATCTATAGATCATACAAGACCTACGGGTCAATATTCAGGAAATCTTCGCTAAAGGGACCATAAGAGTCATATACGGTAAACCCGGGGCAGATTCAGGCTTGAACAATTCACATAATAAAGAATCGAAAACATCAGTATTTGCATTTGCATAGTAATTAAATTCATATATGACATGTATAATATGTATGTATATGTACATGGACTAAATGTTTGACTCTATGTGAAATAATTGATGATGGTTTATATTCACCGAGTATGCGACTCACGTAAATCGCAAAACAATTTTTTCAGGTTCAGCTAGTTTTTACTGACGTGTGTCTCTTTTAGAGGTCACATTCATACAGGTCGGCCGGTTGAAGCTCTATGCAACCTTCTCCTCCTCATTTTGCATCTTAGACGTATGGGTTGTAATATAAGTTAGAGTGACAAATGTTTTAGTATGACTAGTAACGACATAGAACTGTGTGTGCAACCTTTTATGGTTGTTAATGTCTGCTACATGCTTACCTGATTATTTGTCATATGTGTCTTATCTGTTTATATAAGAGATAAGTATACGTCATAGGGTATAAGGGTGTCACACAAGGGAACCTTGCCTCAACTCTAATCAATAAGGTATGTAGTCATTCAAAATCCTCCAATGAGGTAGAGGTTTATCCACTTGACTTGTTAGCAACTGTGGGGGTTTTCTATAAAGGAACTGTGTCTATTATTTGTCTTTGCTTCTTGCATTTATATTCCGCTACCTAAGGAACATTTCCCAAAACGATTCCTTAGCTCTTTACTGACGTGTTATCTATCTAACAATAATTGTTTTGTTTGACATTTTTAGTGGGTAAATTTTGCAGCTCCCTTCCTTCTTTCTTATTTTGCCTTCAGTTTTATGCATCAAGATTCAAAATAACTAGCATAGTACTCTATCTTGTACGGGTTTGGTCAAATATAAATAATTTATTTTAAAAATAAATTAATATTTTTTTGTGAATATGAACAATCTATACATATATGTTTTATTTTTAAATAATTTATTTTAAAAATAAATTATTTATTTTAATGTGAGACTTAATGTTTTATTTTTTCCTTTACTAAAAGAAAATGAATGAGTTTAGCAATTTTTAAATGTGTACACAAATGTTTAAATTAAAAATCTATACATATAAGATAAAAAAATTAAGTATAACTTACATAATTTTTTCATTATAATATGAGATTTGAATATATATATATATATATTATAAAATAGAAAAATGTGGACAATTAATGCCTCATTTAATTTGACCCAATATTAAATTCTAATTCCACTATAAGATGACTTTATGCATACATATATAATGTAACATAATATCGTTCATCAATTGCATGAAAATATATACCTTACAAATTTCATATGACGATTAACCTATTCTATACAAGTTTTAGAATGAAATTATTTAGATTTAAATATATATATATTTTCACATATCTAGCAAGATATGATAAATTTTTTAAAAATATAGTACCTAACATACCTTATTCTATATGATAATCCTCCATATTCTTAACCAAATTACAAAGATTATGATCTTTGTTTTTTTCTTTAATGATATTTTTTTACTATCATTTAATTCTCCTAAATTGATAGGAACTATCTATCTAGATTTTCATTGCTCTTTTCTAATCCAACTATAAGTTAATATCATAAAGAAAACAAAAAAAATGAGATTTAAAAAAAGACTAAATATGCTCATTAAAAATCAACCCATTCTATAATATGAGGAGTCATGACTTATGGACTTCCTATACATATCATTCTAATCTACAATTAACTATATATAAAATTTGCAATTAAGTGCTTTTATTATCATTGACTTTAACTACCCTAGAATGTCCCTTCATATTACTTTTTAAATGAGATGTTTCATTTCTTGAAAGGATTTGAAGAAAAATTAAAGGGTGTAAAAGGAAAAGATTGAGGCATAAATGATAAATTAATTCGGGAATATAAAAAGTTATTCTCCTCAAGGTTAGTTTTTTGAAATTCAACCACCAAATTCCCTATTTCTTCTAGCTTCCTATATATATATATATATATATATATATATTAGTAAAGAATGGGCTAAGGGTCGGGGGTCCTATCCAAAAGCACAACTAAATGACAAGAAAAACAACGAGTGAATGATTGAAGTAGAAAGAGTTCAGAGAAAATAGAGGATGCAATCATACAAAATTATCATTGGTATATCTTTTTCTTTATGAAATTTTTTCATATGTTAATCAAATCATGTTGCTCTTCGATTTAGCACGACATGAAGATTTTCATGAAATAGGTTTGCAATTGCAACTTTTATTATCTATCACTATATAATAATCCGTATTTGAAAATTGTATTTGTTAAGTTATCTCTTTTTTCTTGCCACAATTTAAGCATTTGATTAGTTTCATGTAGTTAATATTTACAAAAATAATTTCTATGAAGTATCTTCATCTAGCTCATAGGGACTTCAAGGATTAAGTTTTCTAGAATATTTTTTTCATATCTCGATTGAGGTAATATTTTTATTTTTATTGTTTATTTTTTTATTTAATTGTAATCTTTTATTATTAATTTGCACTTACAAGTTAAAATAACCAAAATTTTAGTTTTTATTAAAAAAACATAAAAACATCTTAAAATAAATAAATAATAAAAAGAATTAATGATGGAGTTAAATCATGTTCATTAATAAAATGTAAGTAAGATTGTAGGTTAACTACAAACTTTACTCTTTGTCCCTATTTATTTTTCTCAATGGAGTTATTTGATTCTTATATTGTATATTTTAGAATTATTAATGATATATACTTTATTTTCAGGTTTCATGAACGATCTTGCTTCATCAAATGTGATTATTCTAAATGGAAGGGAATGGCATATGGTTAGTTTATTAAAAAAAAATCATAAGTTTGTCAAAATAAAATGTGTGTTCGAGTCTCAATCTCTTTAAACCTTTCATGTTTACGTAATAGAATTTATTTTTAGTAAATCATATCTTTTTTTTAATATTAGAAAATCACACTTTACATCCAAGAAAATCACATTAAATCATAAAATAACATTTTTAACATTTTTGAAGTGGGTATGAATATTACGAATTTGATATTAATTTCATTTATATTAGAGAGCATTCTTTCTTTTCTTCTTTTTTGTTGGAAACCAAATAACCTTTCAATTTTAGTTAAGTAGATGAAAATAGAAAAATTTGACCAATTAATGACCCATTCAAATGACTTGAAAAATTTAGCCCATTTTGACCAATTCTATAATTAAATACATGGAAAAAATAATTGCTCATTTATGACCAATCTATCATTAAGTGAAAGAATAAAAAAACACACTCTACTATTAAATCTAAATACAAAAAATGAAATATATAGAGCTTAATTCTACAATTAAAATAAGAAGACCAATAGCTATAAATTGACCAATCCCTTTCTCATGCTCAAACTCCTAATTAAATTTAAAATTAATATGAAGGTCTAATTCTACAATTAAACCAAGAAGACCAATAGTCTATAAAATGATCATTCATTTTCTCAACCAAGAAGATCAATAGTCTATAAAATGACCATTCATTTTCTCATGCTCAAACTCCTAATTAATTATAAGATTAATATGGAGGGAAAATAAAGAGACTATAAACATACATAGACACACTATAAAAAGCAAAATACGCCAACAAAACAATCATTCAAAAAAACATAATTAGTTAGTTTGTTTCATCATTGGTTAGTTTTTTCTCCATAGCGAACTAACAAGGTTAGATTAAGCATCTCTATTCCGTTATTAATATATCGAATTGTAAACAACATTTTGTATATTTTGTATTTTTAACGAATTCTTAGATTTTGGCTAGATTAGTTTTCTTAGATAATTAAAGAACAAAATTTTATTCATTTATTACCAAACTCACAATTAATACCATATAAATAATTTTAAGGAAAGAAAAAAAATTAGATATAAAAAACTAAATTTTTACAATGAACCCAATTAATAATGTGAGAAGTTGTGACTTATAGAATTCCAATGTCAAAATGTCCCCTCATATAATTTTTCAATTTGATGCTTCCATTTTTTAAAAGATTTGAAGAGAAAGGAGATGATGAAAAAATAGGAAAAAATATATATCTACTATAAGAATAAGAATATACATATAAATTATTTCAAAATAATTCATAATTATATACATTAGCATAGTTATACATACCTCAATAAACTAAAGCTACATATTTTATTAAAATAAATATTTTTCAATGAATTTAACGTATGTTTTTTAAATTAGTGTAATAACTAAACTCAACCTTAGGTAGTTTATACTTTCGTTAGAAAGACCTTTTGAGTTTCTTATGAATTCCTTATAATTCATAAAAAATGACATAATGAGTCATGACTAGCTCGGATCATTGATGTAAAAATTCTAACGGTCCAACAACATAAAAAATGACATAAAAAAAAGTAAGTTGACCAAATAAGCAACGAAAATGACATAACTAAAAATATAAAAAAATCTCAATATTTTTTTACGAAAAAATTTACCCGTGCGTATGCACGGGCATCATCACTAGTATATATATATAATCGATAAAATTTGTAACTAATGAATAAGGAATGAGATAAAAATAAATCTAAAATTTACTAATTATGTGTAACAAACCTATAAACAAATAAAATAGTTATAAATATCTTTTATTAAAATTAGTACTATTAAATTATTTTTTGGAGTGTTGATGATGTGGTACTACATAGGTAAATTGAATATGAAGACGATACATAAACGAAATGAACGTGAAACTGATACGTGGTAAAAATGCTCTTCTGTTAGTATATAGTTAGATATGTAGTGTTGCATTTTTTTTTGAAATATAATATATGTAGTGTTGCTTAATGTGTATTCTTATATAAATGCTCGGGTAGGATAGCGGGCCTCCAGCCCAATGATCTTTAAAAATGGGCTGAATTTTGGTGATGCGCCTTTCTTAAAATTCAACGGGGACATTTTTGCACATTTTGGCTTATCAACTTATTTTTTTATTCTTTTTTTTTTGAAGGAAAAGTGCCCAGCTTGTACAGGGAGAGACATAACCCAACACCTAGTTCCAAACAACCCATGGCTCCAACCTAGCAAGACCATGGGCTAAAGAGACTTATTTTTTTATTCTTATTCTCTACGTATCTAATAAATTCTATAAATTTTGGTAATTTTACTCCATTCTATAAAGGTTAATGGACTCTTTGATGCATTTAATGTTTTAAATTACTACAAGTAATGCAATTAAATAGCTAACTATCTTGTAATATGGTGTTTATCCTTAAATACTACACTACTATAGTACTATCGGATTTTTTTTAATCAAAATAGTACTATCTGGATTGCATGTCAAATACTTTCTAGCTAGTAGTACTAAACTACTAGATATATCCCAACAGTTGAAGATTGTTGGACCTCTCTAAAATCCGGCCCAGAAGAACATCAAGTCCAAGACGGTCAGTCCGAGTTGTTCGTTATAGGGGAGAGTCGAAGAAGCAATCAAGGCGTGGCGGAAATCTCGGATTCCGTAATCAACAAACTCAACGGCTACCCTATTCACGCCGGTAGCGAGATCTCCAGGATACAACAGACGTTTCACCAACGGTCCAAACTGAGGAGGAGGCTATAAAATAAGGACGAGGCAGAAATAGAGGGATCATCGCCAATTACACTCGACGTCAATCCTTAAGCTCAATTCATTCTTGTCTACCAATTCTATTCAAGTGCTCGCTTGTAATCATAGAGGAATTATCCGCAATTCCGATGATAATACAATCCTAACTCTTTTCTTGCTCTTGCTCTCTTTTCCTTTTTCCATTTTACTTCTTGTTTGTTGTTGATAACGCGTTGTACTTACTATTTGGTTAGGACTCCCTCATCTCAGCATGTAACTCATTCGTGTAATTATTCTGCCCAAAACAAGGATTGTTGCTACTTGCTAGTTACCTTTCAACGGGATTTTTTGAGATTTGATTAATAAAAAATTTCTGGAATTTTTTTGAAATAGAAAAAATCCATATAAATAATTTAGATTTAACTTGTATATTGAACAATGTCAAATATCACGTTTGTTTTGGTCCGAATTATACTTTGGGACTTTGGGTTGCGTGCGTTGTTTTGGATTGACTTGGTTTGTTTCATGGGGTAAAAATTCGTACCCGGAAACAGTTGAATTTTCAGACTGCATTTGCATCATTTCCACCATTATACTATCATTTACCTAAACTAGTAGTTGGGTTGCATAAGCACCTGGAATATATAGGAATAATTGGACTGCATTTTTAGTTTTTGGTGGAAATGATGTTATACATGTAGTACATTCAACAACAGGTACTCGAAAGCCAAACAAAAAAACCCAAAAAAAAACTCTAGTCCTAGCTAGAACGGTTATATTTGGCAATTCATCCCAGCTCATGCCTAACCACAGTTTAATCCAACTATTAATCACTCACTTTAATACAAATTGAATAAATAAAATAAAATAAATTAAAAAATGTTGATTTTAGTTTTTACTTCCTTTGAATCAACTAACATAGTAACCATTGCAGTATCAACTGCATCATCATTTTCAGTTCTTGAAAACCTAGTTGCCGTCAACAAAATAATCTTTCTGCACACCTTTTGTAAACACTTGAATCATATTCTTAACAACAGTTAGCTTGTTGAAAGTTAATGTTGTTGTTTTGTCACTTCAAAGCACATCCAATCCTGCCATATCTTCAATGGCAGTCATTCTCTAAGAACACATTCACAAGCGTATTCATCTAAAATAACCAGAAGAAGCAAAAAAAAATTGAATATGGGAAAAGTATAAAAGACATTAGCTTGAAAGGAGGAGAACATCTTTACACTGGCTTCTATAGAAATTTACATGGTAGTATACTAATTGATTCTGTACAAGAAAACAATTTCAAAATCACATGCAAGAATGTACACTTTAAAAAAGGTTTGGCCTTAAAAGATCTAGAACTCGAACACAGATTTGAAAATGGACACAAGATGGAGAAAAAGAGCTCACCATAAATTGCCTCTCGTTAGCGCAGCTGTTTTGGGCAGATTTAACACGTAAACGCATTATCTGCTATAATGAGGGAACTCTAGTAAAAAATCAGTTTAAACACGTTAATTCGCAAATAATAAGAGATTCACGAAGAGAAATAGCAAATGATCTAGTAAGAGAAAGAGATATGAGTCCAAAATAGTGAAATAAGATTGCAATTACACTGCTGCGAGTTAATCCTTATGATTCAAGATACCAATGATAAGTCGTAGACACGTTAATTGGTAAAACAATAGATATCGAAATAAATAGGCAAAAATATAGAATAACGAGGGTAAACTTCACTATGATTTCATTCAGATGTAGAAGAACAATTGATGAGTACGCATGAGAGAAGATGAAGAGCAAAATATCTTTTGAGATCGTGGATGAATAATCGAAGAATTAAAATACAATTGTATGTAGATTGTTTTGTTGTAGAGAGAGCGTGTGAGAGTGAGTCCGAGAGGATGAGAGAGTCCCTTGGTTGATCTTATTCTTCCCCTTTTATAGGCTCAATTCTGGTCATTTATGAGTAAATCCCGAGAATCTCGCCTTGTTGTTAATGCTTTCCAACATCTAGTTTTTACCAGTTACTGCTTCTGCTGAATTGTCAACGCGTTAGCATTTAAGGCGACCGTGATTTTATCCCATGTAGTTAATGCGTTCCAACAGCTCCTTTATATGCTCCTTGATTTCCTCCATGCAATTTAATGCCTTATTGATGGCGAATAATGTCTTTAATTGCTTCCGATCTTCTTCATATCTTCGTTCTCCCACCTCATAAATTAGCCCGATATTTTAGGGCCCAACAATACCTCTAAACCCGCTCAAAATTTCTCTTGTATATTTTGGTGCGGGTTTGAACTTGCTTTGGGAGCCATTGCCTGAAGTGGTCAAACTAATGATCTCCTCATGTTTCCTTTGTCGGTTTGTGAAACTTGATGTTTAATCGAGATGTCGTGTTGTGTATGCTTCGTTTGAACGAAGGCTTTCGCAAGGCAAGCTGCTAATCAAGATGACGCGTTTGTCATAACGTGTATGCTTCGTTTGAACGAAGGCTTTTGCAAGACAAGATGCTAATGACGCGTTGGTCAGAACGTGTACCCGAGATTTAGTGTTGGCTACATAGGCCGATGTTGTAAATACTGGCTACAAAGGTGTTGAAGGAGGGTTTCTTGACAACAAATAAATTTATAGTCAAGACCCCGCTGAGTATAGCAAAGTCAGGTTCGTCCGGAGGGAGAAAGTCAGTATCAAGTTTTGTAACTTATTATGCAAGCAATCCAACAAAGCAAGGGTTTTTAACAAGAGAAAGAGGAATTCTAAGGTAAAGGTATCACCACAACAACAATTATGCATGCCAAATGTTAATGAAACACATAGATCATGCTTTTATCACATAAAGGTGCTAACTTTCGTTAACTAAAGCAAGTAAATCAATCAACTTTCGCTAAATCAATAAACTTACTATCTAATCTCTTCTACTTCAACTACGATAGATCTGCTTTCGCTTCAAAACCCTAATTTGACTATTCTGATTCAAGGTTTCTGTTTTCGCTTCAACTATGAATGAGAAATTCCCTTCAACTTTCGCTTCAAGGATTAAGAGCAAGATAATAGATTCATGCAATAAAAACAATCAAGACATGATCATAAACAAGCATGCACAACCATTGTTGGGTTTAACCCCAACCTTAGAGAGAGAGACTACTCACAATTCATAATTGAAAACAAACAACTATAATTAAATAGAAAGGAAAAGCTTACAACCGAATCCACAACGATAGTTCTTCCCCCACAAAAACTCGTCCCTCTCCCACACTTCTCCTCTCTCTCGTCTCTCCTCCTCCCTCCTCCAACTTGAATGATTGATCCCCTCCAAAACTAAAGAGGGGACAAGTGTATTTATAGGGAAACTATTCTATCTTAAATCTATCTTTAAGAAAATAAATATATCTTAAATCTAACTATAAGGAAATAATATCTTCTAATAAAATATATCCCTTCTATCTATCTAATAACATAAAAGGAAATAGGATATAAGATCATTAATTAAACACCGACTCGGATCTCGCTGCGTCTCGGGACCTCGTTAACGACCTTGTCAGGGTCGTTAACGACCTTGTCAGGGTCGTTAACGACCTTGTCAGGGTCGTTAACGACCCTGTTCAGCACTTCGAACAACCATGATTAAAACTTGTGTAGATGATTCGTTACAACTCCGTTTGACTCAATTCTTTTTCCTATGTTCTTGTAACGAATTTCTCTATCTCTTTCCAAGCTAATTCGATCTTCAATAACTTTACTTGAGCGCTTAATCTTCATCTTCTCTTCATTCTTGAGTGCTTCCTTCACCGGCTTTGTTCCTTTCTTCAAAATATGCTTCAAATAGCTTCTAAAAACCTACAAAACACCACCAAAACTTATGTAGACTCCATATCTTAAGGAAATACGAAAACCTACACAAAGGACTCAAAATAAAACACAAAACTAAAGAAAAAGACTCAAACACACTAAAAACACACCCTAAAAACACTACTAAAAAGGCAGACATCAAAATACCCCATACTTAGACTTGCTTGTCCTCAAGCAATCAACAAGACATCAACCAAAACCAACAACACATATATCAAGTCAATGCCCTTATCAAAAAGCAACATCAAAGCACAAGTAGAAATAGACAAGTGAATCTAACATTATCACACATATATAAGCAACCTCAAGCAAAAGCAACCATAAATCCAACCTCACAAGGGTAATGTG
The DNA here is from genome assembly GCA_964016875.1 of Fallopia convolvulus. Classification (NCBI taxonomy): domain Eukaryota; kingdom Viridiplantae; phylum Streptophyta; class Magnoliopsida; order Caryophyllales; family Polygonaceae; genus Fallopia; species Fallopia convolvulus. The sequence continues at coordinate 745,564 of OZ024724.1, read as the reverse complement.
TTTCTCTCAACTCTCAAGTGTTTAGGCTTATAATAACAACTCTCAACTCAATCCAATATACAAAAATCAACATATTCATTGTTACTTATATCACCAAACTCTCCACCAGAGATGTCAAAACGCATAAAAATCATCAAGAGAACTTAGGCTCAATGAAAAACTTCATAGAAGCTTCCATTCGACCGGGTTGTAATGGGGCTTGGTAAAAAAAACAATAAGGCATATTTGGCCATGTGGTGCTAATAATATCCGGGAATCAAAGACTCCTAAAAACTCACACATCCAAAACTCTCATAAAAGATTATACCAAACTCACTCTTTATGCACATTCTTTTCTTTCAACCCCTTTTATCCCAAGTAATCTTGCTTATAAACAACAAGGAAATTTGGCTCATGCACACTTTTCACTTTTCAACTCTTTTTTTGGATTTCTCATGATCTTTCTTTTCCTTTTTTTCTTTCTGAGGGGGCTCGGTACCGATTTGTTATGGTCGGTAACGATGATGCATTTTCTTTCTTTTTCCCCTTTACTTTCCACTTCTTTTGTAAGTGCATTCAGGGAACCAAACTCCTTTTACATGATAAACTGCAAGATCTTTTACTTTACCCAAACTATATTACCCCACACTTGAACCAATACATCTCACTCAACAAAACCATCACAATAACCAATACTAAGTCCTAATCCCCGGATAGGGTCAAGCTATATCGGCTAGGGAATAATTTTGTGGAGCTAAAAATAAAAGGCTATAAGGCTCAAATTGGCTTCAAAAAGAGGAATAATGATAAGGTAGGATAAGGATTAATAGGGCTTATGAAAAAGTAGTTCTCTATCATATGATTTCACATGCAATGAACTAATATCTCATATAGGTCTCAAGTAATAGATAACCATATCAATGATAAGAGATAATATGCATAAGGAGAGTAAATCACACAAGAAAAGAAGAGGGATTTTTGATGTTCTCCCTATAAGGCCAAAAACAACTCACAAGGTAGCAATTTGGATTTAAGTCACTTCTACTTAATATCATATGTGCTCAATTTTATCACATGCTAAATATCCACATAAAAACAATTTCCAACATGATTCAGGCAAAGCTCTCCAAACATGCTATGGAGTTACATGATCAAGCAAGTTAAAGCATATCATAGGACATCTAAGTGGAATATTATCAATCCTAAAAACAAAAACAAAAAAAACTGACACAAAACTGAGTTTCCTTTTCCCATACCCCATACTTAAACGAAACAGTGTCCTCACTGTTTAAAACATAAAAAGAATAAAAATAAAGAGGATAAAGAAATGGGAACTCACAAAATAAAACTGAAGCTGCTTGAAACCATTGATCACTTTAGGAGCATTGCTGAATTTTTCGGTTCGGTAGAGGTCGGTACCGACCCTGTGGAGGTCGTTACCGAGCTTGCTTGTATTGCCACCGAATTGCTCTGTATAGCACTTCTTAACTTCTTGTACCTGAGTCACTTTAGAAAAACTTCAATCCATACTATACTAATCTATCCTAAAAACAAGTCAAAAGAAAGCTAGCAAAAAGATCTAAGAAAGCAAAAACTTAAAACAAAAACAAAGAGCGGGCTGCCTCCTATAAGCGCTACGTTTAACGTCGTTAGCCCGACGAACTTACCTTAGCTTACCTAGGGCGGCTGCCATCCAGTATCGAAGGGATCATAAGAAACCCCATACTTTGCCTGAAAAACATCATAGCTTTTTTCCAAAATATTCGGTCCTCGATCATCAATAAGTATGCTCGGTAATCCTACAACAGGGTTAGTAAAATCCGAAAACCAAGGAGGTTTTGACTCCTTCACATGATTAACAGTAGGATTTAACATAGAGCCAGAATAAGAGAAAGGATCATGACCAGAATTGATTGAATAAGAACAAGAAAACTCACCAGGATCGAGCAAAAAGGAGCTCGTTACCGAGGCTATGTGGGTCGTTACCGACCATGCTGGATCTGGAAGTGGCTCGATATCGTGCTTGGATCCACCTCCCACCTCGTTTTCCTTCAGATAAGGGTCGTTACCGACCCATGGGGGGTCGGTAACGAACACAGAATTTGGTTCAGAAGACTTACCTGGCATGGATGGCGCGTTATCAAACTGGGGAGCCTCGTTAATGACCCTGTTGGGGTCGGTAACGAGCCTGACCGGGGCATCATCTTCATCACCGTGCTCAATGTCTTTAGGCTTGGCTCGATCTGGCAACTCCTTGCCACTTCTGAGGTGTATAGCTGCAATTTGTCCTCTAGGATTCTCTTCGGGTCGACCCGGAAGTTGCCCTTGAAGTCTTGGAATCCGTGCAGCTAGATTACAAAGTTGTGAGTCAACGCTCTTTTTCCAGATATCGAACTCTCCCCACCTTTTCATTTGATAATTGAGGTTAGCTTGGACTCCATTAATTTTATTGTTCACTCCATTGATCCCTTCATAGAGTCCATTCACCCATAATGGCGTCTCTTGATAGTCCGAGGGTCTGTAAGGTGGAACTCTTTGTTCTTGCTGAGGAAGTTGGCTCCCTTGGCCGTATGCATAATTGCCCCAGGTGGGCTGATTGTAATTCCTCCATGCATAAAATGTATCACCTTGGTTCCTATATGGACCTCTCATGTAGTTAGCCTCTTCATATGCCTCAGCAACTATGGTGTCCCTTTCTCTCTGGATCTCCTCTATCTCTAAACAGAGTTCAACAATCTGCGTAGCTAGTTCTTCATGTGTAGCCATGGCTTTTTTTTTTGCTCGACGACCTTCAGCAGGCATGCACTGTAAGCAAAAAAAAAACAAAAACGAAATCAAAAAGCAAAAACGGGGTCTCGGACAGGTCCGTAACGGACATGGGGGGTCGTTATCGAGCCTGGAGTGATCCCGTAAAAACCGAAACTAAAAAGTCAGAAACAACTACATGTCGACAGGGTCGTACCGAGCCTGGGTAGGGTCGGTAACGACTCGACAGTGGCCTAGAAACTAAACAAAAAAAGCACAGAAACTGGGTTGCCTAGCAGCGTCGGTATCGACCCTGGGGGGGGTCGTTAACGACTCGGCGGAGTCCCAAAAAACGTAAAAAGAACAAAACTTGGCACTATTGAAATCTCCCCGGCAACGGCACCAATTTGTTGAAGAAGGGTTTCTTGACAACAAATAAACTTATAGTCAAGACCCCGCCGAGTATAGCAGAGTCAGGTTCGTCCGCAGGGAGAAAGTCAGTATCAAGTTTTGTAACTTATTACGCAAGCAATCAAACAAAGCAAGGGTTTTTAACAAGAGAAAGAGGAATTCTAAGGTAAAGGTATCACCACAACAACAATTATGCATGCCAAACGTTAATGAAACACATAGATCATGCTCTTATCACATAAAGGTGCTAACTTTCGTTAACTAAAGCAAGTAAATCAATCAACTTTCGCTAAATCAATAAACTTACTATCTAATCCCTTCTACTTCAACTAGGATAGATCTGCTTTCGCTTCAAAACCCTAATTTGACTATTCTGATTCAAGGTTTCTGCTTTTGCTTCAACTATGAATGAGAAATTTCCTTCAACTTTGGTTTCAAGGATTAAGAGCAAGAGAATAGATTCATGCAATAAAAACAATCAAGACATGATCATAAACAAGCATGCACAACAATGGTTGGGTTTAACCCCAACCTTAGAGAGAGAGACTACTCACAATTCATAATTGAAAACAAACAACTATAATTAAATAGAAAGGAAAAGCTTACAACCGAATCCACAACGATAGTTCTTCCCCACAAAAACTCGTCCCTCTCCCACACTTCTCCTCTCTCTTATCTCTCCTCCTCCCTCCTCCAACTTGAATGATTGATCCCCTCCAAAACTAAAGAGGGGACAAGTGTATTTATAGGGAAACTATTCTATCTTAAATCTATCTTTAAGGAAATAAATCTATCTTAAATCTAACTATAAGGAAATAATATCTTCTAATAAAATATATCCCTTCTATCTATCTAATAACATAAAAGGAAATAGGATATAAGATCATTAATTAAACACCGACTCGGATCTCGCTGCGTCTCGGGACCTCGTTAACGACCTTGTCAGGGTCGTTAACGACCCTGTTCAGCACTTCGAACAACCATGATTAAAACTTGTGTAGATGATTTGTTACAACTCCGTTTGACTCAATTCTTTTTCCTATGTTCTTGTAACGAATTTCTCTATCTCTTTCCAAGCTAATTCGATCTTCAATAACTTTACTTGAGCGCTTAATCTTCATCTTCTCTTCATTCTTGAGTGCTTCCTTCACCAGCTTTGTTCCTTTCTTCAAAATATGCTTCAAATAGCTTTTAAAAACCTACAAAATACCACCAAAACTTATGTAGACTCCATATCTTAAGGAAATACGAAAACCTACACAAATGACTCAAAATAAAACACAAAACTAAAGAAAAAGACTCAAACACACTAAAGACACACCCCAAAAACACGACTAAAAAGGCGGACATCAAAAGGCCGATGTTGTAAATGTTGGCTACAAAGGCCGATGTTGTAAGTGTTTGGTTACAAAGGCCGATGTTGTAAGCACTGGAGACTAAGGCCGACGTTGATATTGTTGTAGCGCTCGTGTGTAAGAATGTACTAAGGGAGTTTTTTGTATGTAGTGTGATGACACAAATGACAAATGTAATATGCACGTACATTGTTACATGTCCTTTGCGTTTAAGGGATCCCCTTGCTCTAGAGTGCCTTAAGTGTACTCCACCTTAGCATCTTTGACCGGTCATGTGTGCACAACGTTCGCCTGATTATAAGGCGGGGCCTATGTTTTGGCCTGTAACGTCACAAGGTGTCCCTTGCTAGTGTTTGTTTGATGTATACTGGCGACTAAAACCCGATGTTTCGTGTGCTGGCGACTAAGGCCGATGTTTCATGTACTGGCGACTAAGGCCGATGCTGTACGTGTTGGCTACAGAGGCCGATGCGCAGTATGTAAAGAATGTATTGACATATGTAAAAATGAATGGTAAAGTAGCTTTGACTTAAAGTTTATGTTGCTAGCTCTTAACGCGTTCATGATGATGAATCTTTGTGTGTTACATCTTGACTTTGTTGAAGATAAGTGACTCGTGTTCCACTTTCGTTGTTCCGTTTGAAAGTATGTCGCACGAATTGGGCTACCCCCAGTGGTGAGCTCAATGCCACCCCCAGTCCTATGCCTCCTTTTTTTGATGCGCCATTTGTATGTAGTAACCATTTTCCTGTTTGTAACTTGTTGTCTACTTGCATTGTTTCTTGTAAGGTGTCATCAGTTTGGATAGGAATGAAGTCATCCATAAAATTATTTTGTAAGACATCCTGATTATTCTGTTATTGACACTATACTCTTCATAGGAAAGTTAGTGCGCACTTTATGAAATGACTTTCAAAGTAAAGATGTAACGTAATAGAATTTATAACTAGTTCATCTATCAATTTTTTGATAGGAGAGTACTTGGATCCAGCATCAAGTAAAGTTTTGCTGACATAGTATATTGATAACTTGTTACCTGTCTCCCACCCATCGGCGTGGCGTGATTAGGGTCGTCCAGATCCATTTGTCGTCCAGATCCATTTGTCGTGCAACACCATTCATTGCTTTAAAACCCGTGGTCGAGTTGGACCTAATTGTTCCAATGATTGAACCTCCTTTTGCTTTTCCAGATCCTTATGCAAGGCAAGCATAGAGGCCCTGCATCCGGCTTGTGACAATCGAGTCAAATGCGACCCCCAGTTTTGGTAATGCGTTAGGGTCATTGGGCTTGAGAGTTTGGTCGATGGTCATTTTGGTAGCAGTGTGGTGGTAACATGTTTAGAAAAGTGATGGTAACATGTTTATCAGAGTTGTGGTAACATGTTTGATGGGATTTTTAGCTTAAGGCCCCACGGTGGGCGCCAATTGTTTTGGGCAGAATTAACACGTAAACGCGTTATCTGCTATAATGAGGGAACTCTTGTTAAAAATCAGTTTAAACACGTTAATTCGCAAATAATAAGAGATTCATGAAGAGAAATAGCAAATAATCTAGTAAACAAGTAGAGAAAGAGATATGAGTCCAGAATAGTGAAATAAGATTGCAATTACACTGCTGCGAGTTACTCCTTATGATTCAAGATACCAATGATAGGTCGTAGACACATTAATTGGTAAAACAATAGATATCGAAATAAATAGGCAAAAATATAGAATAACGAGGGTAAACTTCACTATGATTTCATTCAGATGTAGAAGAACAATTGATGTGTACGCCTGAGAGAAGATGAAGAGCAAAATAGCTTTTGAGATCGTGGATGAATAATCGAAGAATTAAAATACAATTGTATGTAGATTGTTTTGTTGTAGAGAGAGCATGTGAAAGTAAGTCCAAGAGGATGAGAGAGTCCCTTTATTGATCTTATTCTTCCCCTTTTATAGGCTCAATTCTGGTCATTTATGAGTAAATCCTGAGAATCTCGCCTTGTTGTTAATGCTTTCCAACGGCTAGTTTTGACCAGTTACTACTTCTGCTGAATTGTCAATGCGTTAGCATTTAAGGCGTCCGTAATTTTCACTCATGTAGTTAATGCGTTCCAATAGCTCCGTTATATGCTCCTTGATTTCCTCCATGCAATTTAATGCCTTATTGATGGGGAATAATGTCTTTAATTGTTTCCGATCTTCTTCATATCTTTGTGCGCCCACCTCATAAATTAGCCCGATATTTTAAGGCCCAACAGCAACCAAGTCGGCCGGCACAGTGCATCAGTCATCATTCTCCTCCGATCGTTGGTGCCCTTCAATTGCAGTTGTCACCCTTCAAATGTCGAGCAAATGCCTCGTATGTTACAGCGGTCGTCGTTCTCCTCCGACCACTAACTCCTGATCAATTCCAATTTTGAATTTTTTTTTAATCTTTGTGAAATAAATTATATAGAACTAATAATAAAAATCAAACCAACGTGCAATTCACTTGTTTGAAATGGGATGAATTTCACTTGCCCCTCACAACTTTTTATTTTACCTCTATCCAAACTCTTTTTTAATAATTTTACACTCATTCTTTATAACATATATTAGGAATTCATCTTAGCGAACGTCGAAAACACCCTTAATTATTGAAAAATAAGCAACTAATATAAACATTTAAAATTAGTATCCAATATCAGTATCAACAACCATAAGTATCAGTATCAACATCAGCATCAATATTAACATCGATAAGTATCAATTTACCGAATTAGGCCTAAGTCTTCCTTAAAAATATGAGTTTGACTAACTCATCCTTGAAAATAAGTATTTAAACGTTGAAGAAGATTTGGTGTTAGTGTTGCTATAAGACTCTAGGTTAGGAGCCAAGACCCGAAAACTAGGATCCACAAATGTCTTTCGATTTAAACCTAGCTGAAATTTTGGGTTCAACACATATCGGTTCAACACGTATCACCATCCATTTAAATCAGCCCCCATTAATTTTGTGAACAATATAATTAAATTTGTTTTTGTGAATTCTTTTTTCCATACTTAACTCTATCCTGTGCATAACAAATCAAATACACATTGTAAAAAGAGTTCACGTGAATGGCCCCCCAAAATACACCAATTAGGGCACTCGTCTGTGCTTGACGATCTAAAGCTGCCCATCCATCGATCCCTTATAATTTACCACCCGACCTTCAAATTTCAACCGGTATATAGTACATGTCATAACTTGATTTGTCGTTGATAATTGAAAGCATTACCGGCATGTGACCGTAGCACCTTCTCTTCACTACCAACCAATGACATGGCGCCTCTTTCTAGTTTCTTCCAACCAACGTTTTCGTTTATACTTTAAAAATATACGGAGTATTGAAAAGGGAGAAATGAATTTTGCATGGGGGTTACGTCAGAAAAGAAGTGACACGTAGCTGCTAACAACTCATCGGCGCCGCTTCATTCCGCAAATCCTCGCCCTTCTTCTTAACCCACATTTTCAATAACTTTATTTCTGGCCTTGTGTTTCTTTAATTTATTTATTTACTACTGTATGCATTATTGCTGATAATTTTCTGTAATACAGATTACAGATCAACTATTCATATTTTTATTTGAGAGTTCTAACATTTTCTTCAAGTTGATAATCTTAAAAAATACAAACAAGTCATTTCACATCCATTTATAGAATAACAAAACCCTCACAAGTATCATTACCCAGATATAGCTATTTTGTTTTCGCTCGTATATTTATATATACACTTTTTTAAGTCTCAAGTATATTTTCAACTTGGCGCTTTTTACCTACAGATCAAGGGTGATAATTCCCAATAATTATTAATTTTTTTATTGGAAGATAGATTTTTGATCGAAAGGAGGCGACTAGGCGCTGAGATTAATAAAAAAGAGGCTAGTTCGGAACCATACGAGGAGTAGCCAAACCCCTTACATCATCCGTAATTAAATGCGAAATAGACAAAGGAGGAACATCTAAAATATGGCAACCAACAAGAAATGAGAATGCTAAAGCAGCGAGGCCATCAACAACCCGAGTAGCCTCACGATAAATATGGCGAAACTGGATAACCCACCAACAAGCAGCATCAGCAAAGATAATTCCATTTCGCCACCGCCACAACCACCAACAAGCAGTGACAAAGATCACTTTCCAATGCACTCCTTGGATATTAAAATCAGCCATCACCAGGTTCCATCTTAACCAATCAATATAGCCTAGATTGAAAAAATCAAGAGCGACATTATTTGGCAAGAGAGACAACCAGACCCCCTGAGCATTATTACAATCTCTGAGAAGATGGATATGGTCCTCATCACCCCCTTGACAAACCTGGCAAAGGGCGTTGGTAGCAAGGTGGCGACGGAAGCGTTCCAAATTTGTTAGAACACGTCTACGACAGATCAGCCAAGCAAAATAGCATATTCTCTCCGGGACTCTGATTTTCCACAACACCTTGTAAAGGTCTTGATTTGGTTCAGCTACATTCTCGTCCCCATTGAGGAAACTATATGCCGATGCAACCGAGTAGTGACCCGTAGCCGTCCTCTGCCATGAAATGCAATCCTCATTTCCTGGTTCTTCAACAAGCCCAACAGCCGCAATTTTGAGCAGTATGGTCGTTGGTAGGCTCGAAGAAAATACATGCCATCTCCAACCAACACCAGGTTCCCATAAATCAGCCACGAGAATGTTCTGAAATTCAGCACTGATATCAATCAAGGCAAAAGCAATTAAAGGTTGATCAGTAACCCACGGGTGAAGCCAGAACTTGATGTGATGTCCATTCCGGAGATACCATCTGATGTACGACCGAATAACCTCTGACATTCCAGATTGTATACCCCTTCAAATGTGAGAAGATCGACGCATGACCGAAGTGGAAGAAGGTTTAATATCATCATCAACACCATACTTCTTCCTAAGCACAGTACTCCAGAGACTACCCTTGTCATGAATAAATCTCCAGCAAATTTTCCCGAGCATGGCCGTATTTAAATTTCGCATCGATTTGACGCCTAAACCACCAAGGTTTCTAGGCCGACAAAGAACTGGCCAAGAAACTAAATGAATTTTGTTTTTTTCCGTATCCCCACTCCAAATAAAGCGACGACAATACTCATCAATGCGATCACATATACTCCTAGGCAAGCAAACGGTGTTCATTGCATAAATCGGAATGGAATTGAGGACCGATCGGGTGAGCGTCACACGACCAACAAAGCTCAGGTTTTTTCCCCTCCATCCGTTCAGGCGGGTCATAATTTGGCAAAGAAGCGGTTCGAAAATATCCTTGGAAACTGATTTATGAATGATCGGCATACCTAAGTAGGTACCCAAGTTTTGACTTACTTCAATCCCACTGTTCGCCTGTATGCTAGCAACAATACTCGGATTGACATTAGGCGAAACAAAGATTTTTGATTTTTTAAGGTTAACTCTCTGGCCTGAACCTTGCAAAACTCCTCAAGAATGTTCTTAATGACTTGAATTTGTGCTATGGAGGCCTCTGCCATCAGAACAAGATCATCCGCAAACAAGACGTGTGATAACTTCGGAGCTGACCTGTTTAGAACCAGAGGTTTCCAAGATCCATCAGCAACAGCTTTGTTAATCCTTTGACTCAACCTTTCAATGCATAACACAAATAAGTAGGGAGAGATTGGATCCCCTTGACGGACACCACAAGAAGGAGTGAAACTTTCCGTCACTTCCCCATTCCAAAGCAATTGCATAGAGGAAGAATGCAAACACTCAGCAATCCAGTTAATCCACATGGCAGGAAATTTAGCATCCCGGAGAGTATCAAGAATAAAATCTCACCGAAGGCGTTCATAAGCTTTCTCAAGGTGTAGCTTAAGAATCATCCAGCCCTTACGCCCCTTCTTCCTTTTCATAGAATGGACCACCTCTTGCACAAGCACAATATTATCAGTTATAAATCTTCCCGGGAGGAAGCTACCCTACGCCGGACTGATAAGTTGATTCATGATCGGTTTCAAACGGTTAGTTAAAATCTTTGTAATCAGCTTATAGATGACATTACACAGGCTGATAGGTCGAAACTGGGAGATCATCTCAGGTTGAGCAACTTTTGCAATCAGCACAAGGAGCGTATCATTGACCTTCGGCGGAAGTTTGCCCGTAACAAAGAACTCATTCACAATACGACGAACTGAAGGGTTAATAATTGACCAAAATCTTTGAAAGAAAATTGGTTGAAAACCATCAATCCCAGGAGCTTTGTATGGTCCCATCGAATTTAAAGCCTCCCATATTTTCTCAGACGACGGAGGACATACAGAAGCATTAAAGATAGATGTAGAGATAGTCGGAAACTGATCAGATAAGAAACTTGCCTGGGCGTCGCTTCCCCCGGGCTGCGAATATAAATTTCTAAAGAAATCCACCGCAAGATTCTCCAATTCAGTGTTGTCATCAACCCACTATCCAACTGCATTTCTAAGTCCAATGACCCTGTTAACCCGACGTCGTATAACGGTTGACGTGTGGAAAAAAAGTGGTGTTTCGATCTCCACAGTTAATCCAATTTTCGCGGGATTTTTGGAACCATAGAATTTCTTCCCTTTCGAGCACAATGTCTAACTCTCGTTTGAGGCGATCTTCAAGTTTGTAAAGACCCCTATCTGCATCACTCTGTTGAGAGGGTTTCCCGACAACAAATAAATTTGTAGTCAAGACCCCGCTGAGTACAGGGAGGTCAGGTTCGTCAATGGGAGATAGTCAGTATCAAGTTCTGTTACTTTTCACGCAAGCAATCATTCAAAAGCAAGGAGTTATTATCAAGGAAGAGAGATTCTAAGGTTTAGAGTATCCCCACAACAACAATCATGCATACAAACGCTCATGAAACACATAGATCATGCTTTTATCACATAACGGTGTCAAATTTCGTCAACCTAAGCAAGTAAATAAATTAACTTTCATTGAATTAATAAACTTACTATCTAATCTCTTCTACTTCAACTAAGATAGATCCGCGTTCGCTTCAAAACCCTAAATTGATTATTCTGATTCAAAGTTTCAACCTTCGCTTCAACTATGAATGAGAAATTCCAATCCACTTACGTTTCAAGGAGTTAAGAATAAGAGAGAAGATTCATGCAATAAAAACAATCAAAACATGATCATGAGAAAGCATGCACAACCATTGTTGGGTTTAACCCCAACCTTAGAGAGGAAGACTACTCACAAAGCATAATTGAAAACATCTAAATTAAATTAAATAAAAAGCTTACAACTTTAATCCAAACAAACTTAGTTCTTCTCCACAAACCCTACTTGTCTCTTCCCTCTCGCCCCTCTATTCTCTCCTCCTCCCTTACTTGCCCTCCAAGGCAATTGATTGTGTTCCCCCCCAAAATTAAAGGGTAGACAAGAGTATTTATAGAGAAACTATTCTATCTTAAATCTATCTATAAGGAAATAATATCTTCTAATAAGATATATCTCTTCTATCTATCTAATAACATAAAAGGAAATAGGATAAAAGCCCATTAAACACGCGGACTCGGTCTTCTGCTACTCTCGGGGTGGCTCGGCACCGACCCAAAATGGGTCGTCACCGACCTTGTTTAGCACTTCGAACAACCTTGAGTAAAACTTGCGTAGAGGATTCGTTACAACTCCGTTTGGCTCGATTCTTTTTCCTATGTTCTTGTAACGAATTTCTCTATCTCTTTCTTAGCTCAAACTTGATCTTCAATGACTTCATTAACTTCATTCCTTGAGCTTTTCCTTAAGTGCTTCTCCTCGGTTTTTCTCTTTTCTTCAAAATTGCTCCAAAAAGCTTCTAAAAACCTACAAAACACCACCAAAGCTTATGTAGACTCCATATCTTAAGGAAATACGAAAACCTACACAAACGACTCAAAACAAAACACAAAACTAAAGAAAAAGACTCAAACACATTAAAAACACACCCTAAAACATGACTAAAAAGGCCGACATCAAAATACCCCATACTTAGAGTTGCTTGTCCTCAAGCAATAAACAAGACAAGAACCAAAACCATCAACACATATATCAACTCAATGCCCTCATCAAAAAGCAACATCAAAGCACAAGTAGAAATAGATAGACAAGTGAATCTAACGTCATCACACATATATGAACAACCTCAAGCAAAAGCAACTAAAAATCCAACCTCACAAGGGTAATGTGTTTCTCTCAAATCTCATGTGTTTGGGCTTATAATAACAACTCTCAACTCAATCCAATATACAAAAATCAACATAGTCATTGTTACTTATATCACCAAACTCTCCACCCGAGATGTCAAAACACATAAAAATCATCAAGAGAACTTAGGCTCAATGAAAAACTTCATAGAAGCTTCCATTCGGCCGGGTTGTAATGGGGCTTGGTAATGACAATAAGGCGTGGAAATATTTGTCTATGTGGTGCTAATAATATCCGGGAATCAAAGACTCCTAAAAACTCTCACATTACCAAAATCTTCTCATAAAGAACATATACCAAACTCACTCAAACATTATGCACTTTCATTTTCACTCACCCATTTATCCCAACTTAATCTTGTTTACAAATACTAAGGAAAATTTGGCTCATGCACACTTTTACTATTCAACTCTTTACTTTTTTTCGTTTTCTTCCTCCCTTACGATCTTCATTTTTTTTTTCTGTGGGAGGTTGGTACCAATCTTTTTTTTTCTTATTTTTTCTTTGCAAGTGCATTCAGGGAACCAAACTCCTTTTACATGAAAAACTGCAAGATACTTTCTTTTAACCTTTCCCAACCCATATTACCCCACACTTGAACCAATACAACTCACTCAACAAAACCATCACAACAACCAATACTAAGTCCTAATCCCCGGATAGGGTCAAGCTTATCTTGGCTAGGGAATTTTTTGTGGAGCTAAAAATAAAAGGCTTAAGGCTCAAATTGGATTCAAAAAGAGGATAATGTAAGGGTGGATATGGATTAATAGGGCTTTATGAAAAATAAGTTCTCTATCATCTGATTTCACATGCAATGAACTAATATCTCATATAGGTCTCAAGTAATAGATAACCATGCAATGACAAGAGACAATATGCATAAGGAGAGTAAATCACACAAGAAAAGAAGAGGGATTTTTGATGTTCTCTCTATAAGGCCAAAAATAACTCACAATGTACAAATTTTTGTTGGATTTAAGTCACTTCTAGCTAAGATCATATGTGCTCAATTTCATCACAAGCTAAATATCCACATAAAAACAATTTTCAACATGATTCAGGCAAAGCTATCCAAACATGCTAAAGGAATTACATGATCAAGCAAGTTAAAGCATATCATAGGACATCTAAGTGGAATATTATCAATCCTAAAAACACAAACAAAGACACAAACACAAAAACTAAGACAAAACTGAGTTTCCTTTTCCCATACCCCATACTTAAACCAAACAGTGTCCTCACTGTTTTAAAACATAAAAATAAAGTGGAAAAAGAAAAGGGAACTCACAAAATAGAACTGAAGCTGTTTGAAACCATTGATCACGAAGGAGTTTTGAATTTTCTCGGTTCTGTGGGGGTCGACACCGTGCTGATTTTGGTAGTGTCCGCCCTCTAGTGGGTCGTCTCCAACCTCCTGTGGGTCGTCTCCAACCTCCTGTGGGTCATCTCCAACCTCCTGTGGGTCGTCTCCAACCTCATGTGGGTCGTCTCCAACCTCCTGTGGGTCGTCTCCAACCTCCTGTGGGTCGTCTCCAACCTCCTGTGGGTCGTCTCCAACCTCCTGTGGGTCGTCTCCAACCTCTTGTGGGTCGTCCCCGACCCCTTGGGTTTTGTGCCCTTGCGTTCCTTGCTTGCTCTTGTACCGATTCGTCTTGATTTTCTTAGCTCTTCTTAACTTTGTACCTGAGTCACTTTAGGAAAACTTCTATCCTACTACACTAATCTAATCTAAAAACAAGTCAAAAGAAAGCTAGCAAAAAGAACTAGGGAAGCAAAAACTAAAAAGCAAAAACAAAAAAGCGGGTTGCCTCCCGTAAGCGCTATTTTTAATGTCGTTAGCCCGACGAACTTACCTTAGCAAATCAAGGCGGTTTCCATCCAAATATGTTGGGATCAAAAGGAACCCCATACTTAGCCGAAATAACATCCTCCAACATATTTGGCCCTCTATCATCAATCAGAATGCTCGGAAGTCCTACAACAGGGTTAGTATAAACCGAAAACCAAGGAGGTTTCGGCTCCTTCACAGGACTAACAGTAGGATATAATATAGAATAAGAGATGGGGAAGAGATCGTGACCAGAATTGATTAGATAAGAACAAGAAAACTCACCAGGATCGAGCAGAAAGGAGCTCGTTACCGAGGCTACGTGGATCGTTAACGACCATGCTGGATCTGGAAGTAGCTCCATGTCGTGCCTGCCTAGTCTGGTAACAAATATGTGATCGTCTTTCTTCATCGGGAAAAGGGTCGTTACCGACCATGGGGCGTCGGTAGGCTCCGTGATATGCACGTCCTCCTTGAAGTCGCTCGTTTCTGTACTCAGAGAGGGGTCGATGCCGACCCATGGTGGGTCGGTCACGACCTGGGTAGGGTCGGTGACAACCTCCTCTGTAATGGGGAGAGGGTCGGTGACGACCTTGGAATGGTCAGTGACGACCTTGGAATGGTCGGTGACGACCTTTGATGGGTCGGTGACGACCTCTGATGGGTCGGCGACGACCTCTGATGGGTCGGTGACGACCTCTTCTGAGCTAATCCGATCCTCTTTGTCTGTTGCTTTCTTGTTTATTTCTCGATCTGGTAACTTCTTTCCGCTTCTTAGATGGAGCGCATCAATCTGTCCTCTCGGATTCTCCTCGGGATGGCCCGGTAATCGCCCTTGAGGTCGTGGGATTTGAGCTGCTAAATCACCAAGTTGAGAATTCACATTCTTCCTCCAAGCTTCAAAGTCACCTAGTTGATTTTGCACTCCTTTAAGATCGCTTCGAATGCCATTCATTCCTTCAAGGAGTCCTTGTGCCCATGTTGGTGGCTCTTGAAAACCGGGTGGCCTATAGGGCGGGGCTCTCTGCTCTTGTGGCGGTCCTTGAAAACCTTGACCATAGCCATTGTTATTCCACTGAGAAAAGTTGTTGTTGTTTCTTGGATAAGCGTTGTTTTGGCCACGGTAGGGTCCTCTCATATAATGTGCTTCTGCATAAGCCTCTGCAGCTCGGACTTGTTCCACGTTTGTGCAAGAAGAAGTGGGATGAGCAGGGGAACCACATTCTTGACAAGGTTGAGCGGTGGATTTATAGTGGCCCACTTGCTTCTTGAGCCGGTTTATCTCATCTTGCATAAATTAGAACCTCACATCGGGATCAATTGGTTCGGCATTAGGATCATAAAGCTTCTTCATTTGAACTCGGGCAGGTTGTTGAGTGCCATACATCGCATCATAGTTGGTAAGTTTATCTAACAAGGCCCAAGCTTCATCGGGATCCATCTCAATGAATCCGCAGTCGGTGTGAAGGTTGATGCGGTCCTTAGTTGCGACATTGATTCCCTAAAAGAAGATCTCTTGAAGCACATAAGGCGGTTGTCCATGAGTGGGACATTGCCGAAGAAGTTCTTTAAATCGCTCCCAAGTCTCCACAAAAGTTTCATTGGGAAGTTGATGATAGGAAGTAATGCGCTTCCTTAGCTCTGTAGTCTTAGCTGGTGGAAAGAATTTAGTCAGAAACTGATCATGCAACGCCTTCCATGTATGAATCGATTTGGACGGCAAACTTTCAAGCCAAGTAAGAGCTTTTCCAGCCAAAGACCATTTGAATGCTTTCAAAAGCACATATTCTAGCGATACATCATCAGCTGCAATAGTGTCACAAAGGTCAGTGAAGTTCTTGATGTGCTCCATGGGACACTCGGTGGGGTTGCCTTCAAATTGTGACCTCTTGATAAGAGTGATGAAGTGTGACTTGATCTCAAAAGCGTGCTCAATAATAGGGAGTACAATAGCAGATTCAGGAACTTTGAATTCAGGATGCATATACTGCTTAGCATTGCGTGGAATAGCATTGAGCTGTTGTCGAAGGAGAGTAACAGTAGTAGTTTGATCATCACGTTCTTTTTGAATGCCTTCCATCTGAAGGCGAAGATCAGCCATCTGGCGAGCAAGTTCCTCAGCGTTGGCCATTGCTCGTCGTTCTCTCAGCTTGCGGTGAAGGGTTCTCTCAAATTCGGAATCAAAAGGTTTAAGGTCGATTTCCCTTCGCGAACTAGAGGGCATGCACCTACACACAATCAAAAGAAAACAAATTAGTAAACACAAGAGGGTATGGGCTATTCCCAAACCCCAAAAATAACTAGACAAGAAACTAAACTAACTCCCCGGTAACGGCGCCAATTTGTTGAAAGAGTTTCCCGACAACAAATAAATTTGTAGTCAAGACCCTGCTGAGTACAGGGAAGTCAGGTTCGTCCACGGGAATTAGAAGAATCTATGTCTAGCTACTAATCCTAACAAAACAAAACAAAACAATAGCAAAACACTAGCAAAACACTCAAACTGAGGCTCGACACCGACCTAAAACAGGTCGTAACCGACCTACACTTCAACACAAATGCAGGAGAAATCAAGGAACACAGGCGCTCGGCACCGACCTAACAAGGTCGTCACCGACCTATCCGGGTACGAGAAAATTCCGAAAAACCAATTTAAAGAAGATCTAGGGCAAAGGATTCACCACAACAAGTTTATGCATGCTAACATAAATCAAAATCAACCATAAATAATCCCATGTATGACTCTCGTCATGATAAATCAAGTAAAAATCTTAACTTTCATAAAGATCTAAACTTGCAATCCTACTTGTTTCCTAAAAGTTTAACTTTCGTTTCAACCAAATATAATCCACATTCACAACTAAATCTTTCGATTCACTCATAAACATGAACATGCTTTGACTTTCATCAAGGAATAGATAGCAAACAAGGGGATAATGGATAGAGATTAAAAGAGATGGTTCATTCAAATTTTCATGCCTTAATCATGCATAACTCGTCGGGTTTCACCCCAACCCTAGAAAGTAGACTACTCACGATCCATAAAACAATCAACAATCACAAACAAAAGAGAAGACATGATTCAAATTCAAACAAACTTCGATTCAAAAGAAAACTTACAAACTCAAGCAAACCTCCAAGTCTCTCTAATTGTCCAAGAGCTTGGAATCAAAGCAAACTAGAAAACCAAACTTGCAATTTGTTCCGTCTCCACAACAAACCCTAAGAACGTTTTTCTCCAAATCCGCCCCCCCTTGAAATAAAACCCTAAAGATCCTTATATAGTGGTAGAAATAAATCTATATGGAAACTAAAATCTATCTTAAAAAGGCCCATAAATAAAACAATTACTAAACCAAACTTAAGGCGCAAGCAATAATTCGGCAACACACGGAGTGGGTCGTCACCGACCATGGATGGGTCGTCACCGACCATCTGGCTGCATATAACTTCCTCATTTCTTGCTCAAAACTTGCTCCAATGCTTGGCTTTCCTTCATTGTTCCTTCTTCAATCGCTCTTGACCTTTTAAGACGTCCTTTAGCTCCTTCTTCAAACACTTAAACCTTGAAACCTTCACTCTTAAATCATCAAATCCTTACATGCAATTGACTCTTGCTCTTCTCTCAACATCACCACCAAACAACACTTAGCACCACCTCCTAGAAAGCTTTAAAAACCGAAATATCTCCTCCTCAACGCTTCAAAGACCTACAAAACATTAAACACACTTATGTAGACTCCATATCTTAAAATAATATGAAAATCCACAAGAACGACTCAAAACAACACATTAAACTTAGAAAAGACTCAATCCTAACTAGAAAACTACCCATGAAAACTAACTAGAAAGTGCAACATCACACTCCTGATGGCATTCTGAACTCCCTGAAGCCGCGCCAAAAGTTGACGTTTCTGCTGCAAGATATGTCCAAAAACATTCCTATTCCAATGTTGAAGAACATTTACGGAAATTCAGGGTGTGTCAGCCAGGCGTCTTGAAAACGGAAAGGTCGTCGGTTGGCATTGGTGTTAGATGCATAATCCAAATCAAGATAGAATGAAAGTCGTGTATACGTACATAACCCTAACACATAAACTCAATGAAGTTTAATCTTAAAATCAATTGATAATATATTTTACAAAGTTATATACTGGTCTATTTTAGATCTCAACTTTCCATGTGGGAAGGTTATTCTAACAATGATTAGTACTCCGTATTATTCTTGACAATTGGAGCTGTCCGTGGAAGATTGAGTTGACTGATCTAATATTCTTTACTTGCAAGAGCATTTTTAGGATTGATGCATTTCTCACGTTTTGCAATAAATCAATTCTATTATGGACTACATTATTAGATCGTTCTATCATGTCTCATCCGTCCCACTTACAACTGACCCAGGTTTTCGGGACCTCATTTGTAATTGGATGCTCTAAGTTTGCTCCGATGAATAGGGCCCACTTAATTTCTTTCCTTATCAAAAAAAAGTCTCAAGTACCTGAAATCCATGGAAATATAATTTACTAATTCATCTGATCGGGAATAAACTTTACTAGTTGAATTTTGATCAACTTTAGTATTTATTTGAGAGTGATGAGGTATCAAAATTATTATTAAAATTTGTTTTGTTGCACTAATATTTTTATTTATTGGGTAAAATTGATGATAAGATTGAGAAAAACTTTGCAATTTTGAATTTAATTAATACTCCATATTTGTTAAAGATTGGTGTAAAATGATTCTTATTTTTAGTTGGAGAAAGTATATCTTTATTAAATTAGTTTTGAGATAAGACAAATTCTTAATAAAATCAATAATGAATGACATTAAATTTTGTAAGTGTTTGTTTGAGACATTCGATTTTAAATCATTCTTGAAAACAGGCATAGATCGACTCCATAGAGAGCGAGACGTAAAACAACATTGATCGGTTCAGTGACTTGAGTCGAATCATAGAAGTCAGGATACGAAAGAAATCTGATTAACATTTATCGTTAGTAGTTCCTTACAAGTTGCAAATAATATCAATTGAAAATATGAATATATATATTTTTAATATAAACGGAGAGCACATGAATTTGGAATCTAGCTTCAGCTTGTGTTGTACTAGTGTAGTATAGTATCCAAATTACTGATGAAGGAGCTGGACGTGCATCAAACAGTTTTGCCTTAACAGGAAAGAAAGGAACGAATTAAACACAATCTACAAAAATAATTGAAAATTAGGTGAGCCTTCTGCCTACCTCATTTATTCTTATTGAGAAGGAAAACCGTAAAATTAAACCATATAATAATATAAGTTTAGGTGTCCATATGTGCACCGCTTGGGTGCACCATTAACGTGGTTACGAATGGCGAGGGAGGACAAAGGCCTTAATTTGTATTGCATCTCCTTTTCCCCTCTCTTATGACTTTTTCTTTACACAATATTCTATGCTTCGCTGATTAATTCATTTACTACGGAGTAATATAAAAATCAAATCTGTATACTCCTTCCTTGCTAGTTGTACAACAAAAACCCAGAAATCCAGAATAGCAACGCATTTTAGTAGTGGGCTGGAACTTATCTCCTCCCTCAGCAATCAGCATACAACAAAACAGAGTAAAGTTCAAAACAGAACTTGCTGGAAATCCACACACCCATAAAATTAAAATAAATTAAATTATGATAAAAGAATCATCAGACTTTGCGGTTTTGAGTTTGCGTTTTCTTATTTTTTTAAGGCCACCAGTTTATCCCAACCAGTAGAAGCAGTTTTGATTTCTTTAGTGAAGCGGTGGGAGTTTGGACGTGTCTTCTTTTCTACCATAGAAATCTGGGACAAAATAGGCTCCTCCTCGGCCTTCTTCAGTCCAATCACATATCAGTGTTAGTGGCTTTCGCTTCTTCATCTTCCTCCTCAGCTTCCCCTCTTCTCATACTTACCTGATTTGGTATTTTACAGTCAATTAGGGTTTTGGGTCCCCATATATATATATATATCTAGCTTCAAAGTGGAACTCTTTCTATAATAAACAATCAGAATCCAAACAGAGGGAGTGATTAATTAGACGTGTGGAGTGGATTATAAAATAATTAGTGGGTAGGGCAACTGCTTTTCTGTGTGTGTTTTTTAATTGAATTTTGTGTGGTGGAGAGAAGAAGAAACCAAACCCAGATGGTTTATGTTGCTTAGCTTCCCTGTGTTTGAAGATTCTCTGAGCCACCAAGATAGATAAATATGGGCAAATTGGGCTGGAGCTAGATTGCACAGGAGGGGGGATGGGCCCTTTCTTTTGTTTTTTCTCACCAACTTGCATCCTTAATCAGATATATACTCGTAGTATGTACTAGGAGGAGGACTCCATTTTCGTTGATCCGATCCCTTTCACTTTCACTCCTTTTTCTCCCCACCTCTCTCCTCATCCTATTATAATCCGTACACACCCAGTCCTACCAACCATTATCAAAGTATCAAACCCCCTTTTGTGTTTTATTTTATTTTTCAATTATCAGTTTCTGATTTTGGAATAAATAAAACTTTACTGTTTTAGGGTTTTTAAATTTTCCGGCATGGAAGTGTTGCATGAAAGCCAAGATCTGCAGGCCCTGGATTTCAAGCAAGTCGACTGCTTGCCGGCGGTGAAGAGAGAGGTTGCCCAGAGCCCTAATTTCGGCGGCTGCGGGTTTCAGGAAGACGGCGGGGTAAAGAGTGAAAACAGAGAGATCTGGATTGGCCAAGGGGGTGACGTCAGCAACGGCGGCGACGTCGACGGCGGCCCGTCTCTGTTCTACGCCGCCGACGACTTCCCCTCTCTCCCGGAGTTCCCTTGCATGTCGTCGTCGTCCTCCACATCGTCCACCCCCGCCCCTTCCACCGCCCCCGCCGCCGCCGGATTCTCCTCCTCCGTCTGCTCCACCTCCTCCTCCTCCTCCTCCTCCGCCGCCTCCTGGGCCATGCTCAAGTCCGACGCCGAAGCGGAGGACGACCATCATCGCCACCACCATCATCACACGAATCAGCAGCAGCCGCAACTTGATCAGGAGGAGGCTTATGATGATCGGATAGACGGTGTAGATTGCATGAATGTAATGGAGGATTTCGATTGCATGGGCATAAATCAGCTGATAGAAGACAGCAACGAGATCTGGGACCCAAGTCCCCTGTTTGAGAGCGACCCACCACCTCAAATCCCCCAAACGCATCAACTCAACCCTTTTGACCAGTTTCAGCAACAAGGCCACCATCTCGGAGACCTCTCTCAATCACACCAAGAAGATCACTCGTTTCTGTTCTTAGATCCGTCAGCTGCCGGCGGCGGTGGTCATAGTAGTACGGAGGCCGAGAACCCGGAATCCGCATCGGCTCTGTCGGAGGATCTCGCCGTGGTGTTCTTCGAGTGGCTCAAGTCCAACAAAGAGTCGATCTCGGCCGAGGAGCTGAGGAGCATCAAGATCAAGAAGTCCACCATCGAATCCGCCGCCAGGAGACTTGGCGGCGGCAAAGAAGGGATGAAGCAGCTACTCAAGCTCATACTTCAGTGGGTGCAAAACCACCGCCTCCAGAACAACAGGCGCTCTCAAGGCGAATCGGCCTTCGATTTGACCCAACCCCTACAAATAACGCCGCCACTACCACCGCCACACCTGATCCAGCAAGAGCCGTTGTTGCCTTGCTACAATCCGCTGCCGCCTCACCACCAGCAGCCGTCGCAATGGATCTCGCCTTATGTAACCGATCCGGGCGGTGTAGCAATTGCACCTGCACCACCATCATCAAGTTTTACTAGCTACATAGGAGGAGGGCATGATCCTTATGGGGTACTACATCAACCTTACCACGTTCCGCCGCCGCCCCCACTGCCCGATCAGTACCACATGCTTGATGGAAACATGGCGCCATGGACCGGACAGCTGGCGGCGGCGCAGCCTCAGTACCCACCCGGGCCGATGCATTACAACACCGGCCCTGATGGGAGTGTTCTAATGCATAGCATGGCACCACAGGGATATCCTGGATACGGAAACGGGTATAGCCCGTATCAGATGTTTCCCGGGGGCCCAGGAGACGGGCTTGTGAGGACGGGGTCGTCCGCGACCAAGGAGGCGAGGAAGAAGAGAATGGCGAGGCAAAGGAGGGGTTTTACGCACCACCATCACAGGAACAGCCACAGTAACCCTAACCAACAACACCATGGAAATGGCGGCCAACAACAGATGGTCCAAGGCGGTGGCTGTGGAGATCATGATAGTTCTGGATCGGTTGCTCATGGTGGCTGGATGTATTGGCCACCAACGACGGCGGGTCAGCCCATGATGGGCTCCATCCAGCCACATCAGCAGCAGCCCGCCGTTTTGGAGAGGGCTGCTGTGATGGCGCAAGGTAGCCAGAGACAGGCTGCTTCTTCTGATAAGAAGCAGGTGGGGAATACATGAAATTGGTTTAGTTAATTGTTGCTTTTTGTATGTGCTAGACTATTTGGTCCTATGCTTAGTTTGATGAATAGTGTTTTAATGATCATATTGTGATGGCCTTTTTGGGATCTTGTAGGGGTTTAAAACCGAGAAGAACCTCAAGTTTCTTCTTCAGAAGGTGCTTAAGCAGAGTGATGTGGGTAATCTTGGGAGGATTGTCTTACCCAAAGTAAGACATCTATTTTACTACATATATATGTTACTCCGTATTAATTAGTGAATTAAATAAAGTCATTGGATTGTCAAATGCACGTTATATATTAATTTATATGTAACAATGATGTTCGTGTGATTATCGTTGGATTCAGAAAGAAGCAGAAACCCACCTTCCGGAGTTGGAGGCAAGGGACGGGATTCCGATTGCGATGGAGGATATCGGTACCTCTCGGGTGTGGAACATGAGATACAGGTATACCTTATAAAGTCTGATTTATTAACTAATTAATTTAAGATTGATCGACATGTTCCTAATATATATTCTGATCTTACTGATGATCACTGTGTTGAAATAATGCAATCTGACCCATTGCCTTTTTTTTAATGAATCCTTGTGGAGTTCCAGATTTTGGCCAAATAATAAAAGCAGGATGTATCTCTTGGAGAACACTGGTGAGTCTCTATTTTTTGTATGCAAGAAATGCTCTTTATGTTTTGTTTAAAGTGTTTAAAAGAAGGCATGTTTAATTTGTTGGTGACAGGTGATTTTGTGAGATCCAATGGTCTGCAAGAGGGGGACTTCATTGTGATCTACTCAGATGTTAAATGTGGCAAATATGTACGGAAAATCCTCCTTGCTTTCAAATTGTCTACTTTCCTTATTGCTTTACACATTGCAACTTGCAAAGGGGGTCCTATTTTCTTTTCTCTTATAGTCTCTTCCTATGCTTTATCTATCATTGCAACTTGCATTGCATGGGTGTTCAGAATATGTGGTATACTGATATGTCATGCTATAAGTATTGGTATAGTATATATATATATGTGTGTATTATAATTAGTTTTTATGAACTCATTACATGGATACCGAATTTGTTTAATAAAATTGCTAAAATGCTCTTTGTGCTTGGAATATTTAAACATCTACAAGTAGTGTGTCATTGAATTGTATTGTCTTTAATTAGTGAATTTGACATTCTGACTTTGGTGGGTGCAGATGATCAGAGGAGTAAAGGTCCGACCACAACAACAAGGATCAAAGCCTGAATTAGCGAAGAAGCCACCACCATCAAAAGTACAGAAGACACAGAGCTTGTCTTCCCCGGCTAGCAGTGCACTATCTCCTATCACACATATGCAATGAACTTCAAAACACTTAGAGGCCGACATAGAAGAAAGAGGGATCAAAGAAAAAAGGGTGATCGAAAACGCAAACCACCCAGATCGACCCGATTGACCATCTTCTATCCCTTTTAACATAATAGATAGATATAATATATGTGTATGTATAATCTCCATCGTCTATTCTCCTAGCTAACAATTGCCGTGCCTTTTCGCCTTCCGTTTTGCATCCATGGTTATTTCTTGAGCTGCCAAAGTGATCCAAAGCCAACGTTTCTAGCTAGCTCACTCGAGAAAGTGTCATATATATATAACTATATATATGTGAATGTAAGGTGTTGTACGTACGTTGCTCTCTAAATATGTATTGGGTGTGTGTTGTAATTTAGGGAAGTGGGAGGTTGTGTGGATACTAGTCCTTTGCTGTGTTGTATTTGTTGATATAATCCTGGTTTCCTTTACATATAGACTCGTCAGCTGAATATGTAATAAATAGTATGTACTACTAATAGCAACTATGATAAATGTCTCAATTTCACAAGTTGGATGTGTGGTATTTTACATATTTCTTTGTCAATTTTTTTTTTTAACATGTAAAGCATTAACTAATCAATTCCAGACCTTATAAAAGGTTGTTTTTATGTAGCACGCATAGTGAATGCAGAAATTAATAGAGATACATACAATACAACTTGTTGCATATCATAACATACACTCAAAACACACGCCGTATATAAGAATAACGGCTTCAGTTACACTTTCACAAGTATTAACTCGTGCGCAATGATAGATCAGTGACACATGACATGATCACGCCACTCTAGCGGTTGATCGATCAATCACTCTTTATTTTGCTTAAAAAGCTTATTTAGTTGGTATTAACTCATTGTAACATGCATGTTGTAATAAAGATATTAAGCATAGGCCTTGGGGTTGGAAAGGAGATACTCTTCAACCTTCTTGAACATCTCAGTGGCCTTTACTTGGCCGGTCTTGAGCCTCTCCTCGTCGAGCTTTGCACCTGCCTTGGGATGGTACTGCCAAGACATGGTGCAGACGGTTCCAGTGCCGGAGGGCGAGAACTTGACCTCGTGGACCACATTCTCCAACATGTCACCAAGCACATCACCTTCTGGGGTCGAGTACTTGCAATACAAGTTCTCTACATCCAGCTCCTCAATCCTGTGCTTCACATATTTGAAGGGGCTCCCTGCATTATATTTCAAGGGACTCCACATTAATTATGAGTATCCAATACGAAACAGAAACTTAAAACATTATGCTATTAGAGTTTTCAGGTAACATAGATGTAATAATTCTACCAGGATAAAAATCTTCATTAACGAATGGTGTAATCAAAATGGACCAAATATGTGTGTATGTTGAAACCAATATTCTAAGAAATGATAGGCGGACCATGGACGACCAAAAATGTTGCCTAGGCGTTCCTAGATAGGAGTCTAAGCGCAGGGTCTAGACAGGAATTTTAGAACAATGTATGGCTGAAACCAATTACGTACAAGATCTTTATTAGAAATTTTATGATGATTGAATGAATCGACGATATTAGCTAGCTAGATCATGCATGCAAACCTTCGGGGAAATTGAGTTGTTTGACCGCGCCAACAGCTGCACGGTCACCCTTAATAAACTCGATGCTCTTGAAGGCGCTGGGCATGAGCTTGGGGAAGAGGTTGTGAGAGTCAAGGCTGAGTGCCCTGAACAACCTAACGGGTGCAACTGGGCTCGAAATCTCTTGGGACCATGATGTCACTGCCATTTCTTATAGCTTTAAGGAAGATGTTTTCTTGGGTTGTATACTTGAAGGTGATATTGAGACCGAATGTGTTGTGGTGCAAAGAATATGGAAATATCGGTGTGTATTTATAGGGTTAAGAGAGGTGGTTACTAGGTGCATATAAGGGACTTGCTTAGGTTTGAAGGAGAATGCAATGCCTTCGCAAGAATTGTTATTTTCTCCACCACCAAGTCCATATATGTACGTTTTCTTCTTTATAGTCAAACATAAACAATTTGTTGCTTGTAAAATACGTTTAGCCATCTTCTTTAAGTCTTATATAATTCGATCTAGGCGCATTTTTTTTGTTATTGTTATTGTTATTATCATTTTGTGAATTGATTGGATATTTGGAAAACTCAAATTGTTTATGATTGCCAAATGAATGGCTTAATTTAAATTCTAGTACCAATCGATTGTCAAATGAACATTTAAATCATAATTCCTATAACCAAGTAGAAATTTTGGCTGAAGAAATAAGTGAGAACTGTGTTACAATAAAACCATATAGGTTGAATTGAGTTATTTTTTTCTTTCAAAATGCTGAAACATTAATTCACCATTCTGCTAAAAATTGAGTTAGCTGGATTACTTTTCCCTAGAAAATGCTAGTCAATGCTTTATTGCGAGCCATATAACAGGTATTTCTCTAAAGAAATGTTGACTACTGAGGCCCGTTTGGTTTTAGACGTGGAAAGAAAATAGTTAAGGAAATGTATCTAAACTATTTTTAGTTTATGATTCATTGATACAAGTGGTAATCATTACCCCTTTTTTCCAATTTTCATGTAAAATTTGAGTTAACTCTCCTTATCCCTTTCCTTCATTTTAACATAGGGTAAGCATATCTCCTATTCTCCTCTAATCATTTCCCTTTTCCCTCTCTCTAGACACAAAAAAAGAGAATCAACACCACTCTTCTATATAAATTTGTTTCCTTTCCCTTTCCTTTCCATACTCCTAAACCAAACGGGCCCTTAGTATGTAAGAGAACGAAGGGCTACAAGAGGGTTTGTTTAGAAGCGGATTTACACCTTGTGATTCTTGTCCCTGGTCGATATTCTTGTCCTTGGCCGATTTGTGGAGTGTAGTCATCCTTTAGCTAGCTTGGTATATAGGTGTCAAAGTTTTTTACGTTGAGATTGGATTATTCAGTTTCGATATATCTATAAGGAAGTTAATATCAAGGTTATTAGGATCGGAATTCTAAGTTGGATCGTTGAGGGTCTTTTGGATCGGATCGTAAGATCGGATCGCGGGATCGTAAGATTCTACATTATAACTAAATGTATGCAAGGATTACCTAATAGATTGTATATTTTGTTATATATGAAGTAAGAAAATGATAAAAACTATTAATTTGATTATTAAAAATGTTGTAGGATGGACTAGTCAATAATTTTAATGAAAATGATACGTTAACCGTGAAATTATTAATAATATATAGTCATAATTGTCATTTTATAGGATCGTAAGAATCGTTTGTAGGATCATTAGAATCGTTTATATGATCGTTAAAATCGTATGTAAAATCGGGGTCGGATCGAGATTGTATTCTAAATCATATAAAATTCTACTCCAAAAGATCCTAGGGGATCGTGGATCGTTTCGTATGTTATGGATCGTAGGATCGCTAGAATCGTAGAATCGAATCGGGATTTTGATTACCTTGGTTAATATTATAGCGGATTTTCTCACTTCATTTGCTTTCTCTTTTAACTTAGGTTTTTATGTATTGCTTTACCCTTCCGAGGGTGTTATTTCCTTGCTTTTGGATGATGTTAGGGGTCGGGTTATCCCACTTAGCCTTTATTATTATTAAAACTCTGGTTGAGGAAACAGAAAGTATTACCTCTTTATCAAAAAAAAAAAAAAGAACGAAAGTCTTAAGTGAGTTGTTCAAAAAAAAAACAAAGAAGTAGAACTGAAGAAAGTAGGTGAGCAGCGGTGTGTTGAAGTAATTGACTAAAAGGTAAGTATATTAATGAAATAACCAACAACATAATTTCAAGTCAACTTTCTTAATTACAATTGGGAGAATTATGTTTTTTAAAGAATAAAATTGTATGTGAAACTAGATTCCTAATTTGCATATGATGGATATGATGGTAGATTGGTAGGTGATTCGTTGGATGTTGCTAGTTAGTTGGACACATTCAGCATTTTTGACAGGGGATGTCAAGTGTACGGGCGAATGGGCCCTCCACTTATAGGGCAGGCCCATAATTATCAGCCCAGACAAAGATAGTCGTCCAGTTGGGCCATTTTCCAATTTTTAAACATGATATTTTTACGGAAAATCTTTATGCACACAAAAAATAGCCTGGCGTACAAGAATTGACACACTTCATTAAGCGTTTCGATTTATGGATCGTTTATGTAACGGGTACCCAACAACCAAGATAAAGGGTCGCTGGGTACCTATTTAGAACGATTTATGAAGCGGTTCGTTTTATGCAGCGTTTAAGTTAAACGACTTATAAGGCGAATCGATTCCTTGTCCGCCTAAACCTCGTCCCACGTTCGGCTCTCGGGCGATTCTTATTATTCTTCCTCATCGAAAAGCTCTTCTCGTCTTCGTCTCTATCAAATCTCATTCAGTGTTAATCAATTGTACGTTTTCGAGGTGGCGGTCGGGCTCGTTGTGGAAGAGGGCGTGGTGGGGCGGATACAGTCGGCGGCGGCGTGGATGGGACTGGTGGTGAAGTCACCTCCTTGGCTGATGCAGGTATGAAAATGAATTAAAATGGATGTTTGATTGTATGGGTTATGGATTTTGATTTGAAACCCTAAAAACAACACTTGGTAAGGGGAAATTGAGAGAACAACTAGAGGTATGGAGAATGCGTAGTTAAAGCAATTGAGTTGAAATGTGATTGGGTAAATGCAATTGATAGTATAGACAATGTGTTGAATCAGAATTGAGTTGTATGTAGTGTTCCGTTTAGGAAAAAGTGAAGGAGAAGGCTTAGGAAAAAGCATCGAGAGTGTCCACATGAACACGAAAAAGAATGCTCTGGG
Organism: Fallopia convolvulus; assembly: GCA_964016875.1. Lineage (NCBI taxonomy): Eukaryota > Viridiplantae > Streptophyta > Magnoliopsida > Caryophyllales > Polygonaceae > Fallopia > Fallopia convolvulus. Next base: position 716,494 of record OZ024724.1, on the reverse strand, counting down.
TTTGAGTTTTGTGTTAGGTCTCTTTGATTGAATTAGCTGAAATGGATGTACTAGGATCTTGATTTTGGTAATGATATTATGATCTATTCTCATAAAATATGATCACTGATCTTTGCAAAGCAACATGTGCTGATCTCTAATTACATGCCATATTGTGAGGGTTTTGGATAGAATTGAATCAGAAGTGACTCAATTACATAGGTATAGCGTAGAAAGAGTTCATGAAAAGAAGTTGTTTAGAGAAACCTGACCAATCCTCTCTAACTCTCTAAGACTTGATATGGACCATAAAATGTTGCTGAAAGTTTCAAATTCCTCTCTAAGACTTGATATGGACTTGCTAGAATATCATGTTCTGTAAGCTTCAAGAAGTTTCAATAATGGAAGGTGTAGTAGCATTGAGTAAGATTGAATAGAAACTAGACATGCTAGAATATCATTTAGTAAAAAGTATAGACAATGTATTGAATCAGAATTGAGTTGCAATATTACTTTGTCATTCAATTACCTTTCTCTTGAATCTGTCCACTCTTTAGTAGAATCCAAAACACCATCCAGTTAGGTGCAATAGTTTCAGTTGATATGCTTGTTGGTAATATGTGGATAACTTGCATCAGTTTGTCATGTCTATATCTTTTCACCTTAAGCTCTGCCATTGCTCTTAACCATATTGTTAGTAACTTTTCTTTTTACCCCTAAAAATTGCATCATGAATGTGGGTTATGGAGAATATGCCAGCTTATGCAGAAGGTTATTATGGAAGGGTAATTGAGCCTTCTTGTCATGTGAAGGTTATGGGAGTCAGCAGCTTGAATGCTGTTTAGGGTGCCTTACTAGTAGTATAAATAATGACTAAGGGTGGCAAAACTTAAGTAGAGACTTGCTACATAGTTTTTCCCTGTCAACTGGGTTTACAAACACACTAACAACTCATAAGCCAAGGTTTTTTTTCGGTAATCCACAAAGCACCACATCTTACCTTTCTTCAGCTGACATCTCAAAACATACTAAAATGGAAATTGCCAATATAGATTGCAAACAACCTGAACAAGTATGTGGAAATATCTTTTGAATACAATTTACATTTCATTCTTAAAAAGCAAGAAATTTATTGACCAATTATTACAGATGTGAGCTAACCAACTTCAGTACCTTTTCTGCTGCTCTATGAAAATAACGTAGTGCAGAGGATATGTCTTGTTTGACGCAGTCCCCAGTCAGATAGACAACACCTAAAAGATATAGAGCCCCTGGATGCAACTGACGATAGAGAGAATACTCAGCTTATTGCCAAAAGTGTATTGCTTAAGTAGTGAACTAATTAGTAATCATAGGTCAAAGTACCTGTTCAACAATCTTCTCTATATAATAAAATGGTTATTGAGCTGATTCAACATAATCATTCTGTCAAAGACAAAAAGCAGATTTCATAAGATAGGCCATAGGTGGTATCAAACTTAAGTTAATGATGGCAATATCATTAACAAAAAGAACGCAAAAAGAACTTACAGAACACAAAGAAATCAAAAATATGTGTTATGGTGTAACAGGGCAAAACCACAATACTCCAAGTATGCAAAACAAGTAGTCAAGATAAAATTTTAGTAGCACCTTCTTTTTTGATACTCCTTGAAAAAAAAAGTTTACGACTTTGAAGGTTTTGAAACTGATGCCATTGTGCAGAATAAGTAACAAATTCAAGCATAAGGATGCTACCTCAACTCTGAGGGGGCAACCTAATTCATACATTGCATCTGGATTGCCCATTTCTTGCAGCTTCTACCAACAAAGCAACACCCCTGTATACATCATATGTAGACAGATAGAGAATAGATAAAGATTGTGATTTTTTTACAACAGTTTGGTGCATAAAAAAAGTAGACAGTCGGCTATCATTTTTTAAGCATAAACAGACAGATGCTGAAACAACCTTTGCTTTGACAGTTATATCGTCTCAACTCAATTACCCTTTTCTTATCGTTCTTAGAAACATAACAAGAGAGTTCATAGTAATTCACTCACTTACACTGATGTGCATGCTCCTGGAACATGGTACTTGAGGTGTAGTTTGGACAACCAGTACCGAGCATGTGTGTTGGAGTTATCAGCTTCCAAAGCCAGCTCATAATTTTCCTTGGCAGTCTGGTATAATAAAGATCATATGAATGGTAGATTTTTATCATTGTTTTTAGTCCGTCACAAAAGATACAAATTACCAATAAGACAACAGTTAGCCAGTCAATAACCACAAGCCAATAGTGCAAGTTAGACAATCCACACTAATTGCATAGATATGTCTTTGAAGAGCAAAATAGATTCCAACATATTAGTTGGGCCAATTCAGAGTTGAATGAGACATGTTGCGCTTTTCAGTATATAATCTTTACCCTCATGAAAGGAATAAGACGACGGTCATTTAGTTCACATTAGTCTATCATTCTGTCAACTTCCTTCATAGAACTCCACCCTTTTGATATGAGTTCCATTGCTTGCTTGTTTCTATTTAGTTTCCATTTAGCCATGAACTTCCTTCATAGAACTCCACCGTAAAACAAAAACCTTGGCTTATAAAGAATTTTGTTTCCATTTAGTTTGTGATTTTGAAAAAAGGAAATGGATAAACAAAATTCTTTATTTTAGATTCAGTTACTTTGTTACTTTATGCTTTTTGATCGTATAAATATAGTATGTTCATTCTATGAATGAAAATAAGATTTAGAATATATAATGTATGTATTTAAACAGCAGTTGAAGCCCCCAATGCGGTGGAGGCGGGTGGTGGTGATGGTGTGGGGCGGGAGGACGATGATGGGGCCGATGCGGGATCCACTGGTGGGGTTGGTGATGTCATGGGTGAGGATGATCATGTTGGTCATGTTGGAGTTTCTACAAGGGAGGTTATGGATACTGGTGGCCATTCATCACCTCATTTGGCTACATGCATGGACTTTAGACCCGATTGGTGGGGCAAGTCTGGCATGTCGGTACGTGTATTGTAATTAATTTGTTTTGGTTATGTAATTTAGTATGTTAGTTATAATATATTAAAGGTGTATTAAAAAATTTCATATAGTATTGTTATTAGTTTGTTTTAATATTAAAATACTTCTTAATGGTGCGTATTATTATTTGAATGAAAAGATAAATGAAACAGAACACGAATATTTATAAGTGTAAAACAATTGAGTACAAAACAATAATTGGGAAATAGAACATAAACAGTTGAGGACGAGGGTTAATGTCGTGCCTAGTGTAGGCCCGTATAAAATTATTGTGAAAATGAAAAAAATCTAAAATTAATGGAAGACATAAATAGATGTTTCAGGATAGGCTTAATGCCTTGCCTAGTCCCGCCTCCACAATGCATACTCCGCCGAGGAAGAAGAGGACGAGGTCGGTGAAGCGTCGACATATATTGCAGTCGGAGCGTGTTGAGGCCGTGGCCCCGAAGAAGAGGGCTAGGAAGCCAAAAGTGGCAGATACTCATATTTCAGAGCTGCATGCAGATGGCCCGCCCCCTCCTGTTGCAGATAGTCAGATTTGTGAGGACATAGGTATGTCTGCCTCCGTGGAGACTGCTGAGGATCTTGCTATGGACATTGATATGACCCATTGGGGCGAGGACCCTCCACTTGTTGGCAGTTCCACCCCTGCACGAGAGCATATTCCGACCCCTCCTACTATTGTAGAGTCCAGTTAGTCCCCGCATCATGTACCTTTAGGGACACCGGCGTCTCAGGTTTCCGACCCGTTTCAAGAGGGCGACCCGACCTCTCCTTTTGCCTCACAGCCTGTTAGAGACCACATTTCCAAGCCCATTCAGGATCATGTACTGAACCCTCCTCCCACTTCACAGACCCCTCCTATATCTTCATAGCCTTCAGATTCCCATCATATTGACTCCGTACATGCGCGTGTCCCGACCCCTACTCCTCAATCTTCACAGCCTCCAGATGACCACGTTTCCGACTCCATTCAGGAGCACGGACCCACCCATCCTCCACTTGGACCTCAAGATAGTCATCCCCCGGCTAGAACTACGACTACGCCTGCACCAGTTGCTCATGAGGTAGACATGTGGCAGCCTGGAGGCCCACGTTTGCCTGACCTCCTTCAAGACTATCCTTCTCATGTTGAAGCATCGATCTGGAGTTGGACACAAGCGACTATACCGGGGGGTTGAACAAGTTGTCATTGAGGATAAGTTGGTAAGCTTAATTAAAATGAATGTAATGAAATATTATTAATTCGAAGTAATACGATTGATTTAGTATTATATATATATTTTAATATAGTGGCCGAAGGTTGTGAAGGCTTATTCACGACCTGTGGTATGGCGTGAGATCCGGCCTTATATGGTTGATGGGCTAGGTACATGGTGGGCCCTTACACAGCAAACCGGACTTGCTCGTCTAGCAATTCTTGATTATCGAGGCAACGACCATGTCATCATCACAACATTTATTGAGCGTTGGTATCTAGAGACCAACAGTTTTCACTTCCCTTGGGGTAAGATGACGATCACGCTCCACGATATTGAGCACATCATGCGCTTGCCGATCGATGGAGTGCAGCTTGCGACGCATATACCTGCTAACGATTTCATGGCTCGCGTTATGCATGTGTTAGGGCTTACCATTGAGGCATACGCTCAGTACAGTGGTGGTGGTATTCATATTATTGAGTTGATGGCGCTTGTGATGAGGATGATCGCAGAGAGAGCGGACATTGGTCATATAGCCTTTGCTTACTTATTGTGGGTCCTTGGTCAGACAGTGTTCTATGACAAGAGCACTAACAAGGTGAAGTTGCATTATTTACACGCACTGCTAGACCTCAACCTCACGACTGAATATGCATGGGGGGTTGCAACATTGGCTTTTTTATACCGTCATCTGGGAATGGCATCTCGATCCGACATCACTACTATAGGAGGTTGTATCATCATTCTCAAAATACGACATGTATATACGTATTTTTATTTGATTATGTGTTGATATGTCTTAAATGTAGGTATTAATTTTAAATGAATTTTTGCAGACTTGGATATGGAATTACTTCCGTTAGTTTCGAGGGCATGCACTGATCAATGTTGACCTTCTTATGGATGATCGAGCAGGTGTCCGAGACCAGATAGTTCCGTGTTCGGCCTTGAAGTGTCCTTTACGCCTAGTTGAGGTTCGTAGGGTTTTGGAACGTGTTTGCGCTGATGAGGTAAAATGATGTAATAGAACTTAATTGGCATGTATGAAATTGTAATAATTGCATCCTAATCTGGTTCGTTTATTGATTATAGGTTTTATGGTCTCCATGGGGCTTGGACTTGGATTTTGAGACGACGTACCGGATGTCAAGGTATCGCAGCATTATTCAGTGCTTCTATATAAGGGAGGTGTACTTGCCAGAGAGATGCCTTCGACAGTATAGACGTGTGCAGGTCTGACCCCCCGATCCTATTGTACCGAGTAAAGTGAGGTGTGGCACTGGCTCGCGGAGTTATGTGGTCGAGTTCGCCGAGGATGACTTGTATTGGAACGAGCGTTATGACCACCTCATTGACCTGCAACAGTACACATTGGCTCGGTATCCATGGGAGGCAAAGGTTGATTATTTTGACTGGTTCGACGGAGTTACACATCCTTATGTAGACCCCCAATCACCTCGTCAGAATCGTCTGCGCGATCCATTCACCCACCCCGCAGTTGTGGTTGATATTACTGTGGTACATTGATTTTTTTTTGAAATTCCATTAATTGTTAATTGTTAGCGTTGTACTGTAGCTAATTCTTCTTCTAACATGTGCAGCGACATCAGCAGATGATTGTTTATGTGTTAGAAGCTCTACAAGGACTGCCTGTTGATCACAACACTCGGCCATACCTCGAGGACATGTTTAACATTTTAGGGGACGACCATCCACCGCTACCTCCTCCTGTAAGCAGGCCATTTTGGGATTCTCAATATGAGACAGAACAGGGGAGTGGTATAGTGTTGTTAGGGGTGATGATGTGGTTGAGGAGAGAGAGACTGATGTTGTTGCTAGTGCCGGAAGTGGTTTCGATGGTGCTGCGGTTCATGAGAGAGACACTGATGTTGTTGGTGGTGATGGGAGAGGTCCCGATGGTGTCGATGGTGTAGCATAGTTGTCTTGATGTCGCTAATTATGATGATGTATACATTTTGGATATTTATTAGTATGATTATGTTTTGTTTTGTACTTATGAACACTGTTAGTTCTAGCTACATGTCTTTTTATTTGACATCAGTTGTCTTAAAATGAATTGTATTGCATTTTACCAATTGGCACAAACTTGGTACTCATTAGTAAGTATGAAGTTTCTACAACTATGCTGTCGAACTGACCATAGCAAGTAAGTTAGATTATGGTCTTCTATTAGTATGACCTGGTTGGTTAATTGGTGTCCAAAATGAGATTTGGCTTTTAGCTTCTGTTGCACAAATTGGCTCAGTCTTGAGTTTTGGTTCTGCTACTTGGAATGCTAGGAAGGTAAAGCTATTGATATATGTGCCTCTTTTTTACATTGTTAGAGTAGGAAGGGGTTGAAATGGGCTCTAAATTCATGACTTATGTGTAGAAATTCATGGGTGAGGTTGGTAGCTCAAGAATCAAGATCTAAATTTTATCTATGTGTTGAGTAGTAAATATTGGTTGTACTTGTTTGAATCAATACCCAAAAGCTACCAGGTCTCATGTACTCTTAGCACATTTATTTGGGCAAGTTTACTATCTATGCAAGTGCTTGTTAACTGTTCATATATGTTTGGGATGATCTGATTTGTGCAAGGATTATGTATGAGAATTGTAATCCACTAATCATTTCTAGGTGTAAGTGCTTGTTAGTTGTTCATAAATGTTGGGATCATCTGATTTGTGCAATTATTATGGATGAGAATTGTAATCCACTTATTCTTTGTGATGTAGGTTTAAGTGCTTGCTAATTATCATATTTGTTTGGGATTATCTGATTCGTGCAAGAATTATGGATGAGAATTGTAAATTTTTTTGTTACAGGTTTGGTCCTTACCTCTGCCAACCTGTGATTGCGGGCTTAAGTGATGGAGACAAGCCGTTCATCTACACTATGGATTCCATTGGAGCTAAGTACGTGTATATGCTATGTTTGTTATTTGCTCTTGTGCACCTCATTTGTACTTATCTCTTTGATTATGTAGAATTGACTAGGGGGAATATTCGTTGGTCTATATAACAGTTAGACACTTAGACTTGTTATAGAATACTTCTGCATTTATATGCCATGTTTTCCAAATTTTGCTTCTATTTTTATATACCATTGTCTTCCAAATCTTTTTTCTACATTTATATGCCAATTTTTTCCAAATCTTGCTTCTGAATTTATATGCCATTGTTTTCCAAATCTTGCTTAACCAGTTAAGTTGCACAATGGCAGCAGTTCCAACTTTTAGATTTTATGATGGGTTGTAAAGCAAGTCAAATATTTATAAGTCCGCATGTTCCACATTTCATCAAATTACCACCAATCCTGCTTTGTGATTGTGAAAAAGAATCAACTGTTTATTTGGCCAAATTTTAGACAATTTAAAATTTTCTTAAGACTGTGGAGTATGCTCAACAATTTTAGATTGCTTTTACACTTTGTTTTACTTATGAAGTTCTTAAGTTGGTATGCTTGGCCAAATTATATTTGACATACAATGGACTGCTTTTGCACTTCTATTTACTTATCAGGCTTCCACTGCATTGCACCTGATTGGATAGAATTTGGTTTCAGTGACAATTTGAACTTGAAGAGGGTTGTTTATGTTAAACTGGGAACTGGGTTGGTTTATTGAGTTTTCACTCATTCAATTGAAGTTTGGTTAGGCATTTGATCAGCAAAGATGGAGTGTAGTGTAATGTTTGAATCTGTTTGGTCCAAATATTGACATGCTGTAATTGCATCCAGGAAAGAGTTACCAAACTATTTCCATGAATACTGATGTCTTCACTGAAGTTACCAAACTATCTCCATGAATCCTGGTTGGTCCAAATTTGATCAGCAAAAATAATGGCCTTCACTATTGCCTTCATTGAAGATAGCAAATGTCATATTGATCTAATATGAATCCTGATGAAGCTGAGGAAGTTCTAAGCAAAAGGTGTTGACAATGCTGATGCAGGCCCTTGCTGACGGTTTAATGTTGGAAGTTACCAAGCTGCTGGTGTTAAGCAATGGTAATTTTCCTCACAAAAAATTGCAATTGCAATTTCATTCTATGCACTGTGTGATTTGTGTTACAGATTTGGAAAAAGAAAGGCAAAAGAGTATTTGTGTTACAGATTTTAGAGCTGACGGTTTAATGTTGGAAGAAATTGGTTTGTGCGTTGGTGCTGGTGAGGGCTCAAGTGACAGCAAGGTGGATATTGGTTGCCAGAACATGGCATATGCAGCTGCAAATTCTGATAAAAAGGGGGAAAAGGTTGTGGTTAATTCAAGCTGTGGCTAACATGTAATGTGCAAATTCAGAAGGAGATGTCAGAAGGGGTAGAAAATGAAATTGAGGTGTATGAAGGTACTTTCAATTAGGTGAGGGAGATCTTCTAACTGGTGGAGACTTGTATGATGTAAGTTGTACAATCTGTATTTGGATTTACATGAGTTCCTTTTGTTTGTTATTCTAACCTCTGCATGAATTTATATATGTACAATGTCTTTGAGAACACCTTAATGCAGCACCATGTTGCTCTCACTCCTAATGCTATGGGGAAAATCATGAATCATTGCACCTGTATCTAGTTTAAGGGAGTGAAAAAGCAATTCACCATGTTGCATGTGATTTTCTATGGCTTCCTATGTGAATATGGCTTCCTTTTCCGATATGTGGCTAGGTTCATGAGCAAGAGTCGGATATGTGGCTATGTGAATATGGCTTAGTTTAGCTGGTGTGTGCTTGCTGGAATGATCTGTGTAAGAAAGCTAGGCATCAAAGCTATTGCTGTCATGATCTGCTGGTTTGGTGCTGAATATGGTTGGACTTTGAAGCTTCATGAAGTGTCTAGGCCCCCTCCCCCACCTGGCAAGGGAACACGAGGGTAAGGCATGTAAGAAAATCGCCTCAGGAAGCGGGACGCTCCACGAAGCGCGTGATTCCTTGTGAAACAAAAGTTGGGCCCATTTAGGCCCCTCCATGGTCGAACTCGCGGCCACATAACTCATAAGAGTGTACATGTACCATGTGCGCCGCATTGGCAACCAAGTTCAAAAGCAAATAATTATCTTATGACCTAAACAAATAAACCCTAAAAACCTTAAACTATTAACACTAAAATTACAAAAACTATTACACCTAAGCTGATTAAGTTTATTTTTGATGCATTGGGATTTAATGTTGATAGTTCGTTAATATTATTGTTTTACAATTACGGTTTATGTTGTACGATTAGGGTTTAATCCCTAATTAAATTTTATGGTTTACAGTTGTATCATCATTCTTAGGGTACGAAATGTATATGAGTATTTCGTAAAACAATAATTAGGGTTTAAAGGGTTTAGCATTAATTATTTAGGACTTATTAGGTATACGTGTTAATATGATTTTTATAGTTTTTAGTGTCAGTAGGGTTCATACCCTAAACACTTAAAATAAAACGACCCTAAACCCTCTAAAATTCAAACCCTAAACCCTCTAAACTTTAAACCCTAAACATAAATCCAATATTGTTACCCTCAATTTATGGGTTTATGGTATGTCATTTTGTAAATTTAAATTTTTTAACATTCAGGTTAAGATTATTCATAAGGTTTAGGGTTTAGACGGCTTACGATTTAGAGGGTTTGCAATAACAAAGCGCAAAGGGTTTAGAGGGTTTAGGGCTTAGAGGGTTTAGGGTTTAGGGTTTATAGGATAGAGGGTTTAGAACACGTAAAGGGTTAGGGTTTAGAGGTTTAGGGTGAAATTCATTAATGTTAACCTAAACCCTAAAGCCCTCAAAACCGTAATAACCCTCGAAACCCTAAAAACCCTAATCATCATCAAAACACCAAACCCTAAACTATGAATCATAAAATTCCAAAACCCTAAACCTTCTAAGCCGAAAATTCATTAATGTTACACTAAACCCTATAAAGCCCATATCACATACCCTAACCATAATAACCATGGAAACCCTCAAATTCCATAACCCTAAACCTAATAAGCATAAAATTAATTAATGTTACACTAAACCCTAAAGATCATATCACATACCCTAACCCTAATACACATAGAAACCCTAAACGATAATCACTAAACATAATAAAGCGTAGCGGGTAATCCACGCATCATGAAGCGTAGCGCTTCATGAAGCATGGAAGCTCTGTTCAGAAAACAGAAAAGATTTTCCATCCAGATTTAGATAAGTAGTAGTTGCTACTGGAATGCGATTGTGATTCTATATTTACGGAAGCAATCTGCACTTCCCATACATTTAACTGATATGGATTGGATTTGGCGCACTTCCCTAAACTAAAATGTACGATTTGGCGCAAACATTCACCGCCAAAATCAATCAATGGTAAAAATTTCACATCTTCAGTTACATCTATAAAAGCACGTTGCCAACAGTGTTTTTTCACGGCAAACTCACAAAGCTTTCATAAAACTACATTCTCCATCATCCCTTTCTCATCATCCATCTTGCACAATGGTTTAAAGGGCTCATGCTAGGGATCTACTGGCCTTTCGGCTCTTTATGCGAGAACTGATGCAAAGTAAGGACGTCGGGATTAAGAAGGTTGGCAAACATCTTGGTCGTTTAGGGTATTTCAAGACCCTCGAAATGATTTTTGAGGAGGAGATGAACGAGATTGAGATTGAACCCGATAATCGCCTTGTGAAGAGAGAGCCATTGGAGAACGATGTTCAAGGTTCAAACGAAGCGAATGCCATTATACTATATTAGTTTAGTGTTTATTTATATTACTGCAGCAGATGATTGTTTAGGATTTAGGTATGTTTAGAGGAAAAAATGTTTCAATGGAGATGTTATGTAAGGATAGCTTGAACATTGCATTATTTATGTTTCAATTTAGCTTTAAAGGTTTTATTATAATTAATGTGTTGTGCTGAATTACAGTCGTGTTTCATGTGATGTGCTTTCAATCGCGATCCACAAGTGTTTAGTTTTGTTATAACAGCCTAACACAACTTGAAGTTGAATATGACTCTGATTTAAGTCGAGAACGAATCTGAATTTTGATTCAAGTAGGTATATTCTTTGAAGATTTGTTTATATCTTCATGATTTAACTGTTGATAATTCATGGAGTATATTTCCTGGTCTGAACATTTGGCTTAGAAATGGATAGAAAGTGGATGTAAAAGTTCCATTAGGGTGTCTTGTCATTCAAACAGGTACATTTTTTTATCAGGACTGGTACATTGCTATCATGAGCCTCTAAATGAGCATATAATACCTTTCAAATTAAACAAGTATGAAATTGCTTAATGGATGCAATATGTGATGTTTAAGAACTATAAAACTTGTTAACAAAGCATTGCAGTATCTTTGGAGTTTGATATGCATAGTCTCTTATACTTTTGTATTACAAATAGAATGGCTGACAACAGGAGAATGCCTTGCTGGTATGCATGAGGTTGTAGTGACCAAAAGGACTTTGGACGCAATTAAATCAGTATCTGAACAAAACCACAGTCTCTGGAGAGTTTCTTCAACTGTAAGCAGATCCAATCATTATCCTCTTATAACTTTTTTTGGTTGAAATATCCTCTTACAACTTGTGTGAAGCATTTCCCCTAAATTGTCATTGGTCATCACTGAAAAGCTTCTGTTGTTTTTATGGTTGTATGTTTTGTAGTTGTTAAAGCCCTTGGGACACTTTGTCAAGTCTCCACTTGCAAGTGAGTACACTCCTATGCTTTAGGAGGGTGAATTTGTGGGGAAAGAACTAGATGTGATCAATCTAAAAGGAAAGACTGAAGATCATTGATCCATTTAAAAGGGATGAAGAAGGTTGTTGCACTTGTTTCATGCAAATGAAACCAGAATTGCACACTTCTACAAATAACTTCGGAGTGTTGTTGCAATCGTTTTGTTAATTTATTTCTTGAAAACTGATTGATTGTTTCTCTAATCATGTTCAAGGGCATTGTTATTTCTACATTCCGGAATTTGATTGAAGTACCAATTTAAAGCAGTTTCAAGTGAACAAATATTCTGACAAATTACAAATAGGCAATGCACACCCTTGAATTATAAATAGCTAGTATTTTTAACTTAATATCAATGTTTTCAACCAATTGAAGTCTATGTTTGTGGTCTAACTGAATCCAGTTTTACACGCATTCAAAATGAAATCACAATATCCACTCTTACATATGTTCAGTTCATAGATAATGTTGGTTTCCAGCTGAGCTACTTATTATAACCCCAACAATCCATTTCACTGTGTAAAGAATGTTGCTGGTGTTGTTGATGAGCTGTCGTCATTTGAGAAATGTTGGTTTCAGCATTGGCGGTGTCACCGCCTTCTACTTCAGGGTGATGTTCAGCGTGAGGCGGTTGAACAAAGTGGTCAATCATGACACACTGATCATTCAGGTTCTGATTCTGATGTTGATGGTGTGTTTTTTCCAAGCCTCCACTGGAAGCTGATGCAGCATTATTAGTTAGTTGTTGTTGATCAATCAAATTAGACGAGGTCATTAGTTGTTTTAGCATGATTGGCGACTAATGATGGGTTTGGAGGCGGCTAAAGTCTTATGGCTCAATTGACGGGGACTGCTCAACGACAATAGCTGCCTGATGCAAGTACTGATGATCATGAGAAGTAGTAGGTCCGATAAGGGGCATTTGAAACGGAGAAAAGTTGTGAAGGCTAAGTTCAAGCTTGCGAGACGGTAAATGAGGCGAGACGCTTCATGAAGCGTCAAAATTCCCCTCCCACAAACGCGGGGCCAGCCAGGCATGGAATAAAATCGCAACGATGTAAAAAATTTGGGGCCCCTTTAGAACCCTCCCGTGTCGAACTCGAGACCACTTAATTCATATGCGTGTACCTGTACCATGTGTGCCGCATTAGCGATCGAATTCAAATGCCACCATTTATCTTATGACCTACACACTTAAACCCTAATAACCCTAATCACCATGAAAACCCTAAACCCTAATAACCCTATAAACCCTAAACCTAAAAAACCTAAACACCAGGAAAACCCTAAACCCTAGTATCCCTATAAAACCTAAACCCTAAAAACCCTAATCACCATGAAAACCTTAAACCCTAATAACCCTAAACCCTAATCAGTCTTATACTAAAATTTGCAACCAATTACACAGTTACCCTATATCTTAAAAACAATCTTAATTCAAAATCCAATATCCTAAACATGAAAATATTATGCATTATGTCACAAACACTTACATCTAACCCTAATGTGAAAAAACTATAATGTAAATTATGTAGCTACATATCGATGAAAAGCATAATTTGAACTCTCAATTTTTTCGAACTAAACAAACTTGTTACAACAACTAAAACCATTAAGAGTAATGAAATTTCACATGATGAGATGTCAATACAAAGTCATACTACTACTAATGTTATATTACATAAGTAAAAATTAACCCTAACATGCTACTTTTGGGGTTAGACCATTACGAATCCGTTTTTAGCACCACGTTTTCATCCTCTGACTAAACGACTCATCCCAATCATTGACGCTTGGGTCATGCTTTCTTTTCCAATCCGTAGGAGGCGGAGGAAGAGGCACGTCATCACTCAACCAAACCTACGTAACAAAATTCATAAATAATTGACAGAATATTAAGTACAAATTATTTATATAGAAAGGATAATTACCGGGATGAAATGGTTTCCTTGTCCTACCAAGGCAATGGCATAGATACTTGTGTAATAACTGCGGTTTTTGAGGATATTTTTGAATTTTTCTCGGATATCCTTTTAACCTTTTTGGTCCGTTTTAACGCTTAATCCAATATTTTTGTTGAAGATTAATTGCTAGAAAATTATTGGTGATATCCTAATATCACAAAGAAATGATTTTATGGATCGGTGTGAATTCTAGGATTTCTCAGTGGAAAAAGAATATTTATTGGATAAGTCGTCTTTTTAATTATGTACCGGAAAGGATTTAAAATGCGAAACAGAAGCCTTAAAAATTAAGGGTAGCAAGATAAAATCATGGAAAATTGATTTTATTGGTCTACATAATTTACGGGACGTTTTTCGTTTAGTGAGTTTTTCCACCCGAGGTACATAATTTTACCGCTTTAACGCGAGTCCCGTTCCGAAACGGGAAATCCCGCTAGACCGACTTTCAATTTCTTAGTGAGGAAGGATATTTTACTTTTCTTACGTGATAGATATTGGAGGGGGCTCGGGTTTTTTGGAAAAATTTGACAGAGGAAGGATTGAGAGAGGGATGGAAGGACAACGACGGACTCGGAGAATTCGAACCTTTCTCACCGCCGGCGCTAACCATCTTCTTCCCCTACCTTCTTCCTCACCTACACCTCTTCTTCTTTCCTCTCTATGTTGGGCTGCTGCAAAGGAGGAGCTGAACCAGCCAGAAGAATAGGTCGGAACGACGAAACTCGGGATAGGACGACGCTCATCACCACCGATCATCTTCTTGCTTCGTCAAGCGTCGTCGCCGGTGACCACCACTCTCTGACCACCACCCACAGCAAGGTGCTGCCGCCGGGAAGTACTCGATCACCCTCGGGCTCGGGGATCGAGCCATGATCGAGCCAAACGAGCCATGGGTTCGAGTGAAGGTATATACGATCGAAATTAATTAGCGGGTTGATTGCGGAGCCACCGTAAGGGCCTTTCGGTTCCAATTTGCTAATTAAATTTATGGTTTTTATAATCTTGACGTCGATACAGTCCCACAGGTTCAAACCGCTCGGGAAACAGACGTCCGGATCTTCAGTTATAGCGAATACAAGTTTTGGACACCGATTGGCAGGTAAAGGACTTCGGATAATTACTCAGGATTCGTTGTTAATACGTTTGATCCGAGATTTGGTAATCTTTAAAGACTGTTGCTAATGAACAACTTTTATTCAGAAAATTGTTTCAAAAGTGAAGCGGATAATTAGTTATAATTCCGCCAAGATGGCTCCTTAAAGCATGATAACTAAGGATTTATTAGATATCGATATTCGGAAATTAAATGTTTATCGATTAGGAAGTTGTAGTAGTTGAGAATACAACTAATAAGTGTTTCTGTGAGCTCGTTGTTGAGAAATCCTTTTGTTGTAATTGTCAGAAGGATGATAAAGATTACTGTTTGAATTGCTAAGGACGTTGAGCACGCCTTCTAAGGCAAGTGGACGGTTCTCTCTTGTATTGTTATTAAATGCGGAATTATATCCCATTTAATATTTACATTGGGAACAAATTGTGTGATTAATAAAATATGATAGGTTGTTGTTTTGTTAGAAGTAATGACCATA
Organism: Fallopia convolvulus; assembly: GCA_964016875.1. Lineage (NCBI taxonomy): Eukaryota > Viridiplantae > Streptophyta > Magnoliopsida > Caryophyllales > Polygonaceae > Fallopia > Fallopia convolvulus. Next base: position 701,032 of record OZ024724.1, on the reverse strand, counting down.
TTGTTATTCGTTCAGTTTCGCATTAGAATTGGATTTAGGTCCGTTATGTGTGACCTTGTATGTTGTCTCATGCTGAGACATTATTGTGAAGTAAGTTAGTTTTTCAGGGGTAGGAGCCGAGTCTCCGATGACCTCTTTATAACACAGTCTATGTTGGGAGGTTTAGCTCGTTACTATCATATCCCAACATTCGGGTCATGACTCATACCTCACTCAACACTGGAGGAGGTGTTTATGCACTCTAGCTAAGTGCAAATTGGTACTAGGTGTTCGTTAATGATCATGGATTTCATCCCTCTCATCTTGACGTCTCCATGTACATGTGGATCCTCGACGGTTTCAGTCGATTAAAAGTTACCAACATGTTTGTAAAAAGTTAAGTAATATAAGATAAGTGCGTTAGGCACATTAATGTACCCGGATGGTTATTCTATTCGATAACCATTCTTGCTCCCGGTTATGAATGATTCTTAATCAAACGTTGATTAATTCAATCTGGTTAGTCGATGGAGGCTTTTCAAAATGTTATGTGATTAATATGAGTTCCCAACAATTGTTCATGTTTCGTAAAGGAAACCACAAGCGGTGGTGTTCTCTCTCTTGATTATGCGAGTCTCCTTCTTATTCTCTATAAGACTGCTAACTGTTGGATCATAATCCTAGTCTAATCGGATTTGGATGCCAATATGTTTAGTTACAACCATAAGAACCACGTTAGATTCTCCGCTTGCTAGTCTTTCATTAGACTAACCCGTCCATCTTCTTTTCTTTTATATGGTCGGCTGGTGTCAACCGTTGGTTTACGATACATCAGGTTCTTCTTGGAAGTTGATTCAAGAGGCGGATTCAGATGTTTGAAGCTCCAGAAGTTGAAGAAAGGTTTTCAATGGCTATACTTGAGTGAAGATCATGATTGATCTACTTCAAAGTGAAGCTGAGTTTCAGAAATAAGAACTCAAGGAAGACTTGATGAAGATTTTGTTTAAATAGAAGGTTGTTCTATTTATTTATTCTTTTAAGTTAAGGTTTGTATAAGACCTTTCTGTACTTTTCTTTGCTCAGTTGGAAGTTAATCTATTGGGAAATACAATTCAATTTTTAACCTGATAGTGTTCAAACTCGGATTTTCATATATGTTGTTATCCTTTGAGTTAAGAGGATTGAGAATCCTAAATGGAATGAAAATTTCTTATGATTATAGTAAGAAAGAAAGGAAGAATGTTGGTTTAGTTTAAGTTGTGAACAAGCGGTTAATCATGAAGGTTGTGTTGAATAAGGTTGATTTGTCAAAATAGATTGAACAGGTAAAAGTTCATCGATGATGTATTTATGTTCAATTAACTACTAGTGCAAGTGTTAATTGATGACACTGAGTTGTTGATATCCTAATGACTAACCTATGTGACAACGTTATTGGAGTTTCGTTGTATGATACCCAACTCGGGATAATGGGAAGAGACTTGAGGTCTATAATTGACTAGTAATGAAATCAACATTGAGATGTTCTAAATTGCCAATGGTATTGGCTTATGTTTCTTCAAGGATGGAAATGATAAAGTTCAGTTTTGAGAAGATCAATCAAGGAATGATCTTAGCATATTTGTCTTTGATATTTTAAACAGTTGGGAGAAAAATATCAATCCTTCAATATTGTGGTCAATAAGGCTTAGCCCTTATCGCTGAAAAATAATTTCAATTGTGTTTGGATTTTGAAGATTTTATATCTGTCAAATCTAATGCCTAAGGTGGTGTTGGTGAAACTGTTAAGTTGTCGGCAAGTCTCCTAACCACAAGTTCTTCCTTTGCAATGTGGTTTGAAATTGAGCTAATAAAAAGGTATATGTTTTCTCCTTATGGTTAGGTAAGAAGACAAGAATGATGGAGAAGTTCAGTTTGTTTATCAATGTTGAATTGAGATAGGTTCAAGAATACCTTGTTTGGCCATGTGCATTCTACTGTTAAAAGAAATTGGAAATTAAAGGACTTTCCTTATATGTAGAGAGATATAAGGATTGGATGTTTTGAACTACATGCAAATTTTGAAAGTTCACTTTTTATATCGAGGAGATTAAGTTGTAAAAGGATGGAAAGTCCTTAAAACCGTCAAAAGAGTTTGATAGTCACTCTTGGATATCGGAATTTAAATGACTATTAACTTGCAGAAGACTTGTTGCTTTGTGAGTGGATGAACTCAAGTATTGAAATTTTTGTCAATGGGTTATATTTGCCTAACTTTAAAGTAGTATGTCAAGGAGGCATACAAGTTGAGAATGATTGAAGAAGAATCTTTGTTATGAGTATGAAGATGTTGGAATCACATTTTCCGTAAGGATTGCAAGTAAATGGACGCAAGCAATCAACTCCCTTATGAAATTTGTGAAGTTATGTTGGGCTAAGACTGAGTAAATCAGGCAGAGATTACTCAATACTATGGATTGTAGAAAAGTCTGGCAGTATGTTCTAAGTAAGAAAAAGTTGAGGCATGTAATCAGGTTCTACCTTGAGGAGGAAATGAAGTGTCACATTCGAAAGGAAATGTGGGGCTCAACAGTGAATTGGATTGTCTTAGGTCCTTTGAGGCTCAGTTTTGATTTGAAACTTTGGTCAAATTGGTAAGGCCAGCTAATGTGCAAATGTCAGCACAGAATTAGGGCAAAGCGTCAGTAGCATCATGAAATTAAGGTCAGCAATTTTATTTGATGCATTGGCTTGACGCGCCCATTTCTTCATAAAGTATCTAATCTTTGTTTCAGCGACATTCAAAGTTAAAGCTTGTATGTCGAGTTCCTGTCAAGCTGTTATGATTTAAGAGATATTTGAAATTGTTTTGTGATTTTCTCTTTTGAGAAAAATCTTAGGACTTTGTAGAATTCTGGTATGAATTTTAAAGAAATGTTGATTTGATATACGGAATTCATGAATAAAATTTTCTACGGTTTTCATGGTGGTGAGTAAGAATGTGATTTGTCTTCCATCTTGATCACATGGTAAGGCAAGATTACATGTCTTATTCCTATGAGAATGCAGTAAAGGATTATGTTTATTTTGTCTCCCCATCCTGATCACATGGTGGAATAAGATCACATAATTCCTTGGGTTTTAAAGAATAGTTTCTAGTATGATTTGGCAATCATATAAGTTTTGCAATTATATGAGTTTTGCAAGTGTAGTTGGTTGAGATGAAAAGATGCAAGCTTTCTTTTGCATTATGGTCATTGCTATATCTAGTATCTTGTAAAACTCATTTGAGTTAGTATATCCTTGGTATCCTATACCATTTAAGGAGTATAGTCAAACTTCCCAAAACAGTTCGATTATAAGTAAAGAAATTTGGTAAGATTCTTTACAAATCTATGTTGGTCTCTGAAGAGCATGGAGTAACTCTGTACTTCTCTGAAAGTTTAGGATTGTTTTCAGTCTACGACTAGTGGAATTCTCTAAGCAGTTTGCTAATAGTTCGTCTTGTTTGACTTCATAATATAAGAAAGTCATTGCCTTTTTAGCGGAATTGTCCTTGAAAGTAAGTTGATATGAACTCATGGAATGGAACCCTTTCTAAGGAATGATATTGTAGTAATCCTTTCTTTGGAATAAAGGATGTACTAGTAATTACTCCATTAGTTGTTATTTGTTTTCATGTTGTCTTGAAAACTTAAATCTCTTTGAGAAGAGATGGTTAAGTGAGGACTTTAAGCAGAACTACAATAGGTCTGAGGTTTGGATATGTAAATTAGTATTGATATTCAATCTCAACCTGATAAGTTGTTGGATATAGAGAGTGGACACGTGAGGATATGTTTTTAATCCTAAGAGTTAAGTTACTCAACAAGTCAGAATGTTAAGTGAAGTTTAAACAGTTCTTTGATGAAAAGACTGAAAATTGTCAATGGAGACAATTTTGTTGGAAATTAATGGACCAAAAGTATTTTGTTCAATATCTTGGTATAATGAAGCGTAAGAGTGTAGTTTGAAGTAGTTGAGAGAGATAACTACTTTTGAATGTTAGTATGCCCAAGCTGAGTTTTGGTTGAGAAAAGGATGTAAGGGATTGACAAGATAGATTATTATCTTGTCATGTGTTGGATAAATCGCATATTCTTGGTTAAAGTAATACTGAGATTTTATCTCAATAAGAAAATTGAGTAAGGATTTCAAGTAATCCTTGTAAAGAAACTAATTTGAGAAGGACTAAAGGTTTAGTTTGGATGACAACAAGGTTGTGTAAATACCCTAAGTTTTTATTCAAAATTTGTTGACCAGATCAAGGAAAAGCAGTATGGGAAAGTAATATTGTTTAAGATCATTGGGGAAGATCAAGAAGGTAAGATACCAGAAATTGTTATTTAAGACCATGGATTGATTGGTTTCAAGACTGTTCATGTGTGTCTATGGTTGATGAGCTTTGAAAGCATATTTCAAAGGAAGCATATTTATTTGCTTAATTGGTTCATCCTGGAACAAGTAAATGTATAAGGATTTAAGATAAAGCTTTTGATGGACTGACATGAAGCGAAATGTCACCAAGTTCGTTTTGATACGTTTAGTTTATCTGGAAGTTCTGATTGAGCATCGAAGATCAGATGAAATGTTATAGTCTCTTCCTGTTTCAAAATGAAAGTGGGAAATATTACAATGGATTCTTGTCATTAGTCGTTCAAGACTTAATGAAAGAAGGATGTAAGAAGAATTCAATATGGAGGTTGTTAATAAACTCACCTAAAGTGTTCTTTTTAATGCATTTAAGGTGACTTAAAGAATACAGAAGTTAGCTGAAATGTTCATGCATGAAGTTTTTCATCTTCATAAGACTCCGAAGATTATTATCTCTGATTGAGATGGATGGTTCATGTCAAAGTTTTGAAAGAAGTGACATCAAGCTTTATGGATTGAATTGATTTTTAGCGCTAACTTCCCTCATCAAAGTAATGAACAATGCAAGGAAACAAATTCAAACTCCCGAGGACATGTATTTTGGATTCCACACGAGTTGGAATGGTAGTTTGAGTTTGAGTGAATTCACATACAAGAATTTTGATTACACGATAAAGAAATGGCTCTTCTAAGGCTTTGTAAGGCCGGGAGTGTTGGTTGTCAATTTATTGGAATGACAATGTTGACAAGGTTTTTCATGAGCCAGAGCCAAGAGAATAACAACTGATATCGCTCTAGCACGACCAAGGGTGTTAACTGCTCAAAAGCAACAACAGTTGTGTGTTGTTTTAAAGCGAGAGCATGTTATGTTCATTATAAAGAACAACGTTTTTGTTCTAGTATCCGCCTTGAAAGGCATATTCTGCTGGGGAATGCGAGACAACGTAAATACTCGCTATGTTGGATCTGTTGAGATACTAGAAAGAACTGGTAAGCTTGTTTATCGGTTGGCATTGCCACCTTTAGTGCATTCTATCTGTAATGTCTTCCTTTGATTAGGTTACCTTGGCCTAAAAATGGAGGTGAAGAAAAGACTTGAGAAACTACATAGGAAATGCTAAGCCATTTTCTGAAGTTTATGAACGTTGTAAAGAAGGAGCTTGGTAACTAAGCAATGGTGGTTTTGTGCCTGGTGCAGAAGTAACAACATGTTTTTTAAGGGGGTACTACAAACTTCTGTATAGATTTGTAGTGGTTGTGAGTGTATGTTTGTGTTATCCTTCCTTGTGATTCGAGTTCTCCTTGGTTTCGAGGACGAAACCATTTTTAAGGGGATACTAATGTAATAACTGCGGTTTTTGAGGATATGTTTGAATTTTTCTCGGATATCCTTTTAACCTTTTTGGCCCGTTTTAACGCTTAATCCAATATTTTTGTTGAAGATTAAATCCTAGAAAATTGTTGGTGATATCCTAAAATCACAAAGAAATGATTTTATGGATCGGTGTGAATTCTAGGATTTTTCAGTGGAAAAAGAATATTTATTGGATAAGTCGTCTTTTTAATTATGTACCGGAAAGGATTTAAAATGCGAAACAGAAGCCTTAAAAATTAAGGGTAGCAAGATAAGATTATGGAAAATTGATTTTATTGGTCTACATAATTTACAGGACGTTTTTCGTTTAGTGAGTTTTTCCACCCGAGGTACATAATTTTACCGCTTTAACGCGAGTCTTGTTCCGAAAAGGGAAATCCCGCTAGACCGACTTTCAATTTCTTAGTGAGGAAGGATATTTGACTTTTCTTACGTGATAGATATTGGAGGGGGCTCGGGATTTTTGGAAAAATTTGACAGAGGAAGGATTGAGAAAGGGATGGAAGGACAGCGACGGACTCGGAGAATTCGAACCTTTCTCACCGCCGGCGCTAACCATCTTCTTCCTCTACCTTCTTCATCACCTCCACCTCTTCTTCTTTCCTCTCTATGTTGGGCTGCTGCAAAGGAGGAGCTGAACCAGCCAGAAGAATAGGTCGGAACGACGGAACTCGGGATAGGAGGACGCTCATCACCACCGGTCATCTTCTTGCTTCGTCAAGCGTCGTCGCCGGCGATCACCACTCTCCGACCACCACCCACAGCAAGGTGCTGCCGCCGGGCAGTACTCGACCACCCTTTGGCTCGGGGATCGAGCCATGATCGAGCCAAACGAGCCATGGGTTCGAGTGAAGGTATATACGATCGAAATTAATTAGCGGGTTGATTGCGTCGGTTCCTCTTTGCTAATTAAATTTATAGTTTTTTATAATCTTGACGTCGATATGGTCCCATAGGTTCAAACCGCTCGGGAAACAGACGTCCGGATCTTCAGTTATAGCGAATACAAGTTTTGGACACCGATTGGCAGGTAAAGGACTTCGGATAATTACTCAGGATTCGTTGTTAATCCGTTTGATCCGAGATTTGGTAATCTTTAAGAACTGTTGCTAATGAACAACTTTTATCTAGAAAATTGTTTCAAAAGTGAAGCGGATAATTAGTTATAATTCCGCCAAGATGGCTCCTTAAAGCATGATAACTAAGGATTTATTAGATATCGATATTCGGAAATTAAATCGTTTATCGATTAGGAAGTTGTAGGAGTTGAGAATACAACTAAGAAGTGTTTCTGTGAGCTCGTTGCTGAGAAATCCTTTTGTTATAATTGTCAGAAGGATGATAAAGATTACTATTTGAATTGCTAAGGACGTTGAGCACGCCTTCTAAGGCAAGTGGACGGTTCTATCTTGTATTATGGTTATTTAATGCAGAATTGAATCCCATTTAATATTTACGTTGGGAACAACTTGTGTGATTAATAAAATATGATAGGCTGTTGTTTTGTTAGAAATAATGACCATATTGTTATTCGTTCAGTTTCGCGTTAGAATTGGATTTAGGTCCGTTATGTGTGACCTTGTATGTTGTCTCATGCTGAGACATTATTGTGAAGTAAGTTAGTTTTTCAGGGGTAGGAGCCGAGTCTCCGATGACCTCTTTATAACACAGTCTATGTTGGGAGGTTTAGCTCGTTACTATCATATCCCAACATTCGGATCATGACTCATACCTCACTCAACGCTGGAGGAGGTGTTTATGCACTCTAGCTAAGTGCAAATTGGTACTAGGTGTTCGTTAATGATCATGGATTTCATCCCTCTCATCTTGACGTCTCCATGTACATGTGGATCCTCGGCGGTTTCAGTCGATTAAAAGTTACCAACAAGTTTGAAAAAAGTTAAGTAATATAAGATAAGTGCGTTAGGCACATTAATGTACCCGGATGGTTATTCTATTCGATAACCATTCTTGCTCCCGGTTATGAATGATTCTTAATCAAACGTTGATTAATTCAATCTGGTTAGTCGATGGAGGCTTTTCAAAATGTTATGTGATTAATATGAGTTCCCAACAATTGTTCATGTTTCGTAAAGGAAACCACAAGCGGTGGTGTTCTCTCTCTTGATTATGCGAGTCTCCTTCTTATTCTCTATAAGACTGCTAACTGTTGGATCATATTCCGATTCTAATCGGATTTGGATGCCAATATGTTTAGTTACAACCATAAGAACCAAGTTAGATTCTCCGCTTGCTAGTCTTTCATTAGACTAACCCGTCCATCTTCTTTTCTTTTATATGGTCGGCTGGTGTCAACCGTTGGTTTACGATACATCAGGTTCTTCTTGGAAGTTGATTCAAGAGGCGGATTCAAATGTTTGAAGCTCCAGAAGTTGAAGAAAGGTTTCCAATGGCTATACTTGAGTGAAGATCATGATTGATCTACTTCAAAGCGAAGCTGAGTTTCAGAAACAAGAACTCAAGGAAGACTTGATGAAGATTTTGTTTAAATAGAAGGTTGTTCTATTTATTTTTTCTTTTAAGTTAAGGTTTGTATAAGACCTTTTACGTGTTTTTCGCTGTAATATTCAACTTAAGTTTGTTAGGTTTTCAAATGGTTTCATTTACCTTGTTTTTAGTTTGTTCAGTCAGTTTAAAGCCTTGGGTAGCTTCGGTTTAGTCTTAATCGGGGTTACTGGCGGTAATACCTCCAGGGTAGGAAGGTGGTGTTACACCTTGTGGGAGGGTGCGGGTTGTCTCCTCTCGCCTTCATCAGCAAGCAGGTGTGAGAGACCTTCTTCGAAATCAGAACAAGAGCAACCTAATGTAATGTCGCAAAGATCAACCCGACCATGGGCATCTCAAGCCAATATTGTCGTGCGAAAGGGCTAACATCATATGGCAGATTCTCCAAGAGTTCATCAATAGGGGGTGCGTTCCCCCACACGCTCATATATGACTCGGTTTTGCCTCAATTCGGCAGCCAACTCCCATCGAACTCTACGATATTCGCTATCTCCATGTCCCAAAAACTCGGCCATGGATCGATAACCATAATGCCTGTCTCCCTTTACATCCTTAGCCTTCTCGATATATGGAAACATGAAATGGTCAACGTTGTCAACTCCAAAGTTCACACCTAACCACATCACGTTGTCCCTCGACCCTTTTGCACAAACACTTGATGCAATTATTTTTGAGGCCTTGTTGGTTGAGCCCTTTGGCCTTCCACGCTTTCTCTTAGTGGACGGGATTGCATCAGTGTTCTTCTTACCCTCCTTCTCTTCCATCTCCTTATCTTCGTTTTCTTTCTTCTTCTCCTTCTCGTATACATCCATCCTATGCTCAAGCAAAGTTTTACTACTCTTGTTAGACCACTTGGTGGAGCCCTTTGGTCGTCCCCTCTTCATAGCTCCTACCGCCTCAGCCAAAGAAGATTATTTTGGCCTCACCAAGTCTATGAAAGTCTCGGTTATCGTGTACACCTGCGCCTTTGTCAATTTTCCTGCCCTATAATACTCCTCCATCTCTCTCTATCTCACCTCAGCAAGTGATAGACGCACTATGTCATCTATTAGCATGCGTTGTGGATCGACGCCTTCCCATACTACCGAATGCCAAAACGGGTGTATCTCACTTGGCGTGATTGGCTGCTTGGTGAGGATTGCATGGGCAATCCTATGAGGACAAGGAAGACCCATTCTCTCTCTCCACCAATAATCAACATATTCCTTCTCCAACTTTCACTCTTCCTTGTCCTTCATCAACTTGTAGAACATATCCAGCAAGATTTTTATGCAATGTGTTGACACTCTATAAAATAGCCGAACAAATATCGCCTTCACTTCCTTAGGGACACCCTCCAACTCTGTTGGAAGCTTTGTACGTGCCAACTCCAAATCGCCCCTCAAACTGCCAACTTGGTACTCAATTTGATCATGGATCCTTCCAATCACCGTGTTGAAGCCTCCCCGAAAACTATCAAGTATTCTTTTCAACACATGGTGCATGCCCTCGGCCCTGTAATGAGCATATAATTATATGATATAGTTACTCCAATTGTTTAATTCAACATGCTTATATGAGACTACATTTACCTATTTGTTGTTCTCGTATTGAAGTGAAGATAGTGGTCGGTCCATGCTTTGACTATGCACTACTTGTAAGGCCCAAGCCACGACCTCTCCACATAGTTCATCAACCCTCCCCAATGCTCTCTTACTTTTTGGAATCTCTCCTCGTCCTCCATCGTTGACATAAATATCCCCAACATCTATTAGCAAATCTTTCCGCACGTTTCAAGTCGTTAAGCAAACAAATAGCATATGCTTTAATGTTCATCTTCACATGCACCCAACATAGTAGATGTTTCACATTCTCTCCAAAAACAACATCCTTTGCATTCATTATTGCCTTCTCCCGATCTGTTACAGTTGCATTTGGCATTGTACCCACTTCCTCAAACAAACTCTTCAAATGCTCCAACACCCATGTATAACTAGCGGTGTCTTCTTTAGAGAGAAATGCAAAACCGATGTTGAAAGATTTGTTGGTGCACATAAGACCAACCATCTCAAGCAACGCCATGTCGTACCTAACACAATTTTTTTTGTTAAACACCTTATACAATAATATATGGCTCCATATTCAACTTTTTAAAAGAGTTTACCTATTGGTCTTATATGTGATGTCCATAATTACGACATATGGAAACAACTCCATCAAATGCAAGGACGTCGGGTGTACAAAAAATAGGATATTCATATGATCTGATCCATGTATCCTTTTAGGGAATACTCGGTACTTGTGTTGTTGCAAAAATTGCAACGCATATTGGGTCACGGTCAAATTGTTACGATCCTCTTTTAGAAACTTCGCCCTTAGATTTGCAACTTGTTTTGCCGACGTCACATTACTGGGGTAAAGATTTCTCAACTGCTCCACTATGAGGCTTGGGGGACGTATATATAGCTCAAATTTTTGACAAGTTCCTTCTGTACTATTGTCGTTCGACCCATAAATGCATAACCAAGTAGACTAGTTGGTAGGTCGTGGTTGTGGACTCCGCAAACAACAGTTAGGGCCCATTTTCCAGTTGATTTACTCCGCATCCCAAGCAACTCAAATTTGCAATTACACTTTCTATGTAGTGTGCGCACACTAGGTGGTCTAACAATTGGGATAATTTGACCCTTCTTTCCTGATCTATACTTACCATGCCTATGACATGCCAGTATAACCACGTTTGCATTTGAGTTTTTTTATTGGTAATACCATCTTACATTCAACACCAATATTCCTTGCCCAAGCAATCATTTCATCTCGATTGTCCCACACAATATCGTTATGAAATTCAGCAAAAAAATCTTTCCTATGTACCTATATAAATAAATTCACAGATACTTTTCAATTCTACAAACAACTGTTTATGAACAAGAATTTTCATTACATATACTCCATCATTAATAAAAACATGAAATCAAAACTTACCTCAGATTCGAAAATTTCATCTTCGTGTTCATCTTCTCCTTTTTCAAATGAAGATGATTCTTCTTCAAAAGAAGAGGAATCTTCTTCATCATAAGTTAAATTTGAAAAGGGTGATTCAGTAGATGACATTGTATTTGCAACTTCGTTTGTCTTACCCTTGAAATTGTTTTGGCCGAATCCCCTCTCCCGACTGGCCACGAAACCCTATTGCGATTTACGCAAACCGTATGTGCGCAGCACATACAGTTTGCGTATTTTAAAAGCAAACGTTCGCGATTCATGAAGCAGGCTGCTCCATGAAGCGTGCCGCTTCATGAGGCGTACACAGGGGATCAAAAATCTTTTTCCCTATGCGCGGGTACCCGTAATCTGCACGCTCTATAAAACGGCACGCTTCATGAAGGGCGTACTTTCTTTGTGTGCCTGTATAAAAAATTGTGTGCATATTGCCTCGGCCTATTTTTATGTGCTATAATAATGCTTGTTTGGTTAGCATTTAAATTCCCATGAATTGAAATATCCCAGGAAGTTGGAGCAAATTCTTTTGTTTAGTTGAATAAAAATCAATAGCAAATCCTATGAAAACAACTTCCCATGAATTTAAATTCCTGCATAATGCAGGAAGTAGACTTACCTAGTACCCTACTTCCACCCTTTTTACACACAAAATCCTAACTTCCTCCATTTTAATTTCTTAATTTTAAAATTTAACCAAACATATTTTATCCAAATCTGGGGAATTTTAATTCGTAGTAATTCATTTCATGTGAAGTAACTTCATGCGAATTATAATTCATCCATTTAACTAAACGAGCACTAAGTTAAAAAAAATAGAAGTTTTAATTAGGAATGAAAAAGGCAACTTTATAAGAGCATATACAATGGTGAAATTTAAATTCAGTTTCTTAACTAATTTTAAAAATAAAAAATAAAAAAAATGTCAAAAAAAGGGGAGTGGATCAATAAAGAGAGGCTCTTCTTTATGCTCTCCCACAATAAGTACATTGGGTCTTAAAAAAATTGGACATTTTCTTTTTATTTTTGACACTTTTTTATATGATATTAAGTTGTGATATTCGAATTGCTCGTAATGCCCCGATTGTTTCTCATTTATTTTTTGTGGATGATAGTATGATGTTTGCAAACGCTACTTGTCAACAGGCCATAGAAATTGTTCACATTCTCCAAGACTATGGAGCTGCGTCAAGACAACAAGTCAACTTTGTAAATTTGAGCTATCTTTTAGCAAGAATGTTAGTGAGAAAATGCATGAGGATATTCAAGAAATTCTCAATGTACAAGAGGTTGAGAAGCATGAGCGTTGTATATTTGGGACTTCCTACTATGATTGGGAGGTCAAAAAAGGTAATCTTTGGTCAAGTTAAAGAAAGGGTGTGGAAGAAACTGAATGGATGGAAGGCTAGCACTCTTTCTCAGGCAGGAAAGGAGGTTCTTATTAAATCAAGTGTTCAGTCCATACCCATGTATGCTATGTCTTGTTTCCTTTTCCCGTCCTCTTTATGTAGGGAGATGGAGCAACTTATGTGCAACTTTCTTTGGAGAGATTGTGGTTCGAATAAGGCCTTAAATTGGAGGAGTTGGAAAAAGCTTTGTCTACCAAAAAGCCAGGGTGGTTTGGGTTTCCGTGATTTAGAGTCTTTCAACATGGCTCTCCTAGCACGTCAAGGGTGGAGAATTCTGCAATTCCCTAATTCCCTTCTTGCAAGACTTTACAAAGGCAGGTACTTCCCGAATTTCTCTTTTTTAGAGGCGTCGTTGGGATCCAATCCTAGCTATGCCTGGCGTAGCCTTTTGAAGGCAAGGGAAATACTTGAGAAATGACTTTAGTGGCGTAGCCTTTTGGTAATGGTAGATCTCTCTCTCTCTCTCTCTCTCTCTCTCTCTCTCTCTCTCTCTCTCTCTCTCTCTCTCTGTGTGGCATGATAAATGGTTACCTCGACCAAGCTCTTTTAGAGTTGTTGGAAATTTTGGTGGTGTTGACTACAACATGAAAGTGCTTGATCTTATTGACTAGGAATGTGGAATCTGGCGTGAAGATGAGGTCAGGAGATGGTCATCTCCATGCGACGTGGATATTGTTCTTGGCATTCATCTAGTTGATGCTTTCAGTTCTTGACTCGATTCTTTGGTATTTTACTGGTCATGGTGACATGACAGTGAAGTCGGCTTATTCAATGCAAATCAAAGCTTTCACAGAAGCTCAGCAAAGTGGAGAAAGTGTTGTTGTGGGCTCTTTATGGAAGAAACTGTGGAGGTTGAAAGCAATGCCGAGAGTCAAGTCCTTTTTATGGGGAGCAAGCAAAGAAATTCTCCCTTGTAAACGCAACCTTATGTATAGGAAGATTACAGACAATGCATAATGCCCGAGATGTGGAAGGGAAGAAACAGTTGTGCATGCTTTATGTGAATGTCTATGGTCGAGGTTGATCTGGGATCATTTCCGAGAATTTAAACTAGAAGCTAGGTGGGAGCTCTTGTTTTTGGACTAGCTTGATTTTATTTTGAAAAAATTTGAGGAAAGTAAAATGTGGCTCTGGACTGAACTAATCTGGCACATTTAACCGCATTTGGTGGGCTCTTAATGTGTTGGTTTTTTAGGGGAAATATGTCGATCCTGCTGAATTGATTGACCAGATCTTGAGAGCTTGTGTGGAGTACAAAGATAGCGTGCTGCTGAAGAATAATTGCTCAAGTAAGCCAACTGTTGATGCTGAGACTCGATGGGCTAAACCTGAGGCAGATTGGGTCCTAATTAATTATGATGCCACGGTGTTGAACAACGAATGTGGCATTGGTTTTATAGGAAGGAATTCCGAGGGAGATGTCGTCCTTGCGGGTTCTAAACGCATCCAGTCAAGAACAACAGTGGAAATCGCTGAGCTTGAGGCCTTAAAGTGGGGAATGGAAAATGCAATCCAAGCTGGTCTCCACAAAGTTGTGTTGGCTTCTGATTGTCATCTTGCAATTCAAAAACTTAAGCTACGCTCTCTGCCAAGATTTGTAGTTGGTTTACTGGTTGCACAGCTTTTAGCTATGTCCCATGAGTTTGAAGCTTGTAACTGGAGCTTACGCCGGAGCTCAAATCAAGCAGCCCATGTTCTTAGCAGACTGTTACCCAATTCTTCTTTTGTTTGGTTGGATGTTTTTTCTTTACCTCCTTATTTTGATGTAATTCAGTTGGATCTTGTTGGTGCTTAATTTATATGTTTTGGTGATAAAAAAAAGTATCACAATGAAGATGCTCTAAAATTGAGAAAAACGGATTTTCAAGAACTTGCAATTACTTGGTGGTGCATCTGGCACCAAAGAAACAAATTAGCATTTCAACAGACGTCGAATGACTTCATCTAGGATTTAGGAAAACATGTCAAAAAACAAATCACGCAATGGGAAAGAAAAAAGAGATGGACTGAGTACGAGGATTCCCCTCAACAAATAACAACTTCAAATCAAAATAAAAGGAGAACTCAAAAATGGGAAACGCCCCACACAAATACCTTCAAGCTAAACTTTGACGGATCAAATTAAACACAACTTCGGCTACATCAAGATTTATAATTAGAGATCATAATGGACAACCGATTGGACTAGGAACTACGAAATATGGACCAATATCCGTGATACAATCGGAGTCACTAGCACGTAGAGATGGCATTCGAGAAGCAAGAAGGCTTGGAATTCAAAACCTTGAAATTGAAGGTGATAATCTCACAATTATTAATGCAATCAAGAGCGTTGGACAATGCCCATGGAAAGTTGAAATGCTTATTTTGGATATTTTGACCTCTCTATAAGGGTTCGAGACCTTCTCGGTGAACCATGTTGCTAGGGACTGCAACGCTGTGACCGACAAAATTGCTAAGATGGGCCATGTGAGCGGGTAAAAAATAGCTACCATATTATTATTTTCGTTATCGCCATAAACGTATTTTCTTAAATATTATGTATTTAATATTACTTTTATTTATTTTCCTATTATATTAAATATGGCGGTTGAGCAACTTAATGGAAGATTTTATCTTTCATTAAAGATAGAATTAAAGTTGGAGAAAGGGTGGAATATTCCTTACTTGGGCTTTAAGGCAGTTGGCCAACCCTAGGAGGATAATATTTTCGGCCTTATAGATAATATTTTCGGCCCCCCTACCTCTCCTTCTTCCATTATAAATACATGTCTTCGCCGTGTAGGGAGAGACACAAGTTGCATATTGATTGATAGACTGATACTCGCTCAGGCAATTGAACACATGTGCATATCGGCATATTCAGAAACTCTGGACAGGCTAATATTCGCTTAGCTCGATTGTTCAGGGATTCACTGCTCTCTTGTTGTACCTCGCCGCTCTAATCGACAGTTGCTCTTCTGACTTAGGCATCAGAGGTGGATTAGGGGGTCGCCGCCCCCTATGTCCATTGTTTTGCAGGTTTTTAGGTCAAGAGATTGAAGGCGAAGCGGAAGAGGAGGAGTTCTTAATTAGTGCATTGAAGACGAATTGAAGGCGAAGTTTTTGTGCGCTAACAATTGGCGCCGTCTGTGGGAACGAGGATTAAATCCACGAGTAAGAGTTCCTTGAAGAAAAAGAATCGAATTTTCGAAGCCCTAGGGCAATCGCGACGCCTCAGCGGACGAACCGCGGCCGCGGAATAGAGCACCGCAACGCGGCCACTAAAACCGCGATCCCGGACCATGAGTCGCGACCGCGGCCCACCGGAGTGCGCTTCCGGAAATTCGCGCACTCCGGATTTTCGACCGGAGTGCCCATCCGAAAATAAGTGACTCCGGAAATTTGTGTTTTTTGGGTTTTTTCTAGCCTAAAGGCGTTCCCAAAAATCAACAAAAGAGATCTACTTTGGGATTTGTTCGAACCCTAAGCAAAATAATGATCGAATTACCAGAACCAGTGTTTATCGCAGTGCGTGCTGCGAAATCGACGACACTGGGGGCAGGGGGCAACCTTGTCAGCCACATATCGAATTCAATCTCGCCTAAGGTTGGTAGTCGACCAACAATTAATGAATTAGGCTCCGGGTGCGTGCCCGGTAGTCCAAAGTTGAAAACTTGATTGTAAATCAACGATATATCACAATCAAAGCAAAGAAAACCTAACATGGGAAAAATTTGGTAACTTTCTAGAGCGCATCCGGGACCGGCACAAGCGGAGACGATCGATATTCGCTCGATCAGACGCGTGTAGGACCGAAATCGACCGCCAAGATGACCGAGATCGCGGCCTGATACACCGCGACTGCGGCCCACGCCACCGCGACCGCGGCACCCTAATCCGCGGCCGCGGGTACCCCGAAATTTAAGAAATTCGAGAATTGACATGCCGGAACGGACCGGAGTGGGCTTGGAATTCAACAATAAATCTATTGCGGGGTAATTACAACCTCTCCGCATAGGACCAGTACAATTTGCTTGGAATAGATTCGGGTCTTACTTGCCATAGGTTGAACGATCTCTCAAACGTAAAGCCGATCGTAAAAGCAAGCGAAACGATCTTCTATCTAGCAATCATGAGGCTAGAATAGATCTCTGGCAACCAAGAAACAATCTTTCTTGGCCCTGAAGAAACAACGAACTCGCCAACCCTAAATCGCCAGCGAGTTCTAGCGCCACCGTGATCGCAGGATCGTCAGCCGCGACCGGACCTTCCTCAACCGCAACCGCGGTCCGTACCACCGCGATCGCGGCCCAGGAGAAAGCAATCGACGTGTGGTTTTTTCGAAATCCAAAACCCTAAAAACGATGGGGGCGAAATCCGATCTTCGCTCGAAAAAGCATCAAGATTCATGGGGTGATCAAGCGAAACTCCGATATTCACTCGGAGGATCAAACCATAAAAAGTTCCAAACAAGACAACTTGCTCGAAGATGATCACATCCGTGACCCGACCTCACCGTCAAAGAATGGTTGCTTTTCGTGCAAGCCAAGCGAGGTTCGGATCAAGCGATGGAAGCAATGGTCTTGACGCTTTATGTTGATAGGGTTGATTAACAACAAATAAATTTGTAGTCAAGACCCCGCTGAGTATAGGGGAGTCAGGATCGTTCCACAGGAAGCAAGGTTGTTCGTTTATCAACTACTAAAAAGAACAAACAAAATCAAACAAAACAGACACAAGCAGCCTCGTTAACGACGTTGTCAGGGTCGTTAACGAACCACCGTAAACAAAAGACTCAACCTAACGACCTAAATAAATTCGGTACCGAGCCAAGTAACTCAGCAACGAAATTCACTTAAGATAATTCAAATAAAAACAAAGATCTAGGACTAGGGACACCACAACATAGTCATGCATATAAACTCGTAAGAAGATAAGATCATGCCTTTAAATAGATAGAGTCATCAACTTTCGTTGACTATCAAGTAAATTAATCTACTTTCGTATCCCAATTCACTTAATTTCTTGTTTTGGATCTAAAGCTTGAAACTTTCGTATTCAAACAATATCAACCTTCAAGTTACTAACTTTCTCTTTCAATCAAGTTAAAAACTCAAATTACCTCAACTTTCATCTCGGTATAAGCTGAACAAACAATCTCAATAATAGATAGAAGGCATTCAATACTCAATCTTACTCATCAAACATGCTTAACTACGCCTGGCTTAACCCCGATCCTAGAACAGAAAACTACTCACTAATCATAACTACAAAACGAACAATTTCGACAAAAGAAATCATTGAAAACAAATTACTACTCAAATTAAATAGAAAAATCGTCTTACAGAAATTCAGAAGAAACCGAAAAATACAAAGTACCGAACCAAAATCACGATTAACGAACCCGGTAACTTTCGTTCACCGACCTCGATCTCGACTCCGATCCTCTCTCTCCTCTCTCGGCTCTTCCTCTTCTCCAAAAGCAATCCCTAAAAATATGACCTCCCTCTCTATGCTAGATAGAAGGGTATTTATACTAAAAAGCTAGAAATTAAAAAAGGCTAAAAGATATAAACTTTCCTAAAAAGATAGAAATAAATTAAAACCCTAAAAGATAGAAATAAAATCTAAGAAGATAACAAGACCTAAAATACATAATATAATAACCCTAAAAATCATAAAAAGATACTCTACCGACACGGAAATAATTTCCCGCACAGGATCGGTGAATCACAAAGTCAACCCTCAAAATTTCTATCACGTGGCCTCGTTAACGAGCCCTCACAGCCTCGTTAACGAGCCTGGACTTAGTTTCTTTCACACTTCATCTCGTAAAACTTGAACTCTGACTTCTTCAATCTTGTACTCCTCCGTCTTTCACTGTAGCACTCCAAATTCAACTCCATATAGCACCTTTTCCTTGCTAAAACCTACAAAATACACAAAATAGAGTAGCTTCCATATTTTCCACAGAAATATGCAAAACTATCTAAAAACACACAAAACTAATCTTAAACTTAACAAAACTAAACCTAATAAACAAAGAAAACCTACTAAAAACTATACTAAAAATGCGAACATCAAAATACCCCATACTTAGACTTGCTTGTCCTCAAGCAATCACTAAACACTAACCAAAACCAAACAAACATACTCTTCAAGACATAGCCATCATCTAAAAAGCAACTTCTACACATGAGAAAAATATAGCAAAGGATTATTAATGTCATCACACATATATGCACCAAATAGACATAAGAAAATACAATCCAACCTCACAAGGGATATAATGTGTTTCACTCAACTCTAAGGTGTTTAGGCTTATAAATTTAATCTCTCAACTCATCTTATATACAAAAACTCATAAAAATTGGAACTTATATCACCAGTACTCTCCACCCAAGATTTGTCAAAACAAGCAAAAATCATCAAGAGCAACTTAGGGGGCTCAATGAAAAGCTTCATAGAAGCTTCCATTCGGCCGGGTTGTAACGGGGCTTGGTAAAAACAATAAGGCGTGGAAAATATTTTGGCCATGTGGTGCTAATAATATCCGGGAATCAAAGACTCCTAAAAACTTACACATAACATCAAAAACTCTCATAAAAGATATACCAAACTCACTCTCTTATTATGCACACTCTCTTTACTCACCCATTATAACCTAGAAAGTCTCATAAAATAAAGAATCTCTGATATTATCTATAAACACACATGCACTTCAAACTTCCTTCTTCTCTTCTTTACTTCATTTTTTTAACTTCTTTTTCTTTTCTCCTCGTTGCCTCGTTAACGAGCCCACTCCAAGGTCGTTAACGAGCTTCATCGTGTATTCTTCATTCGTTTCTTTCTCAGTACCTCCAACAAATAACTTTATTTTGTGCATTCTTTTGCTTATCAAGAGATCTTTCTTATTACAAGTAAAACAAGAGACTTCCAATCTACCCTTCCCAATAATCCTTCAATCAAAGCAAACACTATAAGTCACTCCTCTTTTTTTTTAACTCAACAAAACATACCTCTCCAATCTAAGTCCTAATCCCCGGATAGGGTCAAGCTTATCTCGGCTAGGGAAAATATTTTGTGGAGCTAAAAATAAAGGCTTTAGGCTAGAATTGGTTGTCAAAAGAAGGATCATGTAAAGGTGGATAGGGAATAATAGGACTTATAAAAATAAGTTCTCCACCATCTGATTTCCACAAGTAATGAACTATAAATCCCATACGGGTCTCAAGAAATAGATAACCATCACAATTCCAAGAGATAGTATGCATATAGAGAGTAAATCACACAAGAAAAGAAGAAGGATTTATTGATGTTCTCCCTATAAGGCCAAAAATTCCTCACAAGGTAATTATTTTGGTGGATTGCATCACTTATGCTATAAAGTATATGTGCTCAATTTCATCAAGTGCTATCTTCTTCTAAAAACAATTTCAAGTTAAGAATCCGCCTATACTATTAAAGACATGCTTGCAAGGAATTATATGATTAAGCTAGCAACTACTATCATAGAACCTAAGAAAGAGATATCTATCAATTCTAAAACTTTTGTTTAGATGTTTTCAAATTTTTCGAATTTTTTTGTGTTTTTTTTAAAGAATAAAAACTACTCAAAACATATAAACACATAAGACAATAAGTTTTCTATTTTCTCCCACCCCATACTTAAAATTACAGTGTCCCCACTGTAAGAAAAATAAGAAGAAGGAAAAGAAATAGAAAAGAAAACAAACAAAGATAAAAATAAGAAAAAGAGAAACAAACATAAAAACTTACAAAGTCTCAAAAGTGGGAAACAAGGAAAAACTTCATCTTCAGGCTGAATCAACGGTTTGGTGGAGGAAAGTAGTGCTCAAAGTTCCCCATGAAGCCATACATCGTCCTTCAACGCTCAGCATCATTCGCCTCTCTCTGACGATGCCTCTCATCCTCCATCGACATGCGAGCAGAATAGACCGATTCCCATCTATCCATCCTCCTATGAATATGGTCCTGCTGGAGGTGAAGCTGCTGCATCCGTGCAGAAAGATCCTCGGCCCACGGTGGTGGCATACTCGATCATGTGTACTCGGGATGAGGAGGTGGTGGATAGTGAGGTTGGAAATGATCTTGGTACAGCACCGGGTTGTATGGCATGAGCCCATAGGAGTGAGGGTCGGTAGGAGCTGGCGGTGGGTCGACAAGAGCTCTCGGTGCCTCGTTAACGAAGTTGGGTGCCTCGTTAGAAGTGTAGGAAGGAGAGTGGAAATGGTCGTTAACGAGCCTGGTAGGCTCGTCAACGAGGACGTTGGTGCCCAAAACTTCCGTGTCGAGGTTCTCTTCCTCAAAGTTAAGCTCCTCAGTTCCTCCCTCTGTGTCGGCTTCTTCAGTGTCATCGCCGACTACCTCGGTATCCTCATCTTCATCTTCATCTTCATCCATTGCATCTTCCTCTCGCTCAAATCTCGTCTCACACGGCCGAAGTGATAGCTCATCCTCCGGCTTGGGTTCCAACAGGAAAGCATGTCCCGTCCACGCCTCGTACCAATTTGGTACGTAGAGTAACTCCAACTTATCGAGGGTGGATGTAACGATGCGGTCTTGTACTTTCACTTTGAACCCTCCCTCGGCTTGAATGAAGACACCGGAGCTATACCAATAGTTCTTGTTAAGGAGTTGAGCATGAGCCGGTGTGTAGCGGGTAAGGTCGACTCCAAGGTTTGTAGCCAAAATGCTAACCAAGTTGCCACACCAAACCTCCTTGGACTTGGTTGATTTCTCTATGTAGTAGAGCCATTCATACCCAAAATTCAAGGGGTCGGGCTACTCGAAGAGGATGGTGCGAAGACAAGCAACTTTCGTCCTCGTTGGCATGTTCAACTCTCTTTTCGGCCAAAACGTAGCGGCTAGGACTCGGAGAATGATTCTGAAGATGGGGTTGATGATGCTTGCCCCAGATAATGCCGTTGTGGAGGATTGGACCTCCCCAGTGATGTAGCTCCAAGTCCGAGTCACCCTGTAGTCTTTCAAGCTTTAGTCTCTAGACGGATTCGGGAGCTCTAGAATTGCATTGAACTCTGCCATGGTGAACTCACGGCTCACATTACCGAGCCGAAACCGGATTCGTCCCGCCGAAGTCTTCGACGAGAAGCTAGTCTCTAGAGTGGCCAAAAACTCGGATGTGAGGGCCGGGTAGTGTGGTAAATTCCCCTTCTTCAGGAGATGAGCGGCACCAAGAATAAAAAAGGCCTCCTTGACGTCCGTGTAGATCCCCGTGTTTATAGCACTGGACTTCGAGAACCAAAGGGTGTTATGGTCCTTCTCTAGAATGGCACGGTATCGATGCACTTGGCCTTGAGTACTCAAAATCACGTTGTCCATGCGAGGTGGAGATGGAGACCTCTGGTTCCTTCTCTTCTTCTGAGCTCGGGTAGCGGGTCTGCTTGAACTTGCCATAAGATCTACAAAACAATCAAGAATTTTCCAAGATAAGATCCACTCAAAATAGACAGGCAAGAGACCCCATACTTGGTCTCGAAATAACCTCGGAATTATTCGTTAACTACCCAATTGGGTTGTTTAGGAATCTGGACTGGTATTGATCTTTTGAAGCTACGCAGGGTCGTTAACGAGCCTGGGTAGGTCGTTAACGAGCCGCCGAGAACCAAATCGCAGAATTCCGAGTTTAATCTACCTTAAAATTCAAGCCAAAATCAAGCATGAAATCCTCTATACTCCTTCACAAGTCACACAACCGGATATACGCACCCCATACTTGCTCGATTACCATCCCGAACATGCTAAATTTACCCGAAATTTTGACATGCAAAGTTTGAATCTTGATACTAGAACAAGAAGAGTTCATGTTTTTTCACAATCAACTTTTCACAATGAAACATCTAACATGAATATCCTTCTATAGATCTAGAATTACTAAGCAAAATCAAAGTTTCATGGGCAAAATCCAATCATGCAAATCAATACTTTCTATGAACTCAATTCTAGACATGAAATTTCTACCCTAAAAACCATGAATCATGCAATTTCGAGTTAGGGTTTTGAAATCATACCGGAGAACTGAGAAATTGAAGAACAAGGGGTCGGAATTGGGTGATTAACGAGCTTGGTGAAAGCAAGTTAACGAAAGCTCGGATCGTCGTCGGTGGGAGGAAGAGTTTCCGGGCTTCGGTAACGACGGTTACTCGGTGGTTGGTGAAGGATTCCGATCGGTGGTGGGAGTCTTCAAGATCTTTGGTTGAATTTTTGAGAAGTTTTGAGTTTGGAGAATTTGAGAGTGAATTTTTGGGAGGGGTAGAAGGGTTATTTAGGAGAGGGTAGGGATAGGAAGGGGTAGAGGGGGCGGCAGCTAGGGTAGTAAAAAGATAGACTAGGTTAAAAAACATACCTGCCCGTTTTGCCGATTCGGGTCGTTTGGACCGGGTCGTTAACGAGCCACCGTAGCCTCTTGGAGTGATTTTTGATCCCTTCTCCTGCATCTTGTTAGCTCAAAATTTATCCTAATTTCTATCCTAAAAATCACTAAAAAGAACTCAAAAGAAAACTAAGAAAAAGAATCTAAAAAGGAAAAGAAAAATAAAAATCTAATTCTATACTAAAAAGCGGGCTGCCTCCCGTAAGCGCTAATTTTAATGTCGTCAGCTCGACGTGCTCCTTCGACTAGTCCGATTATGTCAGAGCCATGGTGACTCTGATCTCTTCGTCCTGGTCGGGTTGCTCATGAAACTTTTTCAGTCGGTGGCCATTAACTTTGAAGATTACGCCTTGGTTATCGATCAACTCTACCGCTCCGTGAGGATAAATGTGATGAACCACGAATGGTCCACTCCATCGTGTCCTGAGCTTCCCTGGGAATAGTCGGAGTCTAGAGTTGAAAAGAAGTACCTTATCGCCCACCTCATATGTTTTGGGCACCAATTTCCGATCATGCCACCGTTTGGTGCGCTCCTTGTAAATTTCAGCATTTTCGTACGCCTTCAGCCTCAGTTCTTCTAATGCTTGCAAGTCCATGAATCTTTTTGCTCCAGCTGCGTTGAGGTTCATGTTGAGCTCCTTAAGAGCCCATGATGCTTTATGCTCCATCTCAACCGGTAAATGACATGTCTTGCCATACACTAGATTATAAGGAGTGGTGCGTAGAGGCGTCTTGTATGCTGTCCTGTATGCCCATAGAGCGTCATCCAATTTGGAGGACCAATCCTTCCTAGAACGGGACACTGTCTTCTCCAATATGCTCTTTATTTGCCTGTTTGAAACTTCAACTTGGCCATTGGTTTGGGGATGATAGGGTGTTGCCACCCGATGGGATACCCCATACTTAGCCAAAAGTGCTTCAAAACTCCGCTCAATGACATGAGAACCACCATCACTGATAAGGACCCTTGGAACACCGAACCTGGGGAAAATGTTGGTTTTGATGAATTTAGCCACAGTCTTGGTGTCATTAGTCCTTGTAGCAATAGCTTCTACCCACTTAGAGACATAATCGACCGCCACTAGGATGTACTTGTAGGGGCCTGATGCAGGAAACGGTCCCATGAAGTCAATGCCCCATACATCAAATAGCTCAACCTCTAATATCCCGGTTAGTGGATTTTCATGTCTCCAAGTGACGTTGCATGAGCGTTGGCATCCATCACATGCTGTCACATAAGCTTGCACATCCTTGAACATGGTTGGCCAATAGAGACCACTTTGAAGAATCTTCGTCGTGGTTTTGAATCCTTTTGCATGGCCTCCAGTTGGAAGTGTGTGACATTGATGGATCACATTCTCGATCTCCTCTTCTGGAACACAACGCCTAAAGAGGTGATCGCTTCCTTTCTTAAACAAGTAAGGATCATCCCAATAGTACTGTTTTACATCATGGAGAAATTTCTTCTTCTTTTGTGGGGTTAGACCCTCGGGAATCACGCCTCCTACAAGATAGTTAGCGAAATCCGCAAACCAAGGGGCTTTTGACCCTCTAACAGCATGAATTGATATTGAAGAAGAAGAAATAGAAGGAGGAGAAGAAATGGAATTGATTTGAGCCAGTTTGATTTCAGAAATCTTACCTGGATGGGTCGTTAACGAGCCTGGAGTCCTTATTCTATCCTCGGTAACGACCTCTCGTGGCTTAGTAACGACCTGATTGACTAATATTCTGACACACCCTGGAGGTTTATCCTTGTGATTTGTGCCTTCCAACCTTGGTGCCTTGTTAACGACCGTGAAGGGGTCGGAGACGAGGGTCTTGTTGAGTTCGACCTCGTTCAGCAGGAGGTGTTCGTCCGGTCTGGAATCGTTTATTAGCACCTCATTGTTGGACTCGGTGATATGCTCTACCGACAACCTGGATAAGTGATCCTCCACTAGGTTCTTTGCTCCCTTTTTGTCTTTTATTTCATGGTCAAATTCCTGCAGTAAGAGCATCCAACGAAGCAATCTAGGTTTGGCATCCTTTTTAGCCATTAGGTATCGAACATCCTCATGGTCAGTATAAACAATCACTTTGGATCCAACAAGGTAGGACCGGAATTTTTCAAAGGCAAATACCACGACAAGGAACTCCTTCTCCGTTGTGGTATACTTACTCTGCACCTCATCCAACGTCTTATTGGCGTAATAGATGGCATGGAGTTTGTTGTCCTTCTGTTGCCCTAGGACTGCGCCAACTGCATAGTCACTGGCATCGCACATGATCTCAAAGGGTAATGTCCAATCCGGGGACT
The DNA here is from genome assembly GCA_964016875.1 of Fallopia convolvulus. Lineage (NCBI taxonomy): Eukaryota > Viridiplantae > Streptophyta > Magnoliopsida > Caryophyllales > Polygonaceae > Fallopia > Fallopia convolvulus. The sequence continues at coordinate 675,677 of OZ024724.1, read as the reverse complement.
GCATAATGGGGGCGGATACGAGGGCAGCCCTTAACCTGTAAAATGCTTCAAGACATTCTGGAGACAGCTCAAACACTACATCTTTCATTAGTAGGTTAGTCAAAGGTTTAGCTATCTTAGAAAAATCCTGAATAAATCGTCTATAAAAGCCAGCATGCCCTAGAAAACTCCTAATGTCTCTTATAGAAGAAGGAGGAGGTGGTTTTTCAACAAGCTCAATTTTTTCTCTATCTACTTCTATCCCTCTTTTAGAGACAAGGTGTCCTAGTACTATCCCCTCTTGAACCATGAAATGACATTTTTCCCAATTTAACACAAGATTGGTTTCTTCACATCTTTTAAGCACTCGTGCAAGGTTAGCAAGACAGGAATCAAATGAAGAACCATAAACAGAAAAGTCATCCATGAAAACCTCTACAATATCCTCTATCATATCCGAAAAAATGGCCATCATACACCTTTGAAAGGTAGCAGGGGCATTGCAAAGCCCAAATGGCATTCTTTTATAAGCAAAGGTTCCATAAGGACATGTAAAGGTTGTCTTCTCCTAATCATCAAGATGAATAGGAATCTGCCAGAAACCGCTATAACCATCTAAATAACAGAAATTATCATGTTGGGCTAAGCGTTCTAACACCTGATCAATGAAAGGAAGCGGGAAATGATCTTTTCTAGTAGCACTATTAAGCTTCCTATAATCAATGCACATCCTCCAACTAGTGGTGGTTCTAGTCGGAATAAGCTCTCCCTTTTCGTTTTCTAACACAGTCATCCCCCCTTTCTTTGGGACTACATGGACCGGACTCACCCATTGGCTGTCCGATATAGGAAATATGATCCCAGCATCAAGTAATTTAATAATTTCCTTTTACTACATCCTTCATGTTAGGATTTAACCTACGTCGATGCTCTATGGTGGGTTTATGATTATCCTCCATGTATATCCTATGCATGCAAAGGGAAGGGGATATGCCAGTTATATCACCTAGGGAGTAGCCTATGGCTTTCCTATGCATCCTCAGCACATTTAGGAGTTTTCCTACTTCCTCATCATTTAATTTAGCATTAATGATGATGGGAAAAGTAGAATTAGGACCAAGGAATTCATACCTGAGGGAGTCTGGCAGGGGTTTAAGTGTTGGGGACGGTTCAGCAGGGATTAGAATTGGTTCTTCTGGCTCCGTCTTCAACACCTCCTCAAGATATTCAAAGGCTGAAATTTTGTTGTCTTCTGCCAGGGTCGTTAACGATGCTGGTGGGGTCGTTCACGAGCCTGCTTTTTCTGCCAGGAGAATAGGTAACGTGGATGGGGGGCTCATTACTGAAACTGTAGTGGTTATTTCTGCCCATCTTTGACCCGAAATTTCTTCACCTGATGTTGATCTTCCGATAGGTTCTCCACATTCAATGATCTCTTTGTGGGTGTAGAGCATCTTGACTTCGGCTCTATCTATCTCCTTAATTGACTGTTTAAAGCGGAATTCCGTCGCCTCATCCCCAATTTCAAAAGTTAGGAGTCCCCTCCTAACATCGATTATGGCTCCAACTGTGGCGAGGAACGGTCTTCCCAAAATAATAGGCACCACCGGATCTTCGGGCATTGTCATAACGATGAAGTCGTTTGGAACAAAGAATTTGCCCACTTGAACTGGAAAGTCTTCTATTACCCCTGTTGGTTTGATGCGGGATCCGTAGCTTTAGACCAAATTGAGAGAGGAACTAAACTAGCATTGGCGCCCAGATCACATAAAGCCTTGAACTTGTGGTTGCCTATGCCAATCGTTATTGCAAATCTCCCTGGGTCTCCTAGCTTTTCCGGTAGAGCTATTGATCTGACTTCATCCTGCAGCTCTGTAATGGATCTTTTCCTGCTAAGAATATCTTTCAAAAACTTTGCGTAAGCTGGCATTTCGCTTAGGTCCTCAGCAAATGGGATGGAAATATTAATGCCCTGAAGAATCTTTACGAAACGCTTGAACTTACTCTCAATAGAGTCCATAGATTTCTTAGTTGGAAATGGAAGAGATTTCACCATTCTCGGAACCAAGTTAGGCTTGAGAGGTGAGAGTATCGGGTCGACACTAGGGTCGTTTGGTGTCCTCGGCGGGTCGTTACCGACCTTGATGGGGTCGGTAACGACCCTGGGGTTGAGAGGAAGGCTCAGATTAGTAGACTTACCTGGGGTAGGGTCGTTAGGAACCCTCGGAGCCTAGTCACCCTGGTATACAGGCTCGTTATTTGCCCTCACTGGCTCGTTAATGAGCCGTTTGGTGACGTCCTCTTCTTCCTTGTCCCCATCTTGGACTCGCTCCGGCGATGTCTTCCCGCTCCTAAGGTGCACCGCTGCTATTTGTCCCCTATGGTTCTCCTCGGGGCGGCCCGGGAGTTGCCCTTGTGGTCTCGGAATTTGGGCAGCGAGGTTCCCTAGTTGGGAATCAACACTCTTCTTCCATATATCGAACTCTCCCCATCTTTTATTTTGTTGGTTCAGGTTGGCTTGAACTTCGTTAACCTTGTTGGTCACTCCGTTAATGTCTTCTTGTAATCCTTGAACCCACGATGGTGGCTCCTGATGGTCTGGAGGTCGATAGGGTGCAGGTCGTCTATCTGGTGGAGGCACTACATAGTTTTGATTTGTATTCTGATTGCCCCATGCCTGATAGTTGTTTGACCTGTCATGATAGCTAGGCTGGTTCCTGTATGGTCCTCTCATATAATTCATCTCAGCTATTGTCTCTGCGGCTCTAACCTGCTCTATGTTAGTGCAAGCAGAAGTACTATGTGCAGAAGAACTACATTCTTGACATGATTGAGAGGATTTCAGAAAACTTACCTGCTTCTTCAGACGGTTGACCTCATCTTGCAGGAATTGATTTTTAACATCCGGGTCAACTTCGTCTCGGTTAGGTATGTAGAGACGTTTCTGGGGATGTGGAGTCTACTGGGTTCCATACATGGCATCATAATTGGACAGCTTATCCAACAGTTCCCATGCCTCCGTCGGGTTCATCTCTATAAAACCGCACGCAGTATGCGTGTTGATACGGTTCTTGGTCTCTGCGTTGATACCCTGGAAAAAGATTTCTTACAGAACATATAAAGGTTGCCCATGAGTGGGGCATTGTCTAAGAATCTCTTTGAATCTTTCCCATGTTTCAACGAATGTTTCATTAGGCAGCTGGTGATAGGAGGTGATGCGTTTCCTCAACTCCGTCGTCTTAGCAGGGGGAAGAACTTTGTAAGAAATTGATCGTACAAAGCTTTCCAAGTCCTGATAGACTTAGAAGGTAGGCTCTCCAACCAGCTCAGGGCCTTTCCAGTAAGAGACCACCTGAAAGCTTTTAACAAAACATATTCTAGTGAGACACCTTCAACAGCTATGGTGTCACATAAATCAAGAAAGTTTCTAATATGCTCCATAGGGCACTCAGTAGGTTTCCCTTCAAACTGAGCCCGTTTAGTTAAGGATATGAATTGAGACTTGATCTCAAAGGGTTTCTCTATCTCGGGAAGCACAATTGGAGACTCGGGCACCCTCAGTTCTGGATGCATGTACTATTTGGCATTCCTCGGATAGGCATTAAGCTCCTCCTGTAGACGAGCATTAGCAGCTCGATGACGCTCAGCCTCGACAACAGCGCCTTCCTTCTCAGTCTTCAGCGCCTCCATCTGATTTCGGAGGTCTTCCATTTGACGAGCCATCTCTTCTGGTGTGGCCATGGCTCGGTTCTCGCGGCGTCTACGTTGCAGGGAACGTTCAGGTTCTGAGTAATAACCAGCGTTGTCAAACTCAAGCCTTCGTCGTCCTACCGGCATACGCTGAGAAAACAGACAAAGAAAACAAAAATTAAAAACAAAAACGGGGTCGGGCTATTCCCGAACCCACAGATAAACAAACAAACTCGTTGCTTCCCCGGCAACGGCGCCAATTTGTTGATAGGGTTGATTAACAACAAATAAATTTGTAGTCAAGACCCCGCTGAGCATAAGGGAGTCAAGATCGTTCCACAGGAAGCAAGGTTGTTCATTTATCAACTACTAAAAAGAACAAACAAAATCAAACAAAACACACACAAGCAGCCTCGTTAACGACGTTGTCAGGGTCGTTAACGAACCACCGTAAACAAAAGACTCAACCTAACGACCTAAATAAATTCGGTACCGAGCCAAGTAACTCAGCAACGAAATTCACTTAAGATAATTCAAATAAAAACAAAGATCTAGGACTAGGGACACCACAACATAATCATGCATATAAACTCGTAAGAAGATAAGATCATGCCTTTAAATAGATAGAGTCATCAACTTTCGTTGACTATCAAGTAAATTAATCTGCTTTCGTATCCCAATTCACTTAATTGCTTGTTTTGGATCTAAAGCTTGAAACTTTCGTATTTAAACAATATCAACCTTCAAGTTACTAACTTTCTCTTTCAATCAAGTTAAAAACTCAAATTACCTCAACTTTCATCTCTGTATAAGCTCAACAAACAATCCCAATAATAGATAGAAGGCATTCAACACTCAATCTTACTCATCAAACATGCTTAACTACGCCGGGCTTAACCCCGATCCTAGAAAAGAAAACTACTCACTAATCATAACTACAAAACGAACAATTTCGACAAAAGAAATCATTGACAACAAATTACTACTCAAATTAAATAGAAAAATCGTCTTACAGAAATTCAGAAGAAACCGAAAAATACAAAGTACCGAACCAAAATCACGATTAACGAACCCGGTAACTTTCGTTCACCGACCTCGATCTCGACTCCGATCCTCTCTCTCCTCTCTCGGCTCTTCCTCTTCTCCAAAAGCAATCCCTAAAAATCTAACCTCCCTCTCTATGCTAGATAGAAGGGTATTTATACTAAAAAGCTAGAAATTAAAAAAGGCTAAAGATATAAACTTTCTTAAAAAGATAGAAATAAAACCCTAAAAGATAGAAATAAAATCTAAGAAGATAACAAGACCTAAAATACATAATATAATAACCCTAAAAATCATAAAAAGATACTCTACCGACACGGAAATAATTTCCCGCATAGGATCGGTGAGTCACAAAGTCAACCCTCAAAATTTCTATCACGTGGCCTCGTTAACGAGCCCTCACAGCCTCGTTAACGAGCCTGGACTTGGTTTCTTTCATACTTCATCTCGTAAAACTTGAACTTTGACTTCTTCAATCTTGTACTCCTCCGTCTTTCACTGTAGCGCTCCAAATTCAGCTCCATATAGCACCTTTTCCTTGCTAAAACCTACAAAATACACAAAATAGAGTAGCTTCCATACTTTCCACAGAAATATGCAAAACTATCTAAAAACACACAAAACTAATCCTAAACTTTACAAAACTAAACCTAATAAACAAAGAAAACCTACTAAAAACTATACTAAAAATGCGAACATCACTTTACAATTTGATGAAAACAATCATCCATGTGAATCAACGATGCGCGTCGCTGAACCCGAAAGCAATCAAGGTAGTGGGGCGTCGACCACCACCAAGTATGAAAACGAGATTGCGCTTAATACGCACTCTAGCATTCGCTTTAAGAGAGAGCCAGCGGATTCGAGACAAGCATAATCCAATGGAGACTTGTCGCTACCCAAGCCTTGGAGAAATCGCCAGGCTAAAAGCTTTCCTCGTAAAGATCTAAGAAAAGCGCCTCATCGATGAATCAACTATCGAAAGGACCAATCGACGGCTCGTTATCATTATCGGATTCGCCGATAACCGCTGCGGTCCCGAGTCGGTAAACGCTGGTGAGGAGATCGAAGAAATACAAAAAGCCAAATACGAGGAAAATTAGCGCAATCGAAGAACCTCGCGAGCGACAAAGACCGCGATCGCGACCAACGAGGCCGCGATCGTGGCCAAGATCATCGCGATCACGGCGCCCATAGGCCGCGGTCGCATCTAGCCTCCAGAATTGTTCGTCGCCTTATTTAGAGCACACCGCGGTCGCGGGTTCCCAAACCGCAATCGCGGTTCACCCTCGTAAACTTCAAATTGAAGATCACTCCTTGAAATCGTACGACGCGTGTCGGAATCAAGGATTCGAAGACTGAGTGCTGGGGCGTTGTAAAACCGGAAGGTCAACAATGCTCGAATATGATAGAAGAGTTCAAGTTATTCAAGATCGTACAATGACCGAGCTATCAAAACGAATCCATTGATGCATTGGCAACGTTAGCCGTTCGTACAAGAATCGCTTAAGACCTCGATGCGCGTTGAGGCAACGGGATGTCCAACAAATTGGCATCTAAATCGAAATTGTGAGTAAGAACGTGCTTGCAATTGTGACCGTGAACCGTGTGAGGATCTCGCATGGAAAACGCCCTTGATGTGTAACTTGGATGAGAACGTTAGCCTTCGAATATCGCTGGGGAAAGGAAAGTTCTCTTGGGAAGCGTTCCCCCAAGCAAGGTTGAGCCTAGATTGTACGAGATCTGTGAAAGCATGTATGAAGTGTACGTCGGGGATTGCATTTCGACTCTCCAAGCTCGTTTGCAAAAAGATATTGGTGGCCTTTTATGTGAGAAGTGCCTCGAGAAAACCAATAAAAGAATTGTCGCGCTCTTTCCGACCACATCGTCTTCGCCGAAGATTATCAAGACATTGCCACTATATAGCGCAAGGTCGGAGAGCATATAAGGAAAAAAGTCTCGACGGGGGAGACGTCCCCCGAACTTTGAATCTCGCTCGTTGGAAAAAAACCACGACCACGGAATTGTCGACCGCGGAATCGCCGGCAGTACGCCTCTTGTTGAAGGCTCCTTTGCTTAGATGTTAAGCTAAGGCTAGAATTGTTAGAACAAGACGCCTTTTTCATTTTCTTTTGTTTTCTTTAAAAGTCTGGTCAGACTCTTTTTGAACTTAAAACGTTCTGTTCTCCCTAGTCTGTTTTGTTTGTTCTAATGATTCTACCTTAGTACTTGGCAAATGACATGCTTGAGAGTGAGCAAGATTTCTATGATATTCGCTCATAGAAATAAAGTCTATGATATTCGCTCATAGATGTGTAAACTATGATATTCGCTCATAGTTAAATTCATGATATTCGCTCATGAATGCCCATGATATTCGCTCATGGACAAAAGTCGCACGCACGCACGCTCGCACGCACGCACGTTAGGGGAACCCAATCGACTAATCTGCATCGCCACTTCGATTAGGAGAACTTTGTACCCTACGTCATTGTATATGAGAAAACGTATACAACGAAGTAGGTGGGGCAATTGTGAGCGGGTAAAAAATAGCTACCATATTATTATTTTCGTTATCACCATAAAGGTATTTTCTTAAATATTATGTATTTATTATTAGTTTTATTTATTTTCCTATTATATTAAATATGGCGGTTGAGCAACTTAATGGAAGATTTTATCTTTCATTAAAGATAGGATTAAAGTTGGAGAAAGTGTGGAATATTCCTTACTTGGGCTTTAAGGCAATTGGCCAACCCTAGGAGGATAATATTTTCGGCCTTATAGATAATATTTTCGGCCCCCTACCTCTCCCTCTTCCATTATATATACACGTCTTCGCCGTGTAGGGAGAGACACAAGTTGCATATTGATTGATAGACTGATACTCGCTCAGGCTATTGAACACATGTGCATATCGGCATATTCAGAAACTCTGGACAGGCTAATATTCGCTTAGCTCGACTGTTCAGGGATTCACCGCTCACTTGTTGTACCTCGCCGCTCAAATCGACAATTGCTCTTCTGACTTAGGCATCAGAGGTGGATTAGGGGGTCCCCGCCCCCTATGTCCATTGTTTTGCAGGTTTTTAGGTCAAGAGATTGAAGGCGGAGCGGAACAGGAGGAGTTCTTAATTAGTGCATTGAAGACAAATTGAAGGCGGAGTTTTTGTGCACTAACAGGCCACAACTCCCTTAGTAACATCATGTTTCTATTTGGTGGTGTTTTCATATGTGATTTCCTTTGTAAATATGTTTCTTTTTCCCCTTTTCTTGTGCGTTTTGTTCCTTTTTAGCTTAGTTCCCGTATTTCTATGAGATTCGGAGACTATGCGCATTTTATGTGTTTTGTAGGTAATTTGGCATGAATCGAGGATCGATTTGAAGGAGGGTCGAGACATGGAGCAAAGGCCGAGCTAAAGCGGGAAAGAGAGGAGCAAGCCATGAAGAAGAACAAGAGAAGCCAACAAGAAGAAGGTGGAACGAGGTCCGGACCGAGTTGCAACCACGTCGGGCCCGACTTGGGAGATTTCAACCTCGGACCGAGATGCACAGTACCTCGGGCCCGAGGTCCTCCGTGTCGGTCCGAGTCGGTCACCGAACTACTTGGGCTCCAAGGCACGAATTTGTGGACTTCCACTTTTGCCCCTCATCTAATCTATAAAAGGCCCTCTTGTCTTCTAAGAAGGGGTTCCCTCTCATACACACAAAAGGGGGGAAAGGGTTCCCACACTTGGCAAGGAACCAAGAGGATACTTGGAGAGCAAGGAGAAAGAAGAAGAGGAGGAAGAGAGAGAGAATCGGACAAGAGAGAGGAAGGCTTGATAGGTTTTGTTGATTGTTTAGCTTTGCTTTGTTTTGATCCTGTGGATTTGAAAACCCTTGATTGGAATTTGTGGATTGCTTTGGATTTGAATGAAACTTTGCTTTGTTTTGAGATTGATTATGATGATTGCTTTCCCTTTTGATTTGATTGCTTTCTTTGCTTGTCACATGGAGTAGATCTCCTTGATCTTGGGTTATGGGGGAAAACCCTAGCTAGGTTTAGGCTAGAAACCCCAATTCCATAGCCTTGAGTGTTTGATCTAAGGAACCCACTCTACATAGAGCTACAATTCCTTGCGAAAGTTGGGAATCAAGGCTTGAGATTGGCAAAGTAGCGAAAGTGAACATGTGTCAATCTCAAGACCTTGCTTCAAAGGGGATTTCCCCAATGATCGAGGTGTAGAAGTGGTTGGAACGAGGGCGAAAGCACTCGATCCTAGTCCGATCATCACTCATTGCTTGAATTGGGGTGGAAAAGCCTTAATCTACTAGGGAAGGAACCTAAAAGCCCAAGATTTACTTTTAAATCTTTGAAGTTCGACATCCCCAGCTACCTCGGGCCCGACTTACCCAGTGTCGGTCCCGACTTCCTCTTGTCGCCAACATCGGGCCCGACGTGACCTCAGTGTCGGTCCCGACTATTTTCTTTGTTTTCCTTTGTTTTATGCTCTCCTTTCTAGCTTCCTAGTATCTAGGCACATCGATCGAGTAGACTTCCCGAGTGTTCGACACCCACCACGTGCTACAACGGGGTCGGGTTATAAATTGTATCTCTAGACCCTCGCATTTCGAGGCGATCAAGCAACTTAATGGAAGATTTTATCTTTCATTAAAGATAGGATTAAAGTTGGAGAAAGTGTGGAATATTCCTTACTTGGGCTTTAAGGCAATTGGCCAACCCTAGGAGGATAATATTTTCGGCCTTATAGATAATATTTTCGGCCCCCTACCTCTCCCTCTTCCATTATAAATACACGTCTTCGCCGTGTAGGGAGAGACACAAGTTGCATATTGATTGATAGACTGATACTCGCTCAGGCTATTGAACACATGTGCATATCGGCATATTCAGAAACTCTGGACAGGCTAATATTCGCTTAGCTCGACTGTTCAGGGATTCACCGCTCTCTTGTTGTACCTCGCCGCTCAAATCGACAATTGCTCTTCTGACTTAGGCATCAGAGGTGGATTAGGGGGTCCCCGCCCCCTATGTCCATTGTTTTGCAGGTTTTTAGGTCAAGAGATTGAAGGCGGAGCGGAACAGGAGGAGTTCTTAATTAGTGCATTGAAGACAAATTGAAGGCGGAGTTTTTGTGCACTAACAAGCCACAACTCCCCTAGTAACATCATGTTGGATAATCTAGAGCTACAAGCTCTCATTCGCATGGATGCTCTAGGACACCCTCCATAGGGGTTTCCTAATTCTTAACTCATAAAAAAAATGAAGATGCTCTAAAAAATTTTAATAAAAAAATTTAATTAGATTTTATTTTGTGGGTTTATCAAATATGTTTAGTATATGTCTTTAGAGCATTTATAAAAAAAAGCTATTAAAGTGAAGAACTAGTTTACTAACCAATTCTAAGAAAGAAGTGCAAACCGCTGCCCTAACACTCGAACTTAAAACCTCTTGTCCATATGCAAAAGGCTGAACCAGTTGAGCCATGCGTACATGCCCCATCTAAAACTACTATGATGTAAGAAAATTTTGGTCAATAATATTTTTCAATTAAACGAAACAACTCCATGGAAATTTTCTCGTGAGAGCATTGTAGTGTAAATAGATACAGTTTGGAGCTTGGTCTGTTTTCCAAGTGAAGAGGGGATGGCCAAAAAATTTGGACTACTTCCTCTCAATGTTCGAAAACAAGAATTCTTAGGGTGTGTTTGGATGCATGTGTTTATAAACTAATTTTGTATTATAGTTTATTTTATGTTATGGTGTGTTTGGTTGGTTTTTAATTATTATTATTTTCATGTTTTAATGTTTGATGTGATGTTTGATATTTGATTTATTTAGGGGTATATTATACATAACCCACAAAAAAAATAAAATAACCCAATTAATCTAAAATTTACACATAGGTCCTTTCTCTAAAAAAATCCACTCTCTTCTTTCACCCCTCTCTCGTTGAACGATGAAAAAACCAGCAGTTCTCTTACCATTTTTCTTACTAATTTTGATGATTTGTATCTTCTTTAGGACGATTTTCAACAAACTATAAGATGTATGGTTAATTTCAATCTTGAACTTATATCAAATCTCTCCCCAATGTGGGTAAGAGTTTCAAAATTTAGGGTTTATTTGTTTGTCAATTTTCATGTAAAATTGGACAAATTGATTGTAATTGTGTATATATAGTGATAAAAATTGGTGAGATATGTGATTTTTTTTTCAGATTAATTTGAACAATGGATTTAAATAAAGTTGGTGGTTGGAATATAGGGTGTGTGGATTGAAATTGGGAAAGGATGACTATAGAGGTTGGTAGGCAGGAGGACGACGATGGCCGGAGGTGAGAATGACGTCGATGGATGGCCACGGGAGGAGGAGGACGTTGGCAGTTGGGTATAGGAAGAAAATTGTGAACTGATAATTCTGGTGTGATAGAACTATAGAACGCAGGAGAAGAAGAGAGTAAGAAGATGGTTGGGGGTTTAGGGATTAATTTACAAATTATATAAATTTTAGGTAATATTATTAGTTTTAGTGGGTTATGTATAGTAGATATGTTTATTTATTGTGGGAGAAAAGAAGATGCCATTAGCCACTTAGGCCATTACAATAGAGGAGGGGGATTCAAACTCGCGATCTAATAGTCACGGAGGTTATCACCTATCAAATAGACTAGTGAGATTTGACTACAACTTCTACTATAAGTATGAATGGTTTGTCATTTTTCAAATTTTTTAATCAATCCAAACAAGTCTTAAAATTTTAATATATTAAATTGAATTAGTTTAAGTAAAATGCATTATAATGCATAAACATTGGTAATCCAAACATACTCTTATATCAGTTTCCAACTAAAATAAAAAATAAATAATTTATTTAGATAAAACATTACCGTTAGAAGAGGAAGAAGAATACAACAAGGACGACGCCGAGAAACTCGTATTATTACTCATCGGATACATCCCCTTCATCGCCACCGCTGTCTCAGTTGACGGACCACCGCCGGAATCATTCCTCCTCCCTGCTCCTTCTTCGGACTCCGCTGCCGATCCCTTCAACGGCGTTTCGGGCTTCGCACAATCACACTCTCCGCCGCCGCCGCCGCCTCCACCTCTCTCCTGTCGTATCTCCTTCAGCATCGCCACAACATCCTTCATCGTTGGCCGGTCGTTTGGAGAAGAGTTCACGCAGAGAAGTGCCACCCCGAGCGTCTGCGTCATCTCCTCGATCTCCGATTCTGGCCGGCATTGCAGATTCAGATCGAGAACCTTCGCCGCCGCTTCTCTCCTGCGCCGCACCCAGTCGACGATGTGGAGGCCCTCCGGAGTCGTCTGATCGATCGGCTGTTTTCCGGTAAGAACTTCCAATGCGACGACACCGTAGCTGTAGACGTCGCTCTTCTCTGTGATCTTATACATGCATCCGTACTCTGTACATATCAATTAGGGATTTAAATTGACGCGGAGATGATAATTTGAGTTAGAATTTCAAGCAATTATGTACAGATAAGGAATTCTGAAATTTAAACCTAGAATGTGGTACCTGGGGCTATGTAGCCCATTGAGCCAGCGACTGTGTTGGATGATCGGCCAAAGTTCTCATCATTGACAAGCTTGGCAAGGCCGAAATCAGCAATGTAGGGCTCAAAATTGAGGCCAATGAGGATATTGTTGGCCTTGATATCCCTGTGAATTATGGGAGGAGCACAATCATGGTGTAGATAGGCTAATCCTTGTGCTGAACCCAGGATGATTCTATATCTCAAGTCCCAATCCAGGCTTCTCCTACAAATACTCTCATGTAGAACTCTACTCAAGCTCCCATTAGGCATATAATCATACATGAGCAACCTGGTCTTGTGATTCCAACAACATCCTAGGAACCTCACGATGTTCTTGTGGCGGATAGAACCTAGGGTTCTTAACTCTGTTGAGAAGGAATCACGAACCCCTCCACTGGCATCACGCTTGTCCTTCTGGTAATCATAGCTTGCTGCAATTGTCAATGGCCAGAGTTTCTTCACTGCAATGATCTCCCCATTCTCCAGCTCAGCTCGGTAGACAATTCCTGAGCATCCCTTGCCGATAATGTTGGACTCCACTAAGCACTGTAAGACTTGGTCTACTGAGAAGTTTAGCTTCTGGAAAGGGGTGAACTGCCATGGCCAGGACCGCCAGGCGTCTTCTCCCATCTCTGAATCATGGTTAGCGTTCATCAGTTTTCTTGCTCGAGTAACTGCAACTATGCCAAGTATAACTAACACAACAGTCAGAGTGACTAGTAGTGCAATAACAACCTGAATCCAACGTGATTGCCTCCCATTTGGACTCTGAGCCTCTTTTCCATTGCTTAAGAAACAGGAATCATGGACGTGTGAGCACAATCCTTGATTACCTTCCAGTTCTGCAGATGAAAGTTGTCTGAACAACTTGTTGTCGGGTAAAAGGCCCGTGAAATTGTTGTAAGACACATTGACAGAGACCAAATTGTCCAGTTCAGATAGAGAAATCAGATTCCCTTCAAGTTTGTTGTGAGAAAGGTCGAGCACGGATAGCTTCTTGAGAACAGATATCTGAGAAGGGATTTCTCCACTGAGGGCATTCCAGCTGAGATTTAGAGCAATGTTAAGGTTCTCAATATTGAACAATTCCTCTGGGATGCTTCCTGACAGCTCATTGTTGCTGAGATCCAATAATTGCAGGTCGGAACAACTTCCTAGTGAAAGCGGTATTGATCCAGAAAGGAAGTTCTTTCTTAAAATGAGAGAACTAAGTGAAGTGAGCTGACCAAAGGTCGCAGGTATCTCACCGACAATTTGGTTTCCCGATAAATCAAGAACCTGAAGCTTTTCAAGGGGCTGAAGGGAAGTTGGTAGGGAACCTTCAAGTGCATTTTTACTCAAGCTTAGCATCTGCAAGTCTGTGCACCTGCTGAGCTCTTCTGGTATTGGCCCTGAAAGGTGGTTGGTGGACAAATCAAGGAAACTAAGGTTCTTAAGATATCCGATTTCTGCAGGAATCTTGCCAGTAATCCTATTGTTAAAAAGGCGAAACCTGATCAAGGACTTGCAATTCCCAATCTCTGGTGGGATAGAGCCAGATATGTGATTTGAGATCAACAGAAGTTTTGTTAGGTTTTGAAGTTGAAATACGCCAGATGGCAAGTGTCCTGTGAGCTCATTGTGTGACAAATCTAGAGCTTGTAGGCTAGTACAATTAGCCAATGCTAAAGGAATGCTTCCTTGAAGCTTGTTCTGCCATGCAAAGAAGACAGTTAACCTAGTCAACATCCCAATCTCTGATGGAATTGACCCTGTTATCTGGTTTGTATCAACCTGTAACTGCACCAGGTTTCTACAACTTGAAAGTGAGGAAGGAATTGACCCAGAGATGTTGTTGTTACTAAGCATTAGCTCTTGCAGATACAACAGTTTCCCAAATGTCATGGGAATACTCCCAGACAAAGAATTCAAAGAAAGATCAATCATGACCAAACTTGAGCAGTTTCCAATCATCTCAGGGATTGTCCCAGACAGATTGTTTTGCCATAGCAACAACCTTTCAAGCTTTTGAAGCTTACCTAGCTGTGGCGGGATGGAGCCAGAGAGACTATTCTCGTACAGATATATGTCAACAAGCTCCGAACAGTTGCCTAAATCCGATGGAATCTCTCCTGAGAGCATTGTAGTGTATATAGACACAGTTTGGAGCTTGGTCAGTTTTCCAAGTGAAGAGGGGATGGACCCAGAAATCCTTGTATCAGCTAGGCCAAGCACGGTCATATTCTGGCACTCTCCAATCTCATCAGGGATCACTCCAGAGATGTCTTTATTTCCACCGGCTCGTAAAGATTCCAAGCTCTTGAGATTCCCAAGCTCGGCTGGGAGATCCCCGCTAAGCTTATTATCAAACAAGATAAGATTCTTCAGACTTGCACAATCTCCAAGCTCAGCTGGGATTTTCCCAGACAACTGGTTGGAGTTCAAGATCAAGTCTTGCAGGTATTTAAGCTTCCCAATGGTCGGAGGTATTTCACCAATGAGATTGTTCGAGCTCAGGTCAAGAAGGGTCAATTGGGTGCAGTCACCAACTTCTGGTGGAATTTTTCCTGTGAGATTAGAACCCGAAATGGTGAGACTTCGTAGGTGGGTTAGTGAGCAGAAATTCAAAGGAAAAGGGAGAGCGAGTTGGTAAGCTGATTGGATGTTTATTTCTGTGACGAAGTTATCGAAAGAGCATTTAATGTATGACCATTTACAAGGGTTGGGATCAGAAAGGTTCCAGTTTGACATGGCGGTAGGTGGTGTGGAATGTGAGGTTTGAAGCCATGAATGAAGCAAAATGGCTTCATCGTTTGCAGCAGAAGAAACTGAGGAGAGGAGGAGGAGAGAGATGAGAAGGTAATACAAGTGGTGGTGAAGCTGATGAATGAAGCAAAATTGCCTTGGCATCAGCAACGGCTTCACCGGCAGCAGCATTGGTATTGGCAAAGGTAAATAATCTTTGGCCTCAAATCCCAAACTTCTCATTCTAGTATATGCATTGGGTCTCTCTCACACAAACACACACTCACACACTCATTCTCTTGGAAAACTATGCTTAGGGAGGCTGCTAGGTGGATTACTGTTTTTAGGCTTTAGGCTAATAATGCTTCCGAAGAAAGCAAGAAAATAAGTGAAGAAAAAGGAAAAAGATATATGCATATTAAAAAACACAAAATGGGAGAGATTTGTTTTGGGATGGAGACATTGTAATAAGGTTCATAACTTGATAGGCAGATCTGGCCCCAGCACCCACTTTCTCTACCTCGGGGTTCTGCTCTTCTGTCATACCACATTGAGTCATTGTTGTACTAAGTAATTTTTATATGAAATGTGGCTCACAAGTGCTGATATCCCCATGTGTTTTTGCATTGTTTTCCTCAAATTAGGGTAAGAAACTAAGTATGGGGCTATTCTTTTGAATCTTGGGTTTTTGGGCTACTCTCATTTGCGGTCATGCCCCCAAATTATAGGCCATCATGATTCCCAATTTCATGTCCTACCCACCACCATGATGAAAAGAATTGGAGTGTTAATTGCCGTTTGTGTCTAAATTGAATACTTCTAGTATATATATGATGTTGTTTACTAGTACCTGGTTGAGTTGATTTTGTGTTCCTTTAATACTATAGATATCAGATTTTGATGATTATCTTATCTGTTGAAATGTGAAAAAGAGGTACTTTATGGAAGAGTATTATCTTCAATCATACACTTGACCTTTTGGATGACATGATTCTTTTTGAATCTTTTTGAATGAGATTGTTTCTTTTCACAAATGTGGTCTTACTGTTTTACTAGTCTAGCAAGAAGCAAAAAAAAAAAAATTGATCTAATGGAGCTAAAACTAATGCTACATGAAAAGAAGGCTTGGAGCAAGTTAGCAAGATAGATAGGCCAGTCAAACAAATTAAGGAGTGGAAAGAAGGGAATTTAAAAACATATTTCAAGTTTAGATTCATCATGATAAGGAAATGTGAAGTGATCATTTCCTTAGTCTGTAGGTGTATAAAATATTTTTATAGGATTTAGCACTATTATAGATGCTTGAATTTTGATTAACAAAAAGAGGATGACAGAGTCACAGGCCTCACCTTGAAGGCTTGAATTTAAAAAGGGCCAATTAACAGTGCTGTCCTGCGCTGGTGGAAAGCCCTAAATTCAAGGTAGTGACCTCGAGAAGCTATCCATGGAATCTTTTTACTTCTTTTGTTTTGCTTAAAGAAGTAGAGTAGTTTAATTGCATATATGATGGAGTATCATTGAACAAATTTATTATTTTTTTACTCCGTGTTTGTTAGAAGAGACTATTGTTGGTTAAAGTAGTATGCTACATTACAATAAAACTAAAAATCGTATAATTGTTTTGACCGGAAAAATTGTATATACGTGAGGTGTTCTTGATAAATTTTGATATATGATTTATGTGAAAACTTACTTGTATTGGCTATTGTGTCTTCTATGAGTAGAAAAAGAGCTTAAATGATGCAAACTTTGAGCTTATCTTTTGTTCTACTCTTTCAAATTCCAGCTCGAGCTTCTATTTTTGCATGTGAGTAATTAAATGGTGCAATTTGCAAAGGGAATATGGTTGACCTATTGAGTCTTTAATCCTTATAATCATATGTTAATTAGCCTAAGAATTGTTGACTAAATAGAATTTTATTTTCTCTTAAAAAAGTTACAAACTTATGATAGCATGTTATGGAAATATCGTAGCTTAACTACCACGTTAATTTGCTTAACTAGATTAGCTAGACCACCTCTTCTTGTATATGATCAAGAAGGATGAAACATGGTAATGGGTCAACCCATTAAATTGAACTAGACCAAGCCTTCATAAAAGTCCACCCTTTTTTAAAGGATTGGCCCAATCCATTTTATATTCTCAACCTGATTTCTCAAATTATACCAAACACAGCCTAAGAATGGTTCAAATCTTATTCTACAACATAACAATTCTAAGCTACTTGAAGAATATCTGGTGATGCTTTTGGAAAAAAGCCCAACCAAGACAGTTACTTAATTAAACATGCTCATCAGCATTCAATTTTGCAATTGTAATTATAACAAGTTACATGTTTTTTTAGATATGATAATTATAACAAGTTAGGAAACCTTGGGTGGAAATGTATGTCTAAATCCCAAAGTTCATATTAGGACTAAAATCCTTTAGTCATCCATGCTAATGACACAACGCAGGCCTTCACCTTTGATCATGTAATCAAAAGCTTTATTAATCTCTGAGAACTTAATCTTGTGGGTTATGAATTTGTCCAGCTCTAACTCCTGCATCATGAATTGTAAAGCTTGGGTTCAGATGATCATAATCAAAAACTCTTCCATAATGTACAAGGATAGGAGTTTTTTTCTTTTTAACTTACCTTGTTCATGTACATCTGAACAAGTGATGGAAGATCAGTCTTTGGCTTGTAGTTGCCAAAGAAGGTTCCTTTGAGTGTCTTCTCATTCAGAAAATTTATGGGCTTCGTCATGAACATTGCATCTCTGCTCGGAACTCCGACCAGCACAGCTACTCCCCACCCCTGCGCATACAACACAGACAAGGTACTTTTCTTAACAAAAACTTTGCTTGATTTCTGATCTATTAGTTTACTAGAAAACATTTAAGTCAATGCTCAAGGACAATTACGTCGTGAACGCATTCAAATGCAGAAATCATGACATCAACGTTGCCTGTGCACTCGATACTCCTATCAACTCCTCCATCTGTCATCTCCTTAATAACCTGGAAAAGGTTAGAGTAATTATGTTGAATAGCAAAGACTGCACATATCTGTGAAACTCATTTAATTCTCAGAAGGGAAAAACGATGAATACTGACCTCCTGAATTGGTCTATCATAGTCTTTTGGATTTACAAACTCAGTCACTCCAAATTTCTTTGCTGATATGAACAATAAAGAAGATCAAAATGAGATGAAAACATAACAGAGTATACATAGTCTGCACAAAATAGCATACCTTCCTCAAACTTTGCTGGGTTCCTTCCAATCCCAATAATCCTCGACGCCCCAGCAATTCGTGCACCTTCTGCAGCCTTATAACATCCAGAAAGAGTGAGGAAAAGGAAAAACAAAATAAAAATTCAGATGAAATAGTAGTATGTGAATTAGTGAATGAATTCCTGGTTTGCCTTGATGTGTACTTACAGCCATGCCCACTGCTCCAAGACCAAAAATAGCAACAGTTGAACCCGGTTTTGGCTTAGCCACATTCAAAGTAGCACCAAGTCCTTCCACAATAATGAAGAAACGTGAAGTTTTTTAGTAGTTTGAAATGAATATTACTTTTACAGCTTAGAATTGAGAAGTTTTAGAGGACCTGTTGAGACACCACAACTGAGAATGCATATTTTTTCTAGAGGTGCCGAGGGATTGACTTTCACTAGGCAACCTGCATGTACAACTGTATATTCACTAAAAGTAGATGTTCCAATGAAGTGGTTAACAGGATTTCCTTTGATAGAGAACCGGGATAATCCGTCGCTTAGCATGACTCCTCTGATTGGGTTCATCCTCAGCAGGTCACACATGTTGCTTTCTTCTGACTTGCAATGGCGACACTCTCCACACTCCCCTGTGAATACTGGGAGGACGTGGTCTCCTACTTCAAACTCTGTCACTCCTTCTCCAACACTCTCCACAATCCTTTCCAGATCATCAAAAAAAAAATCAAGGTCAGCTACTCCTTTAGATATCAATCAATACTAATACTAATCTATTAAAGAAATTGCACATACCCAGACGCTTCATGGCCAAAGATTTGGGGAAACAACTGCGAAGCCGAGCTACCCTAAACAAAAGAAGAGAAAGCTATGGAAGTAGTACAGTTTAAAGATAGTAAAAAAAAGGATGATAATGAAGGCAAGATTTCAAGAACCTTGGCTTCCCAGAAGAAAAGATCCGTACGACAAAGAGCAGTGTACTTGATCTTAATCCTGACTTCCATGGCCTGTGGAGGAGCTACCTCCACTTGTTCTATCACCAAAGGCTTTCCTGCTTCCCATGCAACAGCAGTTACAACAAAGACAGAATAATTCACACTTAAGAAATATCTTCCAGGAAAAGTCACCACAACCCAGAAAACAGTAAGAGCTGCAAGGTTCTCGAAATATCTTGGGGAAATTTGAGTTTAATGCAAGTACCTTTGCAGGGGATTACAAGACCTGCAGTGCTCAACATGGTTTGTGTAATTTTAGCTCAAATGATGTTTGATGTGTTTGTGTGTTCTTGATGAGCCAGGGATTTTCCGGAAAAGAAAAGGACCCGGGGAGTTTGATCAATGAAGTTGAAAGTTAGAACAAACCTTTTTCTCAATGATCAATCAATGTAGTACGGCATAATAGAATGGAAACAAGAGATATTCAGAGCTACATCATACTTTGTACTGAATTATTGGGCCTATAGAGTGGAGAGGAAAGAGACCCACATGGGGACCAAAGCTCATGGCTTGTCAATTTTAACAATTTTTCCATGGCTCATTTGTGACACCATTTCAGCCTCTTGTGCAAAGATTTTTTAAAGAGAAAAAGACAGTAATAACCACATTTCAATAATATGTTCCAAAAATAAACCCCTCCATTATAATTTAGTCAATACTAACCTTTACAGTAAAAACAGACTAAATTACCCCCTAATTAGATATACGTAGATTTTCACTTCCTTGTCAATCAATCCAATCCTCGTCTATGCTCCATCCCCAACCCTTCCACGTACTGGCCAGTCGCCACCAGCCTACTCGTCAGCCGAAGAGTTTGATATCGTTGTCACTCTAATCACATATATATCGTTCTCATCTACGTCGAGATTTGTCGAGGACGAATTGTAGAAGTATTTGTCTCGGCGCCGTCGCCCGTCGTCCACCATCTGTCACCGTCCTATGCCGTTGTCCACCGATGCCGCTTGCCGTCCCTCCATTGTTGTTGGCGAGGAAGAAGACAGTTATATATTTTACATTAAATGTTTTAGTTACATAAAATAGTTGATTAGTGTAAATTTATTACATAAAATAGGGTTGCTACACAAATTATTTATTTGATTTGATTTGAACGGTTTCAATAAATAAATTTTATTTTAAATATTACATAAAAATTAGGTAGTTACACTAATTGATTTATGTGTTAGTGTCAATAGATTACATCAAATAGGGTTGTTACATAAAAGTTACACTAATCAGTTTATTTACACTAATAATACAACAAGAATTTTTGTTACATAAATTTTGGTACACTAATAACTAATTAGTTTATGTACACTAATTTTGCTACATTAATTTAGGATTAGTGTCTACATGAATTTTTTGTTACATAAATATTGCTACACTAATTAGTTTATTTACACTAGTTTTATTACATTCATTTAGAATTAGTGTATTAGTCTACATGAAATTTTGTTACATTAATTAGTTTATTTACACTAATTTTGTTACATTAATTTAGATTAGTGTATTAGTCTACATGAAATTTTGATACAATAATTAGTTTATTTACTTTATTTTCTTACATTAATTTAGGACTTTTTTGATAGAAACATTAATTTAGGATTAGTGCATTAGTCTACATGAAATTTTGTTACACTAATTAGTTTATTTACACTAATTTTGTTACATTAATTTAGAATTAGTGTATTAATCTACATGAAATTTTGTTACACTAACTAGTTTATTGCACTAATTTTATGTAATCAAAAAGGTTCCTTTTGACGTAGAAAATAAGAATGGTAACGTGATCAAGCAAAAAACGAGGAAGCATAGATTCACTGGCGGGGTATTGATCAGCGAGATCGATAACCAAAGATTATTAAACAGTGGCGGTCGGTGGAAGCGATCAGTGAAAGCAGAGATTCACCGGTGGGGGTCGATAGGCAACAAGATAGATTCAAACGCGCGGAAGCAGTTGGTGGTATAAACGGCGGCAACCAATGGTGCGACAGCCGACAGGGATACCGGTGAGATCTAATAATCAACGTGAATTGTAATTAAGAGTTAAGGGTACTTTGGGCTTTTTTTAAAAAAAAGTATAGTTTTGGAAAAATGACTAGGTAAGGGTGTATTTAAGGAATCAAACAGTGAAAGGGGGATTATTGAGGAATTTTTCTCTTTTTTAAATTGTCACATGTACTACAGTTTTCACCATTTGGATTCTATCAGTTTTTGCTGTCATTCTTGTTTTTTTGGGCAGGTCATGTTAACTTGATTTTGCTACCAGAAAGCTTGAAGAAAACGGGAACTTTGAAGATATGAACAGAAATATCTAGCTAGCCTAAAACCAAGGTCAATAACCGGCCAACCCTAGCCTTTGAGTTAAATATGCCCCTTAATTCTTTGTCAATCCAATCTTGTTGGCACTTTTCAACTATTTCTCCGGTGGTAATCTGTTTGTGAGAACACACTCAAGAATCTCACCTACTAGACTTCTAGTGTTGTATTTAGTTTGAATAACCAAGTTTTAGTGAATGACTTGGATGAAAAACCCTCTAAATCCCCATTTTGACGCAATTATTTAATGGGTTGGCCCAAATATTTGGTGCAGAGCTTTTCATTGGGCCAATACTTGGGCCAAAAGGGTCCAATTCGACCGATTTACCGAATTGCCACCGCTACTAGCGGTGGCAATTTCATTTGCGGTGGCAATTTTGCACTGTGAATTTCTGCTGCCATTTGTAGCTAGTCGAAGATGAAAGCAATCGGCTTTCTTCATTCAGCTGCTTCTACTACTTCCACCATTCTCCCAATCTTGCGACGAACTCACAAAGCCTTGACCAAAATCAGCCATTTCCACCGACCCATCTCCTTCCACCACAACAACCCTTCTTCGAATTCCCCCACTTCTCTCAAACCCCAAAATCCCCTCTTTCTGAAACCACCATCCCACTCTTCAACTCTATCGGATCTCAAGACCTTCACCGACTGGGCCAAAACCCTAGCTACCGCAGTGGGCTCCACATTCGCCGAATCAGACAATGGCCCAGATTCCGCCCTCTTGCTCAGGGAGCTCCGCTGGTTCCTCGAAGACTCCATTGAAGACCCCTCGATTGTTCACCATCTGGGCATCAGCCGAACAAATGAAATTCACAGTGTAAAAGACGCGGTGAAGATGAAGGCTAGTTTGGAGGAAATGTACAAGCTGTGGAAGCAGAGATTGGAGCTGAGAAGGCCATTTCAGTACATTGTGGGCTGTGAGCATTGGAGAGACTTGGTTTTGTGTGTTGAAGAAGGGGTTTTGATTCCCAGGCCTGAAACTGAGAAGATTGTGGAGTTGGTGTCTGATGTTGTGAGGGAGAATGAAGTTTTAAGACAAGGGCTGTGGGCTGATTTGGGGACTGGTAGTGGTGCTCTTGCCATTGGGATTGGGAGGATTTTGGGGGAAAATGGTAGGTTAATTGCCACAGATTTAAGCCCAGTTGCTATCTCAGTTGCTAAGTTCAATGTGGAGAGATATGGATTACAGGTGATCATTTTGACAGTGATTTGGGATTTTGAATAAACTTTCTATATGACATTTTCTTGGTTTGTTCGTCAGGACAAGATTGAGGTTAGACAAGGTTCATGGTTTGACCCACTTGGGGATGTTCAAGGAGAACTTGCTGGCTTAGTGAGTAATCCACCATATATACCAAGTGGAAGAATAATTGGATTACAAGCTGAAGTTGCCAAGCATGAACCTAGGCTTGCATTAGATGGAGGCTCTGAAGGCATGGAGAGTCTTCTTCACATTTCCCAAAGAGCCGCCAGAATGCTGAAGCCTGGTGGTTTTTTTGCTTTTGAGGTACCTATGTGGTTGAAATTCAAAATTAAGTTGATTGTTTATACTTTCTAATCATGTGTTCCAGGAAAAAGATACTAAATACTGCGCCACCTTGTTAATTGCTTTATCTACAGGAATTAAGTATCTAATTGCACTTGATTTGGATTTTATTTTGAGCAATTTCATTAGTTAGAAAGATACAAATATGACCTGTTGTTACTTCATTATTGTGCTAGAGGCATGGTGTTTTTCTTTCTTTTCTCTGTTTTTAGGTGAATATGAATCATGATCCTTGTTGTTAAATCTGTAATTTTGCTTTGAACAGACTGATGGTGAAGTGCAATGCAAGGCAATAGCAAAGTACATGGAAAATGAAAGTGGAAGCAGCTTTCATGATATAAAGATTATTTCAGATTTTGTAGGCATTGCACGATTTGTGTCCGGCTTTCGTGCTTGATTGGAATGATTACTTTTGGGGTGGATATAGAAGTTTTCTTTTATAGGAAATACATTCCTCTGATTGTTTAGTTGTTTAGTAAAATTTCTAATCCTTAAGCTTCCTTCTTGAGATGCTTAAATGCAACAAATTGTTATTTGCTTCTGATCAGTATACTCTGTAGATAGACAAATGGGCGAGAGAACCGGACATTACCCAATATAAAGGGATGAAAAACAAAGGTGAAAGAGTTCAACTATATAGAGTGGATACATAAGAGAGGAGATGAACAACACTTCCGAGCACACTCCATGGGGGCAATCTCAAAAAACAAGTCTCTCCGAATGGAGCAGCAGAGGTTGAGCAACCAAGTGAAGCTAATGGTATAAAAGTTACCTATAAAACAAGTTTCCTTGACAAGATTGGGATATGAGAATATGTTAAGATTTGGCAATAGAATAGGCAAAGGAGGCTTGTGTTTTTAATTTTTTTAACGGGTGTGGTGTGTGAGAAGTTCTAGCATTGACGGCCAGGGCGACATTGAAGAGCACCTGCAGCTGAAGTGAGAGAGCCAACCAAGGAAGATGGCTTGGCTGCTAAGCTGGAAGCTCTGGCATACCCGGCTCCTGCCCCGCTTCCTGACGGGGTGAAGTAGGCTCCATTGAGGAACAAGTCTCCTTGTGATCTCCAATTCCAGCTCTTCCATGCGTACGAGTCAACCCTCTTAGTAACCTGTACATGGTAATACCATTTTGAACTTAGATCAGGCTCAATAAATAATCTCTTAATAAAAAACACCCGGTGTGTACGTTTTGTTATGTTGTTTTGGCTACCTCTTTTGCATATGGGTTGGAAGGGGCAAGGAATCTGTTTCCTTGGCTATTGATGGTTGGAGATGCACTTCCACCAATTGCATACATTTGCCAGTGTGTGTAGTCGTTGTTTACCACATGGAAGTAGCCATGTCTCACCCTGCAGTTTGCCTCAAATTAGCAAAGCTAACAAAAACCAATCAATCAAACTCTTTTGTGGTTGGAAACCAAACGGGACCTAATTATTTTGTGTTGCCTTATTAATTATTTACCTTGGCATTCTCTCGACAAGACCTTCTCCGAAATGGTTGTAGGCAATGGTTACTTGCATTATCTTATCCTGTGTGTAGGAGTCACTATGGCCCATCAGCATCACCTTGTCATGCTTGGTGAAGTAGTTGTTGGAAATGGTAATGGCGGTGGATCCTAAGACGGTGTCGATGAGCCCATCAGCACAGCTGGAGAGAGAAGTGTGGTCAATCCAGATGTGACTGGATCCAGAGATGGAAATGCCGTCGCCATCAGCCATGCCTCTCAGCCCATAATGCCTGGGGTTGCTCCTGACGAGGGCGTTCCCCGTAGGCTTACAATGATGGATGCTGATTCCATGGATGATCACATTGGTGATGTACTGGATGGTGATGCAGCCCCCATAGGCGATGTGAACGTTGGCCCCGCGGCCGTCGATGGTCTTGAAGCTGTTCATGATGAGCTCTTGCTTGAGAGTGATGACCATGTCTTTCTTGAACACGATCCAGAGGGGCTCGTCCTGGATGACGGCATGGCGGAGGCTCCCGGGCTTCGGGTTGACCGGGTCGTCGCTCGGGTTGTAGACCACGTAGTACTTGCCGCTGCGGCCCCCGGCGGCGTTGCGGCCGAACCCGATGGCGCAGTCGGCCAGCCGCTTTCTGCGGTTCTGCCAGTTGGGGTCGCACCTCCAGCAGTCGTCGATGGGGTTTCCTGTGCCACACGAAAAGTAGCCCAGCTTTCTCCTGGCTGTGCTGTTTTGGATTTGCCTGTACCAAGTACCATTGTACCAACAACAACAACACTAGTTAATTAGATTCTAATCTAACTAATTGATTGATTGATTGATTGATTGATTGATTAATTGATTGATTGATTGATGGTGTTTAGTCGTTTAGATAGCAGTAGAGCTTACTCGTCTACTGTCATGGCGATTTGTTCAGGATCAGCAACGGCTTGTTCGTTCCTCAATTCAGCTTCCTTGGATCTGCTGCGTGTATGAAGTTGGGACGAAATTAGGAACTGAGAATTTAGGGATAGGTCAAAATTGAAAACGGGGAAATGTTGTTCACAGCAAGTTGAAGCCTTGAAGGCTTAAACTAACCTGTGCGCCATTGATGAGTTCTTCAAGCTCAGTGACTGTTCGTCAACCCTACGAAGGAAAACATTTTCGAAAAATCAGAATTAGCACCTACCGGAAAACGGAAATGTGGACTGCTTCTCTGCAATGTGGAGAGTTAGAGCTCCGGTTCCTGGATCAAACCAGAAGGAATTGATCAGGAACGGCGGAATTTCACTCCAGATTACGGAGAGAGAGAGAGATGATTAAAAAATTGAGCAGTTTGAGAGTGTTTTTGTTGGACTAATGGCTTTACCTAAGCTCGTCTTTGTGATCTTCGCAATTAGCCGCACCAGCAAAGAGGATGGCGATCAGCAGCACACAGAGAGTGATGGATCTCAGTGTTCTTAGAGAGTCCGCCATGGCTGCTCTTTTTAGGCTACCTCTCTTAGGTGTTTGTGTGTGTGGTTTGGATTGGGAAGAAAACAGAGACTTGATGATGATGAGAAATGCAGAATATTGGCGGCGTTTTATAGGGGAGAGTGGAGAGGGAAAGGTTGGAAGCTTAACCGCCAACATTTCGTATACGAGGCCCACCTAACTACGCCTGTTACCGTTATCAATTTTATATTTTATTTAATATTTCGGCTTATGTGAAAGGTTGGTTAGTGGCTTAGTGCATACAAATTAGAAATAAATGAATTATTTGAGAAGTTCTTTTATTATTTTTTGATGCAATTAATCACGGTATAAAGGATATAGTCGTACGTACAAGTTGTCAGCGTGTTAGGCATCAAAATTAATCATGAATTTAATATTTTTCACTTGACGAATTGCAAGAATATTAAAATAATAATCTTATTAGTTTATTATGCGGATCATTATTAATTTTTTTTTTGTTCTTCACATTATTAATTTGTTGTTACCACGTTTTCGTGCTCCACCATCGACGGCCTTGCACTCTTTTGTACATACAAATTGTGGCTATGTACGAGTTGATGAACTTCAATTATTTTCTTCAATGATCATACACAAATCTTGTATTAAAATATTCATGATAGGGATATTGGCAAAAGTGATGATTTTGGTTGTAATCGAACTGAATCAAGTTTTAAATTGATTAGGATCGACTTGGTAAAAAATAAGCGAACTTAAGTTCAAAATATTGTTTGAGATTGGTTTATTTAAAGTTTTATTCAACTCGATCTTAGCTCACAGACTACTTGTTTAGTTTTTCTTGTGAGACAAGCTTGTGAACAACTTGTTACCAAATCATTTATAAAAGCAAATGAAACTAAAAATTAAGCCTCATAGTTTGAGAGAGACCATCAAAGTTATGTAGTTTTACTTAAACTATATATTATACATATAATATACATAATTAGAAATTAGAAAGGGAGTAAAACAACCTCAAATACCAACAGATCGATAGATATCAAAAGACTAGAGTTGTAACCCAGGCCTCATAGCTTGGCCTCTCCTCCCATCCAGCTTCAACTTAGTGATCAGTCTAAGTTTGCATATCTCTATGATCTTCTTTGAGTATATTGTAGGATCAGGTTTATTGGCTTAGCTTTGAAGATCACTACAGTACTCGATCTCTTTCCAGGAATGATAGATTTAATCTACTATGAGTAATTTATTTAGATTAAGTTATCCATTAGTGCTTATTAATGTTATCAAAACTTGACCCAACCCAATGACTCGATCTAAACCGCCTAAAAAATTTAGGGTTAAAACCCGGCCTGAAAATCAATGGGTCAGATAAAAACCTGCACCCAACTAACTAGAACTCGGTTGGGTCCAAACTAGAAACCCGCTTGGTTGACCAGAATTATTGTTATTGAAAAAAACATGACATTTATTTTAAAATATTATTTTAATGTTAAATATTATTGTTTAATTAAAATATTGTTTTAAAATAATCATAAAAAGTTGGTACTCTTGACCTATTAGGTTGACTCGAACCCACACAATAATCTACCTTAATTCGATCCAATTTACCTGTAATCTGATTGACTTGAAGTTGTACTCAACCCAATTCCAGTCTAAACGAACCGACCGGTTTTACAGGTCTAAATTGCTTATTATAGTCTTTAAGCACAAATGTGCTAAAAGTCGATTGAAGAAATTAAATATATAGTTGGAAACAAGGGTTGCAAACTAAGCCGGCCGCGCCGTTAATCAAGGCCTCCACACATGCATGGATTCCTCTCTTTGGAGCTTAACATGGGTATACGACTTATAAGCTAAAGCTACTATTTTGACCACTATTAAAAAATATTTTATTACCCAATTACTTTGATTGTCAATATATATATATATATATATATCCTCGTATAGTCGTATCTCATAAATCGTAAGAACGTTACGTATAAGAGTTACGTTTAAGAATAAATAGTCTTATAAGTTATATTAAAAAGTATTTCGTATACTTTGTCGGCTAGTTCACGGATCCAGAATTTACCATTAAAAGTGGATCCTTAATTCATCAATAAATAAAAAACCTCTACGTTCCATTTTAAGGAAAAAGACATAATTTTGAAAATTTTCAATCTAGTTTATTATATAGAGAGAGAGAGCATTGTTTGTAAGTTGGAAACGCATGAAAGGAAAAGTGGCATGTGATAATCCAGTAAGTTGCACTACGATTGGGAAGGGGAAGTGGTGCGCTGCCGACTTGCCGTCGTACGTCGGCTGTGGGTTATTGGGCTGTTGGCCTGCACGGTGCACCTGCAACCGTCGGATCATCCTTCCACAACCACAACTATGGTGCTCTCCACGTTTTATGTCTATTTAGATACTCTATATATTTAGAGTTTTATTGATCAACTCACCTAATCTTATCATTAGCCAGCCATTAGGCAGGCGTCAAACTCATCATTCATTACGATTTAGCGCATTTTGATATTCCCTTTGACATTCGTACACAACGCAAGAATAAAGCCACTAAATTACAGGCTTCTTCCAATTATTTGCTTACGCAGGTCTTCATTAATTATAGCGGTCAATGACAACAACTTTAGGTGTTTAATCCATTTTTTATTTCCTTGGTCAACTATAAGACACCCAATGACTTTTGGGCCGGATCAGACCCAACATACTGTATATGGTCTTATTTTGTCACTTGTCCAGAAGGATTAAACTTCCCAAAATTCGGATAATTTGGCCAGCCAAACTAGATGTGCACAATTTACAACCTATTTATTGCTAAATGGAAACCTTTTTCGTTTTGAGTGTGTAGGACCAAAAGAAACAATGGAGGCCCAGTTCATGGCCCAATCATCATCAATCTCTGTTAATCTCGGATTTCATTTACCTCTCTGGACCTGTAATACTGTACAATTTATGTTTCCTGAAAATAATCTCCAAGCTGGAGATATGTTACAAATACGATTAAGATTTTATTTTTAAAATATACTACGAATTTCAAAGTTTATTAAATTATGAAAAAAATGGATGTGAGTAAAATGTAGATAAGACAATGTGGCACAAATTTTAACAAGGAAGTAGGTTCACAGATGCATCTTATCCAGCTCACTAACAGTCTAACATAACCTTATATATAAGTAGTAATTCACTGAGGATTGATTTGATTGTAATTTTATAACTGAAATAAATAAATAAAAAGACAATCAAAACAGAAAAACGTTTTCCTGTCTTCCCAATTCCAAATCCAATCTCACAAGCCATCCAATCTAAACCTGAGAAAATTGGGGCAACAGACTAAACAAAATGGTGCACTACAGATCTAAGACCCTAAATTCAAAACTTAGTCTTCTCACAAGTGCAATGACAAATCAAGCTTCTTACTAACATGATCATGATGATGGTGATGATGATGATCATCATCATCATGACCATCACTCTTGTTAATAATCCCCACCAAATTCAAATTCTCCTTCTTGTTCTTCTTGACCACACCACCTTGATCACCAATAGTCCCCCAACAGCCCACCTCATCCTCCTCCGATGCGACGACGTGGCGGGGCCCACAATGACCAGGCACTGGCGGCGGTGAGGAGCAGTTGGCGCCATTAAAGAAGAGCATGTTGGTGAACCTGGGGGCGGCGGCGGCGCTGGCCCCGAAGAATGGGGCAGCTTGGAAGGGCCTGAAGTGGGCCCCGCCATGGGCGGCTATGTACATGGGAGGAGGAGGAGCACCGGCGGCGTGGAAAGGGTAGTAATGGTCAGAATGATGAAGGGAGGATCTCTTGGCTCTGCGGGCTAAAGTTCTCTCCTTCTTGTGGGCGTTTTGGTGGCCGCCCAGCGCCTGAGAGCTGTAGAATTTCCTGTTGCAGAACATGCAGGGGAACACCCTGTTGTTAATGTTACCACCACCACCACCACCACCACCACCACCACCACCAATCTCTTCTAGATTGTTGTTAATGTGTGATGCTTTCTTTTGATCCTCCATGGCAGCTATCTAGCTAACTCAGTCAGTCAGTCAGTCAGTCAGTGGAGTTTGAGGAGGAGGAAGAGAAGAAGAAAGTGGGTTAGATAGATAGGAGAGAGTCCAGAGAGGAGTGTTTTTAGTTTGTGTTTGGGAGATGTGAAGCAATCTAGAGTCTTTATAATATATACTACTCCACTAGTAATAATATAGTAATAGTAGTAAAGAAGACTCTTTCTTCAACACAAGTATCAAGTATGGTATGGAGTGGACTGTGGAGTTGAGTTTGCAGGATGTATGGGCTTGGGAACAGAAGAGATAAGAGAGAGAGAGAGAGAGAGAGAGAGAGAGAGAGAGAGAGAGGTGCATTTGGCTATTCTCTGCATGCAATGGTGTACTGATCAGGAGTAAGAGAGAGGGATTGGTGGGTAGAAAGAGAAACAAATCAATATTACTAGTAGTAAAAAAGAAGAAGATTAATTGGGGATATTGAATTGGGAAATGGGAGGAGGATGGTTCACTTTCTGACATATTATCATCAGACACACAAGTTTCACTTTGCTGGTTTTCTTCCTTGTTTGGCTTTGATCATTTCTTTTACAGTATGTTTTTGGGTCATCTCAATTGGGCAAAACACCCCCCATATAATTAAAGCTTCTTGATTAAAGCAAAGCAAGAAGCTGTGACTTGCAATCAGAAGATTACAATCTTACAAAGACCCAATACCAAGAGGGCAGAGGGTGAGACTACAAGGAGTAGCTAGCTGGCTTCAAAGAATTAATGCCAATTGCCAACAAGCCACAAGATTTTATTTCAAGAAAGCTGCAATCAATCAATGAAATGCTACTACTACTACCATACTACTGCACAATTTGAGTTCTTTTTTGTTTGGATTCTTTCCATTTCAGGGCTGTAAAAACCAAAGAGGCCGGATAAGATACATGCCAATACCATGCATGATGAGCTCGATCAACTTAATACTAAAAAACAGCTGGAACTTACATATAGATAGTGCTACTTTTATGCCCTATTTGTAACTAGAGTCTCTCTAGAATCTGACATCATTGAAGCTTATGATTAATTTAGCTGAATTTTCTTGAGGTACAGTATATGATATCTCACACATAAATATAGTTACAATACAAAGCCTATTACATATATACTACTGTGGTATTCATTTGAAGAATGAGTAAAATAAGAGAGAGAGAGAGAGAGCCATGGTATGGTACATTGGTATGGAGGGCAAGTTGAGAATTCTGAAATGGGGTTGTGTGTGTGGGTGGTGGGTCAGAAGACACTCGAACCTCATCTCCTTGCTCACCACCGCCAATAACAACATGCAATTTGTCTCTTTTAAGACACACACCATAACACAGCACACAAGGAATGGGCCCCACACGAAGTGGCTTTCATGGTTCTCTTGCCTCCCCTCTACTACACACACGTGGTACCTCATTACTAGCCCGAATATGGGGAACCAACGGCCATGTTTGTCAGCTAGCTACCTTCTTTACCCTCCCTCTCCATCTCCATTCCTCCAACCTAGAATCTACATTCTCACCCAACCCCCAAAGTAGCATCAAATTTATGGTAAAAATGTACAATACAATATAAACCATTAGTAATAGTTACACAACTTCATAGTCATAAACTCATAATGAAATTTATATTCTAACTCACCCACATTCATCCGAGTCACTTTTATTAAATTGTTATGAAACTGTTAAATGTAATGTTCAAAATATATTACAACATCATCTCCCAAAAATAGGATTTGGGAGGTCAAGATAAAAGCAACTATACTTTGAACATGTCAGAAGGATGCGCCAAATAGACCTAAGGAAAAGAAAACTGAAATTCAAGGACATGACAATAGTCAATAAATTTAGTTAAAATACACCAAAATTGATATAAAGGTTATATCCATTGTATAAACCAGCCAATGAGTAGGAGGATGCATCTCCAAATGGACAAAAGGATTTGCTATAATGTTTAAGTAAAAAAATTGATAGGAAATTGTTGACAAATATTGGACGAAAGGATGGTGAAGTCTAATTCATATCATAATAAAGGCGTCGTTTTATGTTGTAGGATCGATGTTAGTCTAGACAGTCGGGAACTGTTCCAATAACAGTTCCCTTACGCAGTGGAATAATATAGAACAAGACTAAACAGGAATTTAAGACAGGGACACAGTTCCTTTATAGAGGAACCTCTTTAGCCAACTAACTAAAGAGTAAACATCTACCTCCCTTGGAGGATTTTGAACACGCACTATATTCTATTGATATATCTCAGGTTCCACAATACAAAGTCGAACTTCTCTATTGTTTGCAATCCCACTCACAAACAATACTAACGACTAAGACATAGTAGTTCCTAGATCTAAACACAAATGAATATAGAGAGTGAACCTTCACGTTCCTGTGCAGTTCCCTTTAGCACAGGAACCACCTTCTTCAAGCTGATGAAGATCTTTACGCAGTCTTCATCACTTGATACTTCCTTCCTTGAACTTCTGGATTGAATATCTTCACTGAATCAGCTCGGGCTCTCGATCTCTTTCTTTCCTTTTGTAGATCTGGTTTTCTTGTGTGCGAGAGCTATTTAGACCTAGCGGCGTCGCATACTATTTATAGAGTTTCCATCTTTAGTTCTAACGCCTTTGCCCTTGTTGTCTTGGGGAGTAGGACACTATTCAAAAAGACTAGCGTACCCTTCTTCATCTCTATTCATTCGGAGCTTTGGCTTGCCGCTCAAGACAATAGTGAAATGTCTCTCTTGTCCTTTAAATTACTTGCCACGTACACAGGTGGCTTGATAGGGAACGTTTCCCTTTGCTTTTCCTGTGAACTTGTTATCTTTCCTGAGATCACTTTGTACAGGGAATTAGTTCCATTTGTTTGTCATTATCAAAACTTCGATTGCTCGAATGGAGAAACTATTGTTCCAGTGTTAGTTCCCTAACACTGTTCCAACAATTTCCCCCTTTTTGATGATGACAAACTTTCATAAAAATGCAAGTGTTAAACATTCAGGGATATAGGAGAGAATATGAGAGAATTAGACATCAATGACACAGGCAATTCTTTGTAGATACTAAGTTCCCCCTGAAATGGACAAGCAGTAAAATTTTCAAGATTTAAGCTTATAGTTCCCCCTCAGCTTATGGCTAATTATTCTGTATTCTCTTAGACATAACGCATCTCTGCATTTTTTCACTTTTCCCCCTTTTGACATCATCGAAAGATAATCAAGTATAAGCATGCAAGAAAAAGCAAGTGGAGCACAATCATAACTAGAGAATAAAAGCAAGATGCATATCATTAAACATTAGTTCAAACAGTTACAAGACTAGATTCTTAAAAACATTGAGGGAGGGGAAAAACAGCTCAGGATTGTTCTTGTAGGGGGTTTGTTCATGGATTAGAGGAGGAAGAAGAGGAAGGAAGCTTCTTCTGTATGTCTTGAAGAACAGCAAGGATGTGATCATTGGTTCCCTTCGTCTGTTGGATGTCTAGAAGGACATCAAGTATTCGCTCAGTCACCCCACACAGACGGTTGAGAGCTTGAAGGACAGTTTTTGAGTCTCCTTGTTCAATGAACACAGCAGGAGGAGTTTCTTCTTGTGGTTCCATGGAGTGTTTCATTCGCAGAATGTTGGACATATCCATCTCTTGTCCAAGCTCTTCTTCTTGTTGAGGATGATACACATCGTTCCTCTTCATTAGTTCCTTCACCACCGCAGCATAGGGAAGGGCGTGAGACTCCTTGGCAACACACTTGCACATGTGCAAGATCATTATCTTGGGTAGGTTGATTCGCTCTTTACGGAGGAACAGATCCAAGAGGATAGCATCAGTTGAGTTGAGAGTTGTTCTCTTTTCCAGTCTTGGAGTCACTACCCGAGTGATGTACTGGTGTGCCATCTTGCCCAGTTGACTCAAGCTGTGAGTCATTATCTCTTTCCCTTGAGCAGGAATGTCCTATAAGCCTTTGGAGAATTGCCTCTCTTCCATCAGAATCTTGCCATGGGCGTTGTGGAAGCATGTCAAAGCCCTCTTCAGGAACTTGGAGAATTTTCTTGATCTGGGCAGCAGTGAAGGTGAAGTCATCTTCCTCTGTCTTCCATCTTATGACAGGGTCAAGCTCGGTTCCCTTTTGTAGGGCGAATTTGGAGTAGAAATACCTAATTTGAGCTTGATCCACCGTCGCAGGTTCAGCACAGAGCTTTTCCCACCCTTGAAACTGGATGAGTTCCTGAAGCTCGTTGAACTCATGTTCTTGTAGGAAGGCAGCCGTGACAATCAGAGGAATGACCAACTTCCTCTCTTCTGGCTTCTTCTTTTCCTTCTTCCCTTTCTTTTTCTCTTTTGTTTCAGGCTTTGCTTCCACCTTTTGCATTTTGGATCCTCTTGTTGAAGGACGCCCAGTTGGCGGTTCCTTGTACCCGATTTGAAGGGCAGGCTCTGTGTATTCCTCCACCTCATCGTCGGAGCCCTCAACAGTGACGATCTCCGTTGATGGATTAAGAGCGTGGAGTTACTCAGATAGTAGAGGCTGGAGTTCCTCGTCATCATCTTCTTCTTCTACTTCACTCAATTTTCTGAGCTTTCTCTTTTTTGATCTTGGAGCAGTTGGATTTTGTGGAAGAGAAGTTGAAGAGGAAGAGCGGTTTGGAAGAGAAGGAGAAGATCGGGTTGTTTTGATGGGTGTATTTCCCTGTGAAGTAGGGAACTCTTCTCTCTCGAATTGGGAGATGGATTGATCGAGAGTTGAGAGGTCTAGTTCCTTGTGAGATGGAACTTGGATTGGAGGAGCATTTGGAAGAGATGAGGGAGCTTGGGTACTTTGGATTTGAGGAGTAGGGTTGTGAGAAGTTGAAGCGAAGGGATTTGGTCTGCGTTTGGGAGAGAGGTTGTCATGAATTTGAGTATGGTGTTTGGGAGAGGAATGAGAGGAGGCTTGTAAGAGAAGGGTAGGATTGGAATCATGGATTGTGGTGGGAACGCCCTCAATATTGACGGTGAGGGTGGAGGAGCCATCCGGTCTCGTAGTGAGTACCGGAATTTCTGACCTTGGGGTTTGTGGTGGTGAATTTGGAGGTGTAAGACCAGGTTGTCCATCTCTTTTTCTCAGAAGAGAATAGAGAAGTTCTTTGACATCAAAGATGTACTCGGGTTCATGGTGGTCGAGGTCGAGATCGGTAAGAAGCATTTTCTTGAGATATTCAGGGTCATGGCTGAGAAGATGCTCAATGAGGGGGTTTTTGTGATGGACGGAGAACTTGATGATGGGTTGATTTGGGTTGGCCATTTGAGCAAGTGTGTGGAGTTTCAGAGAAAAATTGGAAGTAGAGATTTTCGAAGTCTAGGGTTTGGAAGAGAAGATGGAGGAAGACGATGAAGAGAAAGAAAAGAGGGGAATGGGTTAAGTAGTAAAAAGAAAAGAAGTTGAAAGGGTGAGAGTGGTTACCAGTCTTTCCTTGAAACTAGCATTTAGTTACTCCAAAGAGAATCGAAAAGGATTTGGTATTCTCCATGCAAAGATCTTTTCCTATTCAACAGTCTCAACGTGGCAACAGATAAGCACGGGTAGGAAGATGAACGGTTCGGATTCACATTTCCCTTTCTACAGCCTGTCGCTTCATGAACTAGTTTTCAATGTCCTTTCTCTTTCCAATAATACATATGAGAGATGCATTTGAATTTCAAACCCCCTTGTAGTTCCTTTATAATTTGAAGCGGTTCCTTTCCTTTCTAACTCCTCTTTCCATGAACAAGTAAGACAAGGCCATGTTTGGATATGTAAAGGATTTTTGTGAAAAGATTGAAATAAATATCCAAACTAAATAGGAGTAGGGTAACAAGTGATGTTGTCATCCAGGTAATTGAATCCCGTAAAAGGGGTTTTATTTATTGAGGTTCATAGGAAACGTTTACCTGGATGGGCTTTGAGGGACACATCTTATGATCAACCATCCTTTCGGCTTTTAGTGAGGGATAGATAAGATCAGGTTGATCATTTTGGGCCAAAAATAAACACAGTGCTCTTAAGGAATCAGTTTCCATACCTAGTTATAAACATGTTTCGTGCAAGTTTGCAATTATTGAAAATGAAAGTTGCTAGACCATGCAGTTCCCTAGCTATACTGATATTTAACTAGTCAATCATGGAGGGAAAAGATGGACCGGGACTTGTTTAATGTAAGAGAATCATCCCTAAGAGCATACGAAGATGCTCAAAGGGTTGTCTGTCCAAAGCTTTGGTGAAAATGTCAGCAACTTGTTCATCCGTCCTGCAGTGAACCATCTCAATGGAACCTTCCTCTACGTGATCACGCAGGAAATGGTGCCTAACCTCTATGTGCTTTGTCCTAGAGTGATGCACTGGGTTTTTTGAGATATTTATTGCACTAGTACTATCACATTTAATAGGGACAGTTCCAAGAGACATACCATAGTCTTTGAGTTGATACTTGAGCCATAGGACTTGGGAACAGCAAGCAACTGCGGCAATGTATTCAGCTTCAACAGTGGAAAGTGCCACAGAGGATTGCTTCTTGGATCCCCATGATACTAGACAGTCTCCTAGGAACTGTGCCATGCCGGATGTGCTTTTTCGATCAACCAGATGGCCTGCAAAATCAGCATCTGTGAAGGAAACAAGTTCAAAGGAACTGTTCCTAGGGTACCACAAGCAAAGATTATCTCTCCCTTTGAGATAGCGAAATATCCTTTTGACTTCCTTTAGATGTGATTCCTTAGGATTTGCTTGGAACCGTGCACAGAGACAGATAGCGAACATGATGTCCGGTCTACTCGCAGTGAGATAGAGTAGGGAACCAATCATTCCTCGAAAGAGTTTTTGATTAACACTGGTTCCATTTTCATCAGCATCAAGGCGTGTGCTAGGTGAGATTGGAGTGTTGATAGGCTTTGCAGTGTCCATCCCATATTTGGATAGCATTTCCTTGATGTACTTTTGTTGATGAATCTTGGTTCCATCTTTTGTTTGAGAGATTTGAAAACCTAGAAAGAAATTGAGTTCCCCTACCATACTCATCTCGAACTCACTACTCATTTGTTTCTCAAATTTTTCTGTAAGCACAGGATTAGTGGAACCAAAAACTATATCATCAACATAGACTTGCACAATTAAAATGTCACTTGATTCTTTCTTCAAGAAGAGTGTCTTGTCAATGGATCCTCTTTGATAGCCTTTGGATAATAGAAATGAAGCAAATCTATCATACCAGGCTCGAGGAGCTTGTTTGAGACCATAGAGAGCTCTTTCAAGAAAGTAGACATGATCAGGCTTGTTGTCATCTTCAAATCCAGGAGGTTGCTTCACATAAACTTCTTCTTGTAGATAGCCATTGAGAAATGTTGTTTTGACATCCATTTGGAACAGTTTGAACCCTTTGTATGTAGCAAAGGCAATGAGTAGTCGTATTGCTTCAATTCTGGCAAATGGTGCAAACGTTTCCTCATAGTCGATTCCCTCCTCTTGATTATAACCTTGAGCCACTAGTCTGGCTTTGTTTCGGGAAACGTTTCCTGACTCATCCAGTTTGTTGCGAAAGACCCATCTAGTTCCAATGACATTCTTGTCTGATGGTCTTGGAACTAACTTCCACACCTTATGTCTTTCAAATTGATGGAGCTCATCTTGCATTGCTTGAATCCAATCTGGATCTTTGAGTGCTTCCTGTATGCTTTTGGGTTCAATAAGAGAAACAAAAGCATTAAATGCACAAAAGTTATGGAGAGATGAACGAGTTTGAACTCCTTGTTCCAAAGGTGTAAGGATGTTGTCAAGAGGATGATCTTTTCTCTGATGGTAGTTCCTTGGTTGAGGATGAGTGGTTCCTGTGATTTCCTCTTGAGCACTGGAGCTATCTTCAGATGTGTCTTGTGGAACCACATTAGTTTGATTATTCCCAGAGGTTGATACTTTAATTGTTACTGGTGGAGGTTCCTCTTCTTCAAGAAAGTGAGTTGAAGGATCATCAAATTGTTCCATGGTATCATTCCCTTCATGATCATCTTCAACGTTTGGCTCTTGTAGGTGAGATTCACTTCCATTGATGTACTCAGAGTCATCTCTTCAAGGCCTTGGATTATCATCCTCGTCTATCAGTTCCCTTGCTGGTTCTCTTGGGATAGTGAATGGTTTCATGATTGTACGGGAAAATGGATTTTTGGATGAGGATCCATGATGGATAGGCTCTTCATCAAAGATGACATGAATACTTTCTTCAAACTTCCTGGTTCGTTTGTTGTAGACTCGATATGCTTTGCTATGAAGAGAGTACCCAGTGAAAATTCCTTCATCGCTTCTTGGATCAAACATTCCAAGAGCATCCTTCCCATTGTTATGGATATAACACCTGCAACCAAAAACTCTGAGATGGGAAATGTTTGGCTTTCGGTCTTTGATTAGTTCATAGGAAGTTTTAAGCAATAAAGGTCGAATCATAGCCCTGTTAAGGATATAAACCGAAGTTGAGATGGCTTCTGCCCAGAAATTGGATGGAACTCCACTCTCTAGCATCATGGCTCGAGCCATATTTTCCAGAGTGCGATTCTTCCTTTCAACAACTCCATTTTGTTGTGGAGTTCTTGGTGCTAGAAAAGTTGTGAGAGACTCCATTCTCATTGCAAAAGTTGACAAAAGCTGAATTGTCAAATTCTGTTCCATGGTCTGAGCGTATGGACTTCAGCTTAGTTCCCAGACTGACTTCTGTCTTCTTGATGAATACTTCAAACTCTTTAAACATTGTTCCTTTGGAAGACAAGAAAATAACCCAAGTGAAACGTGAATAATCATCTATTATAACAAACATATACCTGCTTCCTCCATAGCTACATGTGTCCATTGGTCCACATAGATCCACGTGTAGCATTTCCAAGGGTTTGGAGGTGCTAACATTCTTCTTTGGCTTGAAGGAACTTCATGTTTGTTTCCCTCTGACACAGGCATCACACAGTTTTGCTGATTCTGGATTTATCCTTGGTAAGCCTACCACAAGATCTTGCATGAACAACTTCTGGATAAGATTTAGACCTGCATGACCAAGACGTCTATGCCTAAGATCGGTGTCATTTGTAGAGATTGTGAGACATAGCTTCTTGGAGGTTGAAAATCTTGATCAACAATGTAAACATTGTTGAATCGTTTCCCTCTAAGAATAACTTTGTTAGTCTCTTTGTTCACAACAAGACATTCATTTGAATCAAATGTAACTATGTTGTTCCCTTGATCACAGAGTTGTGCCACACACAGTAGATTGTATCCAAGATTTGCCACAAGATTTACATTGTTGACTTTGATTGATTTGTTGAGCTTTACTTCCCCTGAGCCTTGTATTGCCCCTTTGTTTTTGTTGCCGAAGGAAATATTTCCTCCTTCAACTTGGGTGTTAAGCGAGGTTAGATTGTTCCTATTTCCTGTCATGTGGTTGGAGCAAGCACTGTCTATAAACCACATACAGTTCCCCCTCGCTTTCACCTGCAAAAGAGTCAATGTTTGATTACCCAGGCAAGGTGTCCCTTGCCTGGTTCCTTACAGGGATAGTAATCAACATAATCTGCAATGTTCACATCAATCGAGTGATAGTTCCTGTAAGATTTTGAGTGAGATGTTCTGTTGTTGCTTCTATTTGAGAACCCTTTTGACTGACCAACCTTAGAACATTGTTCCTTGTAATGACCATGACCTCCACATGTCCAGCAAGTTTTGTAATATTCTCCTAGATAATACTTAGGATGTGGTCTCTGAATCCTATTTCTCTCAACTGTTTCCTTATTTGGTCCTCTAAAACCATTTCCCTTAGCTATCTTTACATATATTTTGTGAGAGTTGTTTCCAGTATAGTAGTCCTTTTTTCCTGTAGTTCCACTCTCTAGAACCCTGATCTTCTCTTCTAAGTGAGAATTCTTAATTTTTTCAGTTTGCAACTCTAGAGCTCTACTTTCACTTAGTTCGCTTAAAGTGAGAGTTGTTTGATCATTTTCAGAGCTTCTTTCAAAATATCCTATTCCATGCCTAGAAGGGACAAATGTGACCTTAGGAGTCTCTACTATTTTCTTTCCCTCGGTTATCTCCAGTTTCTTACTAAGAGTCTCCTTTTCCGTGGTGACAATGGCAAGAGTAGAGATAAGCTCATTTTTAGTAGTCATAGTAGAGTCAAGTTCCTTTTTCAATCTATCACATTCAGAGCATTTAACAGATTCAGAATTTTTTAAGTCAAGTTCCCTTTCAGAAGCATCATTTTCAAGTTTAAGACAATGCTCTTCAATTTCACTTACTTCCTTTTGTAACTTCATGTTGTCTTTAACAAGTTTAGAGAGTATACGAATGAGATCAGATTTAGAGTATTTATCAAAGCAACTAGTTAGAGATAGAATACTCACTTCCTCTTGAGGTTCCTTTGGATCTCCATTGATTGTCATGGCACACATGTTTGGTGTAGCCCAAGACTCTGGATCGTCATCGTCTGAGTCATCCCATGTCGCTATGTAAGCTTTGTTCCCAGACTTGTTCTCGTCATTTCCCAGAGGACAAGCTTTGGCATAGTGACCCTTCTTGAAGCACTTAAAACACGTGATGTCCTTTGCATCCTTGTCTCCTCACTGCTGGAAAACGCGTCTGTAGCCAGGAAATAGACACGACTTCCGCCACAAAAATAACCACGAAATCACGTTAGCCACGACATCCCCAACGGATTGCCCTACGAAAGGTGCACTGGGGCTAAAACGCGCGAGGCTAAATATCACTCTGAAAAAGAACCACAGAATTCTAGTTCTGTGGCTATTTAGCTGCAAATAATAGTCGTGAATTAGTTCATTGCTAAATATATGGCTATTGGCCACGAAAGTCACGTTAAACCATATTAGCCAGAATTGAATTTTGTGGTTGGTTTTTAGTGCATCACCATCAAATTTAGCCACGAATGTATTTTGTATCTAAAGTCGAGTCGAATTTGAACTCATAATCGCACCCATTTCGTGGGCATTAGCCTTGAAATTTGCCATGAATCTATTTAGGGGGAAAAACCGTGGCCATTTAGCCTTAACATTAGCATTGAATCTATTTGGTGGGAAAATATGTGGCCATTTAGCCACGACTTTTGCATTGAATCTATTTGGTGGCAAATTTTGTGGTTAAATAATTACGCATTTAAAAAAAATATTATACCATAATATTGCATATTTGTATAATCATAGTAGTGCAATTAAATGGTCTATACTACTTGTTGAAATATCCCCTAACAAACTACATTCTATCCACATGCTAATCAAAACCTACAACAAACCAAAAAAATCCTAATAAGAGGAGCAAAGTCTATACTTGTTGCATGCTAATGCTAGCCAACCAATATGTTACAACACTTGCTTTTGCCTTCTCTTCTAATCCATGTAATCTTCATTCCCTGTAAGTTTTATACAAATTAAAAGCTTAGTAGAAGAACCAAGGGCATCTAAGCAATAGCAATAGTTGCATTTCCTTTCAAATCAATAGATATTTTGAACCTTGTAAAAGAAGAATATTATGATTTATGAAAACACGTATTAGAATATTATGTTTTACGAAAACTAAATGTAATTAGAAAACTACACTTAACCAGAAGCATCAAAATGGAGATCAACCCAATGAATCAAAGCTATCACAATCAGGAATTATGCTATCAAGAATGAACCAAAATATATTAGACATTCAATATCACTTTTAGAGTTCAATTTAATTGAACAACTGATAAATGAATGAGATCGCACCTAAGTTTCAATTATGATATTAAAATTCAATTTAACTGAACAACAGAACAATTTATTGAAGTCTCAATTATGCTATTAGCCTAATAAGACTCAATTGAGTCAATTCCAATCTAAATGAATGAACTGTGGACTCACTTCCACCACCCAGAAGCAGTTCCCTCTACAACAATTTGCATATATTTGATTAAGTCCAAGTCCAATAACATCTCTCCTAAACATACATTACATTTAGCAAAAATATGAAAAAAATGGATAAAAGCAAGCAACAAAAAGAGAGGAGTTTGAACACTACCTAGAAGCCTTAGTATGCTTTAATAAACAAGATCACAACAAAACAGGAAAAATCATATCACACAAAAGAAAAGAAAAGGAAGAATTTGAACATTATGTTCAGTAAATAAACAAATCGTAAGGAATTTGCAAACCATCTAAGAGCAT
This sequence comes from Fallopia convolvulus, assembly GCA_964016875.1. NCBI lineage: Eukaryota > Viridiplantae > Streptophyta > Magnoliopsida > Caryophyllales > Polygonaceae > Fallopia > Fallopia convolvulus. Next base: position 633,488 of record OZ024724.1, on the reverse strand, counting down.
TTTTTAAGAAACAAATTCTAAAGAAGAAAATTAAATAAACAGTCAATCTTACTCTCAACTGAAAAATTGTGAGAATCCCTTTGAGATTTGTCATCAGGGTATCCTATCCTCCTCATATATACACTAATACACAACATTTTGTGGACTTTTCAAGTCATCATACGCCAGATTTTGAGCGATAAAAATCAGAGTTAATTCTGAACAAAACACATCAAAGTAGCTATTTTGCAAATGGTTACCAGAAATCTGTTGTCAAGGCCTCCAGTTGGCCGTCCAGCTCAGCATTCTTGCTCGTGTTCATCTCGTAAGAACTGGTCTAAGTGCACTCCACCACCAACTCAAGCTTTGAGTCTGGACTCAAAGGCAAATTCAGGCAAACGAAGCACTTTGTTTGCTGCAAAGGTAGCAACAGAAGCTGAGGTGTCAAAACAAGGGTTTGGTTTGATTAGCCTCTATAATGATGTTTTTGCTCTTAAACATGAAAATTGGAAGCTCAATCCTTCACAAACTCAAAGGTTTATTGAAAGAGTAAGATTCATTGGTCAGGAATTTTCCAGTGAAATATAAATTTTGGATGAGAGACAAGCGAGGCACTTACTCGTGAGATTGTTGTTTCCAACTCTCAAGCAACGATTGAGCAGACTCAAACTCGTCATAGGTTTGCAATTGGGGCGCCAACACGTCCATCTTGAACTGCAAAACATCGAGCATCGCTAACCCGTCCTGAGCCATAGCATTCAATCTAGGCAAAGAGCTCTTTTCTCCTTCTGCATTTCTTGATAACCATAAAATCTTAGGGAAACAGATGTACATAGGCGGCTGGGAGATCTCAGCCAGGCGCCAGCGGCACAAAGCAAGTGAAAAATTGGATCTTTCTCAATTGAGAAATAAGAACCACGGTTGACATAAATTAGGCTACAAAATTCAATTGAGAAGGACAAGCTCAAACCGATCAATTTGGAGACGAATTTGTAGACTTTGAAGAGGAGGAGAAGACAAGCTGGCGGTGAATACTCCGAATTCTTTCCCCAGAGTATATCGTTCCATCTTGATTCTCTCTCTCGGGTTCCCTTCAATTTGGAGATGAATTTGTAGACTTCGAGGAGGCGGAGAAGACATGTCGGCGGTGAAGAAGAGTCCGTCGTTGCGTCCTGATTGTCTCTCGGGTTGTAGGCGGAGAAGACATGTCGGCGGAGAAGACTTCGAGGAGGCGGAGTATCGTTCCAACCTGATTCTCTCTCTCTCGGGTTCCTTTAGGGATTATCAGTTGAATGAACATGACATTTGAGCCACACGTTAGGAAATAGGGTTTTAGCCCGCCAATAAATTGGCCCAAATTTTCGTTTTCCCTCCAAGCCCGCCATTAATTTAGCCCAAATTTCATTTTCCCTCTCAAACTAATATTTTCTTCTATTAAACCCACCATTAATTTTTGCACACATTTTTAACAATTTTTTTTAAAAATTGAATAATTTATACCTAAGTAGGATTATAAAAAGTTATAAAATCATATTCACATAATTTTTTTGTGTAATTCATAATATAGTTTAAAATTCTAGATGATAAAATTAGCAAATAATTTTTTATTTTAAAAAAAAAACATATTTATAAACTAATTTATAAACCCTTAAATATAAATTATATAATTTAGGCCAATATTGTCAAAATGATAAAACTAGGAAAAGATGAGTTACCGATCATATTTTTCGAAATTATAGGTCGTTAGTCCAAACAAATCACGATATCTAGGGATGCTCAGCGGTCCAGGCGACCCGTAACCCGGACCGACCCGACCCGTAAATTACGGGTCGGGCACCCGACCCGTTATTTACGGGTCGGGTCACGGGTCACATATTTCAGGGATTACGGGTTACGGGTCGGGTACGGGTCGACCCGCCGGGTTACGGGTCGACCCGTAAGACCCGTAAAAAATTCTGAGCAACCCTACTTGGCAATAACCCTAACTCCCGCATTCAACCAACCCATTCCGCCTCCCTCTTCGAGTCTTCTCATTCTCTTCCGCAGTTCTGCTCATTCAACCCGACATCTGAGAGCTCGACCTTCGGCGCTGCTCGGCCGGCGCCATCTCTCTCCGCCCTCGACAGTGGAGTCCGCCCTCGACAGTCGCCATCTTTCTCCGGTGTCTCCGCCCTCGACAGTCGACTCCTTGTCGGCGCCATCTCTCAAGCCTGTTTTTTCCGCCGCCATCTCTCTTCGGCGCCCTCGAGACAGTCGACTCCTTGCTTGTCGGCGCCCTCGGCCTCGACATTCGCCATATCTCTCCCCGCCAGTCGCCTCGAGGCCCTCGACAATCTTCGCCCTAGATCTGTCTTTGCTCGTCGGCGTCTTTGCTCGCCTGTTTTGCTCCGTCCTGCCTTCTCTTTAGTCGACACTCGCCGGTATCTCGCCTTCTATTTCGCTCGCCGGTATCGTCGCTCGACTCTCCTTGTTGTTGGCTTACTGTTGCCTTACTGTTGCCTGTCTTTGGCTCTTTGCTCGCATGTTGTCTTCGCTGGTAATCTGGTATTGTCTTTGCTCGCCTGTTGCCTGTCTTTGCTGGTATCTCGCTCACCTGTTGGCTTACTTGCTTGCCTTCTCTTTACTTTCTTGTGTATTGTTTGCCTGTCTTCACTCTTCACTAACTTACTGCTGGTTTCATTATTGGGAAAACTTGTGAATTTCATTTTTTGTTCCCTGCTGTTGCATATCTATATCTCTGGAAAGTGAAAAAAAAAATTGTGGCTACACTCCTTGATAATAATCAAAGAAAACTTGTGATAAATTGATAATCATTGTTTGTTCAACTGGAAGATTATGCAGATTATATAAATATTTTGTCATTTGGTACCTTTTACTAACTAATTCAGATTATGCAGTAATTGTTGATTTGTTGGGCATGAATTAAGTTGGCACTTGAGTCACTTCACTTGACACTTTGACGGGAAATTCAGAATTCAGAATCATATTTGAAATATCCAAATATCCATGGAATTATCTACAAAATATTCTTGTAACGTAAGTTGACGACTTGGAGGGGTTATATTAATTTGATTAGGTTGTAGCTTTTGTTAAACATTAATATTAAACTGTCAATGATGATGTATTTTTTAATTTTGGTTAGATGGAGACTCAGCCAAGTGAAATGAATCAAACTCTTGAATCTCAACCCGAAGTTGCCAGTGGAAGACCCCTAGTTAAAAAAGAGAGAGCAAAGAGAAGGGAGTATTGGGAAGACTTTGATAAATACTATGTAGATGGAAGAAAGAGAGCCAAGTGCAAGTTCTGCGATTGCAATTATGCTTGTGATTCAAATATGGCTGGCACCAAAAATGTGTTGAGGCACTGGGAAAAATGTCCAAATAATCCGAGGAATGAGGGCAAAGGTACACAAACTCAACTCACTTTAGAAAGTTGTGGTGATAGTAGTGTTAAGATGAAGAATTGGAAATTTGATGCAAAGAATATTCGAGATTCTGTTATTGAAATGATAATTTTTGATGAGATGCCATTTAGATCAGTAGAGAAAAGAGGAATTAGAGGTGCTTTCTCAGTTGCTCAGCCCTTGTATTCAATGCCTTCTCGTCACACTATTAGACGTGCAGTTTTTGATCTTTATTTGAAAGAAAGAAACAAGTTAAAAGATCTTCTTAACACTTCTTGTGTGAGTGTGTGTTTGACAACCGATACTTGGACATCAATATCAACTCAAAATTATATGTGTGTGACTGCTCATTGGGTTGATAATAAATTTGTAATAGGAGTTCTGCCGGATAACCTTTATGTCAATTGTCAATTTGATGAAGTTGGTTTACTGTTGAAACTGGTAATATATGCTACTGCCATTTGATTTTAGGCTTTTTGGCCAGCTTCTTTATAATTTCCAGGTGCTTATTGTGTAGAAGATTACCTAGTTCGTAACTTACTAACTTAATTGTGTTGCATTTGTTTCAGGGTCTGCAAAAACTGGTCCAAATGGGAAGGAGTGTGCTGACTTGTGGCTTAGGAGTAGCTAATTTGGTTTTTAAGTCTTTGACTTTCAAATTTGGAGACAATTGGCCTGTTGTAATAGGCTAGGTTTTTTATTTGGAGATTTGTCCTAAGTGTAGATGTACTTCAGTAACTACTAACTAGGCAATCTCTATTCTCTAGCAAGTTTAATTTTTTTGTTGGGACATCATTTGGATGTTTTTGTATGTTTGGATGTTTTATGGACTTTTAATATGCTAGTCTTATTCAGATTTGGAAAAAATTATAAGCCATTTGACAGGAACCTGATTAAATGGGTAAAAATTGGTATGTTTGACTCAGTTTGACCGGTCAAACGGGTCAAACGGGTCACCCGTAACCCGACCCGTAAAACCCGTAACCCGTAATCCGGGTTACGGGTCGGGTCGCGGGTCATGTTTTTTGAGATTACGGGCCGACGGGTCGACCTGTGACCCGTAATCCGGGTTACGGGTCGGGTCGGGTCGACCCGTTGAGCAACCCTAACGATATCGATCATATTAATCTTTTTTATCTATTAAATGATTCTAAAGGAATATAACGATCAATTTCTTATAAGAATGAGCGATTCTAAATGAATAACGATTTCTTATAAGAATGAACGATTTTAGAGAAATATAACGATTTCCTATAAGAATGAACGATTCCAAAGGGATATAACGATTTCTTATAAGAATGAACTATTTCAAAGGTTCTAAATTGAATATAACGATTTCTTATAAGAATGAACGGTTCTAAAGGAATATAACGTTTCTTATAAGAATGAACGAGTCTAAAGAAATATATTGATTTCTTATAAGAATAGACTGTTCTAAAGAAATATACGATTTCTTATAAAAATGAACGTTTCTAAAGAAATATAACTATTTCTTATAAGAATGAACCACTCTAAACGATTATAACATTTTCTTACAAGAATGAACGGTTCTAAATGAATATAACGATTTCTTATAAGAATGAACGGTTCTAAAGAAATATAATGATTTCTTATAAAAATGAACGACTCGAAAGGAATATAACTTTTTTTTTATAAGAATGAACGATTTTAAAGGAATATAATGATTTCTTATAAGAATGAATGGTTCTAAAGAAATATAACATTTTCTTATAAGAATGAACGATTCTAAAGAAATATGAAGATTTCTTATAAGAATGAACGACTCGAAAGGAATATAACATTTTCTTATAAGAATGAACAATTCTAAAAGAATATAACGATTTCTTATAAGAATGAACAGTTCTAAAGGAATATGTCGTTTTCTTATAAGAATGAACGACTCCAAAGGAATATAACGTTTTCTTACAAGAATGAACGGTTCTAAAGGAATATAACGATTTCTTATAAGAATGAACAGTTCTAAATGATCGATTCTAAAGGAATATAATGCTTTCTTACATGAATGATCAACCCTAAACCCTAAACCCTAAACCCTAAGGGAATATAACACTTTCTTATAAGAATGAACGATTCTAATGAAATATAACGATTTCTTATAAGAATGAATGATTATAAAGGAATGTAATGATTTCTTATAAGAATGATCGACCCTAAACCCTAAACTCTAGACCCTAGACCCTAAACCCTATACCCTAAGTAATATAACGTTTTCTTATAAGAATGATCGATTCTAAATGAAAGTAACGTTTTCTTATAAGAATGATCGGTTCTAAAGAAATATAACATTTTCTAATAGGATTGAATGATTCTAAAGGAATATAACGATTTGTTATAAGAATGAACGACTCTAAAAGACTATAGCGATTTCTTAGAAGAATGAATGGTTTTAAATGAATATAATGATTTGTTATAAGAATAAACGATTCTAAAGGAATATAGCAATATCTTATAAGAATGAACGATTCTAAATGAATATAACGATTTCTCATAAGAATGAACATAACGATTTCTCATAAGAATGAACGGATCTAAATGAATATAACGATTTCTCAAAAGAATGAACGGATCTAAATGAATATAACGATTTCTCATAAGAATGAACGATTCTAAATGAATATATTGATTTCTCATAAGAATGAACGGATCTAAATGAATATATCGATTTCTCATAAGAATGAACGGATCTAAATGAATATAACGATTTCTCATAAAATGAATGAATCTAAATGAATATAACGATTTCTCATAAGAATGAACGAATCTAAATGAACATAATGATTTCTCATAAAATGAACGAATCTAAATGAATATAACGATTTATCATAAGAATGAACGATTCTAAATGAATATAACGATTTCTCATAAGAATGAACGAATCTAAATGAATATAATGATTTCTCATAAAATGAACGAATCTAAATGAATATAACGATTTCTCATAAGAATGAGCGATTCTAAATGAATATAACGTTTTCTCATAAGAATGAACGTTTCTAAATGAATATAACGATTTCTCATAAGAATTAAAAATTATTAATTTCCTAGGAAGTCATTTATAATTTATTAAAAATTATTAATTTCCTAGGTGAGCATGATTGATATTTTATTTTAATAAATATTTTTCTATAAAGGCCTATGGGTAATATTTATTTAAGTTTTAAAATAATTGTAATTTATAGTGGAAATAATTTTACAAATAATAAACATTAATTAGGAATGGGCTTTTGAGGTAATGAAAATCTGATGGGCTTGGGAGTAAAAAGAAATGGGCCCGTTTTTGGATCACCGTACTCGGCCCATATGGAGGAGCAGCCCAATCCAAACTCTTCTCCTCTTCCTTCGTTGAAATCTTGTGGTTATTTCTGAAGATTAACCACGAAATGAAGAACTCGTGGCTAATCTCGTGACTGTTTCTGCAAATCTAATGGGCTTGGGAGTCAAAAGAAATGGGCCCGTTTTTGGATCACCGTACTCGGCCCATATGGAGGAGCAGCCCAATCCAAACTCTTCTCCTCTTCCTTCGTTGAAATCTTGTGGTTATTTCTGAAGATTAACCACGAAATGAAGAACTCGTGACTAGTCTCGTGGTTATTTCTGCAAATTTCTCACGAAATGAAGAACTCGTGGCTAATCTCGTGAATGTTTCTGCAAATTTCTCCAAAGAAACAAAGTTAGACACAAAACGATGAACTCGTGACTAGTCTCGTGGTTATTTCTGCAGATTTCTCACGAAATAAAGAACTCGTGGCTAATCTCGTGATTGTTATCGCAGATGTTTCCAAACAAACTATGTTAGACACGAAAATAAGAACTCGTGGCTAGTTTCGTGGTTATTTCTAAAAATTCTAGAGAAATGAAGGACCATTTATGAGACAATGATTCAAATTACCCACACAAATATCCACAAACCTAGCCACGACTAGTATGTGGGTACTTAGCTCCAGACTTTGTCCTGAATATACACACGAATCTTTTTTCGTGGCTAATTAGCTACTACTCTAGAAATGAATCTAGCTGCGCAAAAAATTCGCGTCCATTGGGCCTTAACGTTAGCCACGAGCTTGTTTTCATGATAATATATGGCCAGAAATCTACAATCAAATCTAGCCGCGCTCAATTTTCGGGGCTATTTGGCCCCAAAACTAGCCAGAACGCTATATTTCATGGCCATATTACCGCAAACTGAAATATTTGTGGCTAAATTTATGGCTGTTGCCACCCAAATTACCCTCGCCAAAATTCGTGACTAAATATTTCCTGGCTACAGACGCGTTTTCCAGTAGTGTCTGACTTGTTGTAGTCTCGTGAGTAACTGTTCCCTCCATAGTTCTTTCGGAACTTTCCCTTTTTGTAGAGGTTACGTAGTGCCTTTGTGATGAGCACTATGTCATCCTCTTATTCATCTTCAGATTCTTCACACTGTTCCTGAACAGACTTAAGCACTTTCTCCAGTTTAAGCGCGATTCCCTTTTCGGGTTTGTCTTGTGCTTTATCGGAGTTCCTCCTATTCTCATAGGATTTCAGCTTTCCAAAGATCTCATGAAGCATGAGGTTCCTGTTGGATGTATTTTCTCTGAAGGTTGTTTGATCATGAGTCCATTCACCAGAGAGACCATCTATCACCTTTTTGACTTTGATTCGTTCAGTGACTTCTCTATCTGAGATTCCCAAGTTCTCAAGCTTAGTCACTAGTCCCTAAAAACGGAACTGATATGATGATACTGTTTCTCCAGGTTCCATTCTGAAGTTGTAGAACTCTTGTCGAACATCTATCTGATGATCTTCCTTGAGATCTGAGCTTCCTATATGCATTTGTTCAATTGCAGCCCACGTCTCCTTAGCGGTCTTTATATTTCCCACCTTGGTTGAATCGATCTCACTCATGGAGTAGTTGAGGTACATCTTTGCCTTGTAGTTGGCTTCTATGCATTTCCACTCATTCGGTCCCCACTTTGTGAGATCATTCTCGATCTCTGGATTGATGGTGAAGTTCCCTCTCTCGATCACAGCCCATGCCTGATAGTCATGGCTTCGCATCCAATCCATCATCAACCCTTGCCATCGTTCAAAACGGCCTTCTATCAACCTTGGTGGTTTGTCACTTCCATGTCCAACGGCACTGAGTTCTGAAGACATTCCTGTAGACATCCTGCGAGTTTTCACAGAAAATCTAGAGCCAAGCTCTGATACCAATTTTAGGATCGATGTTAGTCTAGACAGTCGGGAACTGTTCCAATAACAGTTCCCTTACGCAGCGGAATAATATAGAACAAGACTAAACAGGAATTTAAGACAGGGACACAGTTCCTTTATAGAGGAACCTCTTTAGCCAACTAGCTAAAGAGTAAACCTCTACCTCCCTTGGAGGATTTTGAACACGCACTATATTCTATTGATATATCCCAGGTTCCACAATACAAAGTCGAACTTCTCTATTGTTTGCAATCCCACTCACAAACAATACTAACGACTAAGACATAGTAGTTCCTAGATCTAAACACAAGTGAATATAGAGAGTGAACCTTCACGTTCCTGTGCAGTTCCCTTTAGCACAGGAACCACCTTCTTCAAGCTGATGAAGATCTTCACGCAGTCTTCATCACTTGATACTTCCTTCGTTGAACTTCTGGATTGAATATCTTCACTGAATCAACTCGGGCTCTCGATCTCTTTCTTTCCTTTTGTAGATTTGGTTTTCTTGTGTGCGAGAGCTATTTAGACCTAGCGGCGTCGCATACTATTTATAGAGTTTCCATCTTTAGTTCTGACGCCTTTGCCCTTGTTGTCTTGGGGAGTACGATACTATTCAAAAAGACTAGCGTACCCTTCTTCATCTCTATTCATTCGGAGCTTTGGCTTGCCGCTCAAGACAATAGTGAAATGTCTCTCTTGTCCTTTAAATTACTTGCCACGTACACAGGTGGCTTGATAGGGAACGTTTCCCTTTGCTTTTTCTGTGAACTTGTTATCTTTCCTGAGATCACTTTGTACAGGGAATTAGTTCCATTTGTTTGTCATTATCAAAACTTCGATTGCTCGAATGGAGAAACCATTGTTCCAGTGTTAGTTCCCTAACACTGTTCCAACATATGCATTTTCCATTGAGCCGTGTTAAAAAAGCAAGGAGAAAGAATTTCTAATTGAACAGTTGAGCATATTTTTACATCTCATATACAATGTTCTTCATTGGAAACAAGTGGAGCTGCCCATACGTACACAATCATGCAACTAGAAGCTTTTGTTTTGGGTATTCGTAATTCATCCAATTGCGAACCCGCTTGATTCATTGTGATAGAGCATCTAATACGCGTTGGTTTGAAGATTTATACTCGTCAAAGTGATGTTGACAAACATGCCTCACATGGGAGCATAAAAGAATAAGTACCTTATAAAAAGATCAAGCATTTCTCGCTTCGCATGTGGTACGGAATGTTTCTCATAACCTTACATCAAAGCAATTTGTCATGCTCTTTATGTTCATCTTGTTGCACCAAAGAGACGTTATAAGACCAGTCAACATACACATTTATCGCTTCAAAATTTCGTTCATCATATAAAACTCTACAAGCCAAAAGGTTTTTGCACCTTATGCAGCATACGACATGATAGCTACCAAGCAATCATATTCACTGCCCACTTCCGATTACAAATCGCCAAATGCGGATATACTAGAACAGCTTGAGATAAATGTGGAGATGAAAACCTTTTTTTTCCCTTTTTGGTCACCTTGATTCTGTTTCTTCTTTTTTTTCCTCGTCCAGTGGGTGAGGAGGATATGAACATGACGCAACTGTACAAAAATGCACACACAAGCAGAATAACAATTCCCACCTCATACTTAGGAGCAACCAAAACATCTGCTTATGGAAAAGAGACTAGATCGCTCTGCTAAAGGCTCAGCCTCGGCCTTTTCCTTTTTGCGGGGAAGGTGCTTTAAGAAAGCCTTCACAGCTCCAGTAACTCCATCTTCATTCTGCATTGCCAAGGAAAGTTCCAGTGCTCTCTCCTTCACCTAATGTATTGGTTAAAGTTCATCAACCATAATAACATAGAGCAATTTAAATTGAATGGCTTCATTCGATGGACATCATTCTCTACAGACAAACCAAGAACTACTTACGAAGCCTGTAGTTTATGGGAGTTGTTTTTCATTATTCAAGAAAGTATATAGTAGTGTTAATGGTGAACACGGTCACCTCCTATCGGCTATAAGCCTAATGTTATCAAAGGATAAGCAACTTATACTAGTACTGGAAATGGCCTTAATGAATTACAGCTTATGGCCTTTCAAACATGCTACCGTGCAAAACTTTATACTCGCAATAAACAAATTGCCATGCTGCAGATTGCATTTCAGTAGAAAACTCACCTATGCAACCAATTAAGTCAGGCCATCACTTGGGCACACCTTCACTAAGTTCCTATCATTTCCATATTCAATTTTTCCAACTAATTATACAATGGATGCTGTATTCAAAGGGTGATGTTTTTTCCGACAAACTTCCTTCAGTCACCCCATCATAGAGTCTGCTATAAATCACAAATGTTACTAGCAGATATGCAAGTGAATTTTTACATCTGATCTTTGGTACTTGTAAATTGCAATTTAGATTCACTAATTACATCATAACGCCTTATGTGGATAACCAGGCAGAAGAGAATAGCAATAATCAATACAAGTGTCAGAATTTTGTCCACACACACTATCATGCCTAAAAATACCGATACCAAATCATATCTGCACATTGTAAGACAGAAAGAATGCTTAGAAAGATCCAGTATACCTCCGGTTGTAGCATGAACTTTATAGCATCTACTAATTTATTAAGAGTGAACTCATCCACTGGAATTGGCGCTGGACCAACACCTCTGGCATGTACACGATCTCCCCAAAATGGTTGATCACCGAAAAATGGTACAATAGTTGTAGGACACTAGCAAAAAAAAAAACACATGAATCATACATCAAAAGTAGGATTATTAGAAATTAACAGAAACTATCTTAAACCAGTACCGCAGCTTTAAGCCCTGCAGCTGTTGTTCCAGCACCACCATGATGCACCTACAAGCATAGTTTAATTAAAAAAAAGATGATACAAGAAACAGAAAGTTTATTGGCAGTTTGACACTACCAAGGCATCTACACCACTCATACAAGAATCATTTACAAAACAATAAAATATGTATCACACTTTTAGCAAAGTGTCAAAACGAATAGAGACTTAAGCAAAATTATGGCTTAGGCTTTGTTTGATGCAAACTGCCTATTCATTATAAAAGGATCTTTCGTATAATAATGGAAATAATGGCTTATAAAGCATATGGATATAATGGCTTATGAGGTCAATTAGAGCCATATTTTGAGATTTGTCCCAAACATAGCTTATTCCTATATTGTACAAGCATTTCATTATAATGGAATCTCTTGCTGTCAAACAAAGTCCTATTATCAATTTATCATCTAACAATAGAGGATGTGGTTAAAAACAATCCTTCGATCTCAAAAGCCTACCAAGTACAATATCTATCTCCTGCAAGTTAATCCTACAGATGATCGTCGGAACAATGAGCAACTACATCTATATTACAGAGAGCAGTTCTCATAGTCAGAATTTGAGAATCTCATCCTCAATTTCAGGATGTGATACTGATGCCTGTGCAGGGAGTTTGAATTTCAAATTCTATGGATAGGAAATCGCAGTTGAGACGCAAGAAACAAATCCCTCTTTCGTTTTAAGAATAAGAGGGATCCGTTTCTTGTGTCTCAATCACAATTTTACTAGTATCCTAATTCTTTTCCTATCCCTGGAATTTGAAATTCTAACTCCTTGCGCATGCATTGCAATCAAGAAAAAAAAAGTGTAATTTCCCTACTTGTTCTCTATGTGGTGCTAAACGATTATGATTGAACGTCTTGTTTTTTCACGACTGAAATTGAGAATGAGATTCTTAAATTCTGACTATGAGAACTGCTCTCCAAAATATAGATGTAGTTGCTCATTCTGTTCGAACAATCATGAATTAGTGTTTCAAATATTTCAATTACTACTCAGGTCACCACCACCATTAAGGAGTGATAAAAAAAAGTCACTAAAAATGCAAAATATGAAAATGAGAAAGAGAAAATTGAGTGCCAAAATTTACCACAGCAGCACATCGAGGAAACAACCAGTCATGGGGACAATTATCCAACAAGTACACAAAATCCTTGGGTTTAGCCACTGAGAGAGGAAAGAATACAAGTTAACATTTTCCCAATTTCCACAAAGATGAGCTACACTGGAAAAGAAAATAGTGTCAAGATTAAAGTAACTCACATTCGCCAAGACCTCCCCAACCTTTGTTAATGATGCCCCTCTGACCAGTTTTTTCCAGTGCTTCAACAATTATTTCAGTCATTTTCTGAGGCTCTTCAACAGGCTAAAATTACAGGAAAATATTACTCAGGTAATTGCTATTTGCTAGCACAAGGCCCTCATATTTACCAAGTGGAAGACTGTTCCACAATTGTAATTAAAATAAAGGTAAAACCCAGATTATCTATTAAAGATAAGGTTCAATAACATGCTAAAGGTCATCAAAACCGCACAAGCCAAGATTGCACTTTATTCTATACATTAATTCTATTTAAAAGGTAAAACCCTTGAAAATTTAATGGGTTTTCAACAATGTTGATCTTCAAAGACTAATAACATGTTGAAGGTCATTGAAAGTGAACTTCCTTAAAGTTTCTCTAAATATTCCTAGAAGGTAGAAGGTAGCATAAGATGGATAGATCGTTGCTGAATAAGCCACAAGGATAAACAAATTCAGATATATAAGGATTCACAGAGGCAAGTGCAAATAGTACATGAGAAAACATCAATGACAGATTCTTACAAGGCTGCCAAAGCCAATATAAATAGGCTTTTCACCAGCTTCAAGCCATTCTACAAGGGACTGAGGTGGTTCATAATTTGAAGCAAGGTCTAGAAAGCAAAATCCAACCACATCAATCTTGGGTCCCCAATCTGCAAATAGGATTCATATATTCCAATCACAAAGCAATCACTAGTAGAAAAAAATAAGACATCTTACAGGTGATATAAATAACATCAAATGACTATCTGGTTAAATAGTAATTATCAAAAAATTATAGTAACCTTTTGGTTTAGGAACAAGATGAGGACTCCATATGTATCCATGCGGTATATCAGATTCCGAGCCCTGTGACCCACTCAAATAGGTTACAGGGCGTAGCTTCAACTTCTTCTTACGTACATCATTGATCATATCCCTTATTCCAAGCCAAATTAATGAATCGACAATTTGATAAGATAGCTGCAATTTAAAAAACTGCCACATATGAAGACACATGAACTCCAAAACAAGGATATGTAAGAGTAAAGATTTTATTAGTCCGCACCCTATATCCAGCAGCTTGCTTCACACGAGAAAGTGGATGTGGAAACTCACTGGTCGGACTGATGAAAATGGATAAACAAGTGTAAGAAAAAAGTGTTACATTTTTAGGTAACCCAATAGATATAACATAAAGAAGAAAAGTATAAATGAAGGAAGAATTAAAAGACTAATCAGTTCAATAGCTAAATGAAACTTACGTCCATGGCATAGTAAAAAATATGTGTATTGGAACTTTTAGCGCCTCAGCGACGTGTACATGCCCTAGAAGTTTAGTATTTACGTTAGTGAATGCAAAGCATTTGAGAAATTATAGTTTACAATGTACAAGATACTAGTAAGCACTATATCAGAATCAAAATTTACGGATACAACAACAATAACAACAACAAGAACATTTACCCAGTGGAACTTCCCTTACGGGAAATCTAGGGGGTCAAGATGGGGCAACCCTGGCTTAACGCGAAGGGGGAGCACATAAAAAAAACATGGCAACCAAAAGGCAAAGACGAGGCAAAATTATGTAAGAACACAGAAGCTAAATAATTATTTAAGAACTGAATGCCCTATCTTTTATATCATCATCATTGACCCAGTAAGGCTCCGCTACAGCGGAATCTGGGGGGTCAAGATGGGGGTACCCCTGCCCAAGGGAAAGGGGGTACGCCCAACAGACCCAAGAAAAACTGAAACTCAGCAATGTGACAATAATAACTGAATTTAGTTAGAATGCACCAAAATTGATATAGGGACTAAATCCATCTCAAAGGCAGTGTATAAAAGCCAATGAGCATGAGGATGCGCCCCAGCTATATTTTATATATATGTAATATTAAGGACTAATTTTGCCAAAAAAAAACAGTAATGACTAATCAGCAATGAGAAACATATAGACAGAAGGAGTGTGGAGGCATATGATATCAATTCATGAATGATCATGTTGCAATTGCCTTGCAAGTGAAGGATATGTCTTTTTAAAAAATATCAGTATGAACCCTTAAGCTTTTACTCGAATATGAAACTCGAATCATAATCCTTGAACAAAAAAATAGTTTTTTTAGAGCACATCACACTGAACAGCAATTATAGAAGATAAGATCAAGCATCAAAACAAATAAGAAGATAAATCATCGATCTAACCATATGCTGGTGGGTTTGCAATGATTGCATCTGCCTTGAAAGGAACGCCAGAATCATCCGGATCACTGCAAGCTGGAAGTAATGAGTTTATAATATCCTTCATTTGATTGCGTTGAATAGGAATTTCTGAAGGCCCTGACGGCAAAAATCCTTTATTTTTTACCATGTCTGCACAGTACAGTAATAAATAAAAAAATAAGCTCCTACTACAGGTAAGGGTATAATAATGAAAATCCAAAAGGCAAGGGAAAAAAATCATAAATTTCTAGTAGACATCATGTGTTATGGTGAGCATAAGAATCCAAGACATCAAATAATTACACAGCTACACTGAGATCTTGAAGAAAATACCCCATGTGTAAAGAAAGTCAACTAGGTGATAACCAAACATAGACATGCGGTTTAGAATGTATCAAAATAACAAGATGGTCACCTCCAAATATGCAATATTTTGACTATCAATGTTAGAGGCTAAACTGAGGACTTCTATACCCAGTTCCAAAAGACCTACAACGATTGAAAGGAATAATTAAGCTACATACTATTCACAGTTGACACAATCATTTATACTAATAATTCCATCATAGCCATAGTCTTTTCTCACTTCCAGATATGTGAAACTCACAATCGTTATTTTTCCCTTATATATGCCACCAAAGTCAAAACTTGTATGTCTCAAATTTTAGTTCATGCACTCATGAAGCATTACAAAAGATAATGTAAAAGGAATAAAACATCAATCTCTTGAAATTATTCAATAGTGCATATATAGCATAGAGAAAACAAAAAGGCTCCTAAAAAGAGATGTCAGATTCGTACACCCAGCAAGGACTTTGGGATCACCACCGAGAGCAAAGAACTCCAAACCAGCAGTTAAAACGAAATCTTTAAAATTTGCATGAGTTGCCAGCCTGACACGATGGCCATAATCCTACACACACCAAAAAAAAAAGTGTAAAAGTCAAATGAAGGCATTTGCAAAGTTTTTCAATAGATAAGAAAGTATTCTATATTCTATCTTCAGGTTCATGTAATAGATTTTCTTCTATACAAAAGGCACATACATACTACTACAGAATAGCTCAGCCACAAGTAATCCTTGATAGGATCCATGTAGTTTCTTCAATTTCAAACTACAAACCAACTAGAAATTCAATCAAACATATTAAGTCAACTGTGATTCAGCAAAATGATCTTGGATGACCCATCATTCTCTGAACTATTAACTCCTAAAAGTGATTGAAAATGGAGCCTGGTATCAGCATCATAGGCCATAAAAGATAATTCTGACCTGCAACTTCTTCCCAATTGCAACGAATGGTTGCACGTCTCCTCGAGTTCCAACTATTAGCATTACAATTTGCAACGGTGGAATGTAGTGAAGGTCATTGCCGTCAATATTTTCCTCACTGCAAGCTTCAGTGTATGAATCCTCAGATCCAACCCCAAATGCCTGTGCTTCAATGTCTGCTGGGACTTGAAGCTCAACAGTTCCGTCATCTTTTACAGTTGCTATTCTGTTCAACAATTTAAGCTGCAAGACTTTCAAATTTTGAAAATAAATTTCTGTTTCAAAATATGCTCTCCAATGCACTGTCAATAAAACCAAAACCCTGTAACAAAGAATTCCATCTGGAGATTAAACACATAATCTAAACCCTGTTTTCGGACATACCTTCTTCTGCACAGGGATTTTGTTGTCAAATATCTGAGCTGCTTCAGAAGCAAGTATGTTACTATGTCTCTGTCTCTCTGTTTTTGATCTCTCCAGCTTGACATCCTCAAAATCTGGCACTAATGTACCAGAATGTGTCTTTCCTACGGGTAAGGTGTTGACTCTAGAAAAATGCCTATTATCTTCCAAAACAACAAGTTGTATAGGCGTAAGAATACTGGGATACAATACACAATTACCAATGTATGGCTTTACTGTTGATAGAAAAATCCAAGTTTAACTCCTATGTCATTTCAATCGCAATCACGAGGAGAATCCAAAGTCTGGGAATAAATTAAAGAGCTCGCATTTTGGACAAAGCTAGCCCTTTATCTTTTCCATTTAGTGGTTTGCTTTATGAGCATGGCTGTCCAAATCTCATTTGGAGAACCTTTAGGGTTGATATCCGGAAGTAATTCAGCCACTTTTTTATTTTTATTGTCGAACATCTTTTACAACTAGCCATCTTCTTGAGATCAAAATGCAAGGGAAAAAGGAATATTATGTGCAAATCGATTAAAAAAGGCTTCCATTTGAAGCTCCAATCAAACTTGAGATGTAGCAACTAATAAAACAATAACAATCACAAATTACGCTCAAGCAGAAAAACTAGGACTCACAAAATCAATTAATGTAAGAAGTAGAGCACTTCAACTACCACGTTCCCGAAAAAAGGGATACAACTCAACGCAAACTAAAATCGACTAACCGGAAGAGCTACCCAGGGTGCCAGCGGTGACATCTGAGCGGGCGAATTCAGTGGCTTCTCCAACTATTCCGCCATGGCCGGCAGCTTCGACTTCAATGGAGCTCGAAGACGAGCCTTGGCGGTCGTTGCTGGTGCTACCCTTGGGCGACTCTGCCATAGCCACTAGGTTGTCTCTCGTTCACTCAAAATTAATCGGATAATGCAAATCCTACACAATCATGTCCCGTTCTACCTCTCTCAGATCTCCTCTCGCAAGACAGGGAGATAGACGTAGATTCCAGATAGCTCGTAGCACCGAGATCTTTCTGGAACAACGAGTTTGATAGGCCGCGGAGAGAGAGACAAGCACGCAACGGGTACAGAAGACGGATAGTCGGAGAGAGAGACCACGTTTCAAAGAAAGTCGGGGGGGTCATGGCACATATACTGCTTAGGTGGAGAATCCGGAAGGAGCGGGGTAAAATGGGAAATGCGTAAATTAGTACGTACGGAGGGGTGGGATCAGATGCGATAACGTGTAGTGCGCTCAACGGTTGAGATTGGACGGGGAGTTGGGAACCCGGTGGTGTCGAACTGTCAGGGTGGGCTCTGCGCTGTCACCTATGGGACAATCTGGATTTTGGTTGAAACTTTCAAGCCAATTTTAGTAAATACTAGGTGATGCGCGTGGATCAGTTTGGCAATGAGAGTCTGAAAAAGATCGAGTCTATTTTCCACAGTGAACTAATTTATTGAATTCAAAACATTTCAGAAGAATCTATCACTGGTAATGCATATGCCGAATACATAGATAGGCCCCTGAACTTATAATTTTTGTTCGCTCAGACCCCCGAATAAAAAAATCTATTTTTTAAACCCCTAACTTTACACTTTTATTCTATTGAACCCTTTTTAATGATCTGGCAGTGCGCGTGCTCTTCACCCAAATAATATGCGAGTTAACCTGACTAAAATGGTTGACATGGATTATAATAAAAGTTTTATTTTTTTCCCTATTTTTTTCCATCTTCATCCCTTTCTTTCTATTTTCACCATTAAAGACATCCGCCGGACCTTGCGCTCATCTCCAACCCCGATCCCCGACGACCCCTCTCTACCCTCCTGATTCCTCTTTGTCAAATTACTCAAAATCAACATTTCTTCCTCCCTCTCTCTTATATGCTCAGATTTGTGCATTTGTTCAGATCCGAACAAAATATGTGTGAAGGGCGAGGACAACGTCGACGGTTCCGCTCGGCGTGAGTTGGTCAGATATGTGCGAAAGGCGAAGGCGAGGTCAGAGAACTAGATCCGGCGATGGGCTAGCAATGGTGGCGCTCGGAACAGAAATTTGGCTTGATTTAGTTCCATCCTTGAGGCCTTTAATGGTGAAAATCAATTGGGGGCGAATTGAGACGGGAAATTAAGAGCTTTTGAAAGATTTGGTGCTGAGAAATTCAAATCTAATTTCAGATCTTGTGCCGGTGGTGAAGAATCTGAGACTGTCGTTCCGTCCTTCTCCGGAACGAAGGAATGTATCGTTCCAACCTTCTTTGGTGAAAATGGGGATCAAGGAAGGAGCGAGGACGGGGAGACGAGGTTGGTTTTCTGGGCAAGGAGAGGAGGCGAGGGAAGATGTGCCGGTGAAGAATTCTTGCTCTTCCTCGACGAGGCAGAGAAGATATGCCCGTCATTCTTTGACGAGGCAAAGAAGAAGATTTGCCTTTTTTTAATTGTGGTGTTATGTGGCGCTTACATGGCGCTTACGTGGCCAATGAGTCATAAAAATGAGCTTACGTGGCATCTAGTCATCGAGAGTGTATATCATGTTAGGAAAAATGTGCTCAATGGAACAAAATTGTAAAGTTGGGGGGGTTAAAAAATAGTTTTTTTAGTTGAGGAGTCTGAGCGAACAAAAGTTATAAGTTCAAGAGTCTATCTATGTATTCGGCCGGTAATGCATACGTTATTCTACTATACCACTTGTAATGAGGTTAGAACATCTAACATCAATCAACTAAGTTATAATATAAACCTAGAATGTACCATCTAAACATCAATCCTGCAAACGTGTACAATCAACTAAGGTATAGGTCAAAGCATCTACCACAATAACAATAACAAAACATACATTTTCATACAAATTGGGCAAGAGCGTTCTTGGTGATTTTGTTAGTTATACATACAATCTTTTCTCCAGAACAACATTTACAACTTTTACTGGTTTGTGATAGGTACGCAAGCAGGCCTTCATGTATCATCTATAGCACATCAATCAGAAACTATACATAGTTTATGAGGCAGAAACAGAACACCTACAAATTTACAAAGTGTTGAACAAGCCAATAAAAATACATTTGGACAAAAGCAACAATTAAATTGTGCATCAGGATTTTTTTCTTGGTGTAACATGTTTCTCCCCTTCGTTTCTGTTCTATCCCAGAAAGTAAATCAAACACAAAACGTGATTTAAGATTAGTCATAGCCATATACTTCTGCAAATCAACCTGAAACTGGCAGACATTGACAATCATCTTCTACTTGCCATGTACAATGAAACAGATGTCAAAACAACAATTCCCAAGTAATAGAAGATATACATAAAAAGAAGACAATAAGAGCTGCACAAAGGAACTCAACTATTTCAGTCACACCTTCCTTTCTATAGCCATCGAGGACTATTTAGATACCTTTTGCATGTCCATTCGAGTCAGCTGTCTTTAACAACTTTCAAGGGTTGTGAAGAGCTCTTAACTACACCAGATACCTTCTGGAGAATGATTTAACTAAACTGCATGTCACACAAACCATGAACATCACAATTATCACAAAAACAACCACCACTTTAGTAATATTTAATCCTTACTAATTTTAAGTATCTTGATGGTAAATTGAAGATATTTAAAGTTTACAAGAACGCTTGAGTTTAGTGGTGTAAGTACCATCCAGGGCTTAAGATTTCCAAGCTCTTTCCGTGCGCATGAATATGCTTTTATGTAGAGGCCATCTAAATTTAGGGCCTCTATACAATTCGCTTCTGCTTCTTGGAACCTACAACAACCAAAAGTGAAACAGAATTATTTTTGAATTCAAGTACAACTTTGATAAAAACAAAAGATATATGAAGCAAGAGAAGGATAAGTACATTAGTTGAGGAAATAAAAATATAATATACAGTTTCACACAAAGAAGAAGGGATTTGGAGTGTTGAAAGAGCAGGAGAAGACACCAGATTATTTGATAACATCATTTGGTGTGTAGAGTTGTCATGTTGTTTTTCTTGCAAAGTCAAGATGAGTTGATCATTAATCACCTTCAGCAAACGAGATGTTTGCTTTAAGAAAATTATTGATAGTTAGTTAGGCATTCAAATAAAGGATAAGCATGTGTTTGGAACCTAATAATAAATCAAGAAAATTCAATATCTAAACCTGTTTTATTGTTGGGATGAAACATTATGTTGTCTATTCTTAGAGAAGAGATAGACACAAGCATGTATTGTTCTGAATACAGTGCTTTAGATAATTCCCATGCTAATTAACAGCATTTTGGTTTATTTAATAGGAGTTGCTTTGAAGTCAGGAGTCATCAACGAATTTAAGTTATGTATAACATTAACACTTGCATAGAAACAATATCACAAAGAAGTTAATTTGTCATTAGAAAAGGTCAATGAGAAATTGAATATCAAAACATGAGCCTTGAGGTAATATATTCGATCATGTTATGAATAACAATCATCCTTAAGTTGCACATCAACCATGGAAAGCCCATATCTAGTCCAAGTGCTATTTTTTGCAAACCAATTTTCACATGCCTGACCAAGAGCTAAAAAAAAATCTACTGTGTAGTTTGTATTCAATCTCAATCATGACCTATGTGTTTTATACTCACTGTAAAGTTAGGTTGGGTTGGTTGCCCCTTTTTTCATTTTATATTGTTTCTGCAAGTTGAGACTCCAAATTCTCCAAATGCCTAAATTTAATCTAAAACAAAAGGTGTTGTTTAAGAAGAAGTTAATATTAATCATTAATGCAAAAATTATGTTTACCTTTTGGCACCTAGCAGGGATCTCATCAATCGAAGCTTGCCTCCACAAATTTTACAACAACGACAACAAAAAATTGATCAAAATACATTCAAAGCATTAAAAAAAAACTACCAACCTTAAAAGGCATCAAGAGAGTAGTAGTATCTCTTTAGAAAAAGAGTGGCATACTGCAAGTTAATAGTAAAGTGGCATAAAAATGCCAAAAGTTGGGCTTATTATCACAATTTATGTCCAACACAGATTTCAGAAAATAAAGAGCCACAATTGTGAGCAGACTGGCACCGAGGGCAATGGTCTCGGTAGCCTAGGTCAGGGTGCATCCTACGACTACAAAGAGAAAAAACCCGAAAAAACCAGTCGACGAACTTGTAACCACTGAAAAGCAAAACCAAATCAAATCAAACTAAAAATCACAAAGCAATACATGAAATAAAAATCAATCAAACATCATTAACTTACCTTATACCAATAACACGCATAAAGATCATCCTCTACCACTCATATCATGTAGTTGTGAAAGTCAAACTTAAGGTTTCCCTGCAATGTCTCTTATAACAAAACCATATAGTGTATTAAAATCCATTCGTAATAACAGATTAAGAGTTGAGACATGGCAAAATATGATAACCTTATCATAGCCCAATTTCATGGCTAAATGCTCTGATTTTGATATAGATCCATAAAATTGCTCGGAAAATGATATAACCTTCATCGCTATTATCCTGAAGATTCAAGAAACAAATCAAATTCAGTATTACTATAGTCGATCAAATCAACATCACTCATCTCCGCAATCACGAACGTGCGTTTCACTCATCTCCAAATAAGAACGACGAATTGAAACCCTAATATGAAATTGAAGAACAAAATGAAGTAAGAACAACCTCTAAAGAAAAATTACGAGCCAACCAATAGGAGATGACCTCTCGGCCGGGCACAAAAGGGCGTCTCCGGCCACCATAAGGCATACGGTTAAAATTCCGAACCACGAACGAGTGTCACACTCATCCCCAAATAAAAACGGTGAATTGAAACCCTAATCTGAAATTGAAGAAATAAAATGGAGTAAGAACGACCTCTGAAGAAAAACTACGAGCCAATCGATCAGAGATTACCTCTTCGCCTGGCACAAAGGGGCGTCTCCGGCCACCGTAAGGAATACCGTTAAATATGGCTAGTGTCGATCTCTTCGCTCAGCCTCCGAGCAGCACCGCCGTCAAATGATAACAACCAAGGCGAGGGAGATCCAAAACAAACCGATCAATTTGGGAGAAGAATCGGTCGTGGTCCTTCGTGATTCTCTGTTCACCGAAGAAGGAAAGAGAAGAGAGCAAAGAGAGAAGAACGAGAGTGAGAAATTCAACGGAGTACAGATGAGAGAGATAGATATGCAGAGAGTAGAGAGATAGATAGGCAGAGAGTAAAACTGACCGTAGATGAGATACAAATATATATAACCAAATCCAACGGCTGAAAAGGAAAGTTAACAGGTCTCCTACCTATTTAGAGAAGTAAGGATTCAGGGTCCGTTTGATTACTAGTTCTTGGACGCGTGCGTTGCACGCGAGGCAAATTGAAAGTAGAAATTTGGTGGATATGATTAGTCTATCTCTATCTATATCTATATATCTATTCTATTTCTATTCTATTATAAAAGCATACGTAACTTTCGATCTCGATCATCTAATTACTTAAAAATGCGTGTTGCACTATCGTGTGGTTGTAATAATTCGATTTATTTTGGCCGCTTGATTTACTATCGTGCGGCTATTATTAATTCATTATATATTATTTCTCAAGAATAATTTTGTTATTTTAATGTTCCTCGAAATTCGTGTCGGTGTTGTTTAGTTCTTAAGTAATCTCGGAAAGACCGTAAAAAATATTTTTTTTTGGAAAAGCGTGCTCGAATTTTTATTTTAGTGTTCCTCGAAAGTCGTGTCGGTGTTGCTTAGCTCTTAAGTAATCTCGAGGACCGTGAAAAGATATATTCTTGGAAAAACATGCTCGAATTGTTATTTTAATGTTCCTCGAAAGTCGTGTTGGTGTTGCTTAGCTCTTAAGTAATCTCGGGGGACAATGAAAAAATATATTCTTGGAAAAGCGTGCTCGAATTGTTATTTTAATGTTCCTCGAAAGTCGTGTCGGTGTTGCTTAGCTCTTAAGTAATCTCGGGGAGACAGTAAAAAATATATATTCTTGGAAAAGCGTGCTCGAATTGTTATTTTAATGTTCCTCGAAATTCGTGTCGGTGTTGCTTAGTTCCTCGAAAATCATGCCCCTTTAAATAAATTTACGGAAATGCCATTTCCATATTCCTTTTCCAAAAAACTATTCCCCTTTAAATAAATTTACGAAAATGCCATTTCCAAAAAAACCATGCCCCTTTAAATAAATTTACGGAAATGTCATTTCCATATCTCTACACTAATGAAGTCTCCGTCTTATAATCGTCGTGCAACGCGCGGCCTACTTGCTAGTAACATTACAAAGTTGTGTACATGGAGCATTTATTGCATTTGATCAAAATTTTCAAATATATTAAATCAAATGTTTTATATGACAAGATGAGCTCCTTAGCACAATGGTTAAAATGTTGGCAATTTGTAAAGAAGTTTTAAAGTTCGAATATCTAAATAATCTTTTTCCTCATTCTAACTAAAGTTTTTATGCCTATTGTCTAACAATTATTTATGCTGCATAAATAATTTAGATTAATATTTATTGATTTAGCCTATCGTTTCTAAGGAATAATAATCTTTTTTAAGGAAAAAAATAAAATAATGATAATACGTCTATCGATAAAAAAAATTATGCGAGAAGAAGACCATTTTTTCTCATTGTGCATTCATGTATTGAGTTCATTAAATCTTTTTATAAAATAACTAATCTCTTTTTTTTGTTGAAGGAATATTAATAATGATCTAATTCTAATACATCTATCTATATAAAATTATGTATATGAGAAGAATTCATTACAAATATTACTTTATTTTTTAATTTTTATAAAAGTTTAAGGTTCACGTCTCTTCGTGAACATCATGTCTAATTATTTTAGTCCTATTTAAATCGTTCAACCAACTCAATAAAAGATGATATAAAGAATAGTCCTATTTGATTACTTTAGTCCTATTTAAAGTTTAAGGGTCGGAATAGTCCTATTTTTTATATGTCTATTATTGTATAAATGTTATAATTATTTCAATGTATAATATGGATGTATAGCTACACATAGAGATACTCTTAGAATACTTATCCTCTTAAAAGTGTACTTATTGTCCACATTTAACACCTTTAATTACATCCTAGTTATTTTAATTTATAATATAGATGCATATCTACACATAGAGATACTCTTAGGATACTTATCCTATTAAAGGTTGTTTCTATTGTCCATATTTACCACCCCTAATTACATCCTATTTATTTCAATTTATAATATGGATTTATACCTACACATAGAGATACTCTTAGGATACTTATCCTCTTATATGTGTACTTATTGTCCACATTTAGCACCCTTGATTACACCATTATTTATGTGTATGTATTTTCACCAATTGTATTCCATGGATTGGCACATATATACATTATTGTAAAAAGAAATCCATTGACATGCACATTGCTCCCTTTTTCTTGTGTCTACAATTCTCTCCATGGTTACAATTATAAACATGAATAGCTCAAGGTATGTAAAAATTATTTTCTCCCTATGCATTATAGGCTATTGGGATCTTAATTCTATTATATATTTGTTCAAATCTCTTCTTCGCTTTTATATTAGAAGTCTATTTTCATTTAAAATTTATATTAATTTCTATCTACTATTCCTATTTTTAATACTATATTATAATTGATCTTTATTATCTAAACTAAATTATTGTCAACTTAGATCAAACAAACTTTTTGTTATATATACAAGAATATTATTTCAAGCAAATATATATTTTGAGGGTTAAGTTTGTAAATTGATTTTTAAATATTTGAAAGAATATATAGTCAATGTGAATTTTTATTGTGATTTTTTTGAAGAAACATTACTTCTAAAAATATATAATCAATTGAATCGTATGGATTGACTAATTATGATTCATTCAATCCTAAATTGTTTGAAATTTAAAATATAAACATTATCAAAGTTCTTATTTGTCTAACGATATGTAAATGCATACAACATTGATGTTCGTGTTTTTAGTATAGTTTTTGATAGGTTTTCTTAGGTTGTTAGGTTTAGTTTTGATAAGTTTAGGGTTAGTTTTGTGTATTTTTGGATAGTTTTGCATATTTTGTGAAAAGTATGGAAGCTACTCCGTTTTGTGTCGTTTTGTAGGTTTTAGCAAGGAAAAGGTGTTGTTCGGAGCTGAATTTGAAGAGCTATGATAAAGGATGGAGGAATACAAGGTGAAGAAGTTGAAGTTCAAGTTTTTGGAGAAGAAGTGTTGAAGAAACCAAGCCCAGGCTCGTTAACGAGGCTGTGAGGGCTCGTTAACGAGACCACGAGAGATTATTCGAGAGGTTGATTTTGTGACTTACCGATCTTGTGCGGGAATTTATTTTCATGTCGGTAGAGTCTTTTTAATAATTTTTAGGGTTATTATATTATGTACTTTAGGTCTTGTTATCTTTCTAGATCTTATTTTTATCTTTTAAAATAGATTCTATCTTTTTAGGAAAGTTTTTATCTTTTTGCCTTTTTTAGTTTCTAGCCTTTTTAGTATAAATACCCTTCTATCTAGCATAGAAAGAAAAAAAAAGAAAGAGAGGAGGATCGATCATAGATAGAGTAGAGAGAGAGGAAGAAGAGCCGAGAGAGAGAGAGAGAGACGGATCGGAGTCGAGAGAGAGAGCTCGGTGGACGAGAGTTACCGGGGTCGTTAGTCGAGGTTTTTTTATAGTGTTTTGGTATTTTCGGTTTCTTCTGAATCTCTGTAAGACGATATTAATTAATTTTTGAGTAGTGTTTTGTTTTCAATGTCTTCTTTGATTGAAGTTATTTGTTTCTTAGTTATGATTAGTGAGTAGTCTTTTTATCTAGGATCGGGGTTAAAACCCGGCATAGTTATGCATGTTTGGTGAGTAAGATTATGTGTTGAATGCCTTTTATCTATTGTTGAGATTGTTTGTCGTGTTTATACCGAGATGAAACTTGAGGTAATTTGAGTTGTTAACTTAAATGAAAGAGAAAGTTATAAACTTGAAGGTTGATATTGTTTGAATACGAAAGTTTCAAGCTTTAGATCCAAAACAAACAATTGAGTGAGTTAGTTTAAAGTAGATTAATTTACTTGCTAAGTCAATAAAAGTTGATGCATCGATCTATTTAAAGGCATGATATTTATCTTCTTGCGAGCTTGTTTGTATGACTATGTTGTGGTAACCCTTGTCCTAGATCTTTGTTTTATTTGATTTTTCTTAAGATCAAATTCATTACTGAGTTCGTTGGCTCGGTACCGAACCTGTCTAGGTCGTTAGTTTTAAAATTTTGTCTACGGTGGTTCGTTAACGACCCTGACAACTTCGTTAACGAGGCTGCTAGTGTGTGTTTTGCTTGCTTTTGTTTGATTTTTAGTAGTCGATAGATAAACAACCTTGCTTCTCGTGGAACGATCCTGACTCCCCTATACTCAGCGGGGTCTTGATTATAAATTTATTTGTTGTCAAGAAACCCTCCTCCAACAAACATCTAATGGCAATTAAAATTTTTTGTAGCGTGTGTGCAAAGTTTTCATATTGGGCGACAAATTTCAAGTACTAGGTGTGAAAAATACACAATTTTTCATACAAAATTCAAACGTCCTAAAGTTTATGATTTTTTTAGATCAAACTGTAATATTCGCGATATTCCAAGCTTTTATAATATAATATTTTCAATTATTTTCTCTAAATTAAAAAGGAGGATTTTTGATATCGAATTAATTTCTATTATTTTCTTTCGAAAGAGGCTATCAATAAAAGTTGAAATAGATGGAAATTTAATAAAATAACTTGAGGGGTATAGTTTAATAAAGTGAGGAAATTAATAAAAGGAACATCAACTAAAAATAATGCCTTTTAGAGGTTAATTTTATTTCATAAAATAAATTACATAAAGGCCTAAAAATCAATTTACAAGCCTTGTAAAAAGAATGCAAGAGCCGGGATTTGAACCCGAGATCTCTTGCATCCTATCCTCACACGCCCCACTCCCATTCCGCTAGACCATTTGCAATTTCTTGTTCATTCAACCTAACCTTTTCCTCTTATATCAAATAAACTCCTTCTCCCAATGACAACATCAGACAATAGTCTGATTGATTGTACGTTGATTGGAATTTGGCCATTGCATGCCATTCCCACCTCCCTCTTGCTTGTAGACCACCCCTAGTGACCTCACCTCTCCTCACCATGGAAGAAACACACCATGGACCAATGGTGAGACTCTTCTCCCTCATCCATTGGCCTCTTCCCTTATTATAGGAAAATGAGAAATAAAAAAAATATGCTAGTAGGATCTTGTTAGTTAAAAGCTAGAAACAAAACTAATTTACCTTGGTAACTTAAGATATAAAACAAATAGATAATTTTTTTCATGAATTCTATTACATGCATGCTTCTTACATAGTATATAAAGGTGTTTATAAATGTAACATGCAAAGTCTATAATTAGTATTATCACTTCTAAGATTAAACAAGGCCTTTAGAAATTTTTGTGCATGTCTAGATCAAAAGATGATATCATATTATATAGTTCTAAAAATAAAAGGTTTATTAAATAAAATCTTTATTCAATGAAAAAAATGAGTTTAGCATATCTTTATATATGAGGGTTATTACAAGATATCATCTATTATTAGGATATGATAAAATAATATATTATTATTAACATATGAGTTTTAGTTATAAAATATGTAGGAATCTTAAAACTATAGTTTGACTTAGACAATGATATCATGAAAATGTGCTACTATTAATGGAAATAATACTAAAGTCATCTATAAGAAAAATATATTTTTATAATCGCTAGGTGTAGAGTTTTGGCACAAGACATGAATTCTAGGATAAAAATATCAAATAAGATATTACAAATATTCTAGGAGATTATTATAGCATAA